>OZ023168.1:9186023-9721023 GCA_963678695.2 Diplodus puntazzo
TCGCAGATTTGCGACTTTTTTGACTTCGTCCCATTCATTCCTTATGGGAAATTTTTCGCAGTTTTTCGCGACTTACGTCGCGAAAAATTAATGTTCGGGAAAACTGAATAATAGCATACCGAGTCAGAACAGGCCGCACGTTTTGATATATAATTTGTTTGTTTGCGACCAACGGTGCGGGACAAGTTAGCGACAGAAAAAAGGAAGGAGGATGAAAAATAACTAGACAATTCCCCGCCGGGGAATCGCAAGAGTGGGCTGTGCGCTTTGCCCCGTGACAGACAAAAACTACGAAAGCTAAAGCAAAAGTTGAATCCCACGTTAATAATTTGAACTTTTATCTACATTTTAAAGTTTGAATGGTGTGTCTCGGTCAAAGTATGCCAGAGATGTCGATGTTTGAACTCTTCCTTTCGATCCTTTAACCTGGTCTCATTCACTTTGTGCGTGTGTGTTTGTGTGCATGTGAATGTGTGTGTGTGTGTGTGTGTGTGTGTGCATGTGTGTCTGTCTGTCTGTCACTCTCTCTATGGGCCCAGCTGATATCGGTTGCTAGGTGACGGTTGGTGAGGGCCCGTAGCAACGGCTGTCCCAGGCTGATTTGAGACTGATTTCTGCCTCAAATCTAGGACGTCAAACTAGTGCTATTTAGTCAAAATCATACATGATATCGGCAATTTTTTTTCATGATCGAGCCAGAAAGGCCTTAAAGAAGACACTCATGAAGTTTTGTCGTCCTAGCTTCAGGAATGTGGAAATACGAGCGAGTTTAAAAAAGGTGCAGTTTGGAAGATCCTCCTCCCGATTTACATTGGAGTGAATGGGACTGTTGAGAGCTACTCTTGTCGGTTAGAGACAGTTAATTCAAAAACCGTAAATCCTACCGATAAAGTAGACACATTGAGAGAAAGAAGACACGTGTGGCTACAACTCTGGAAAATATCACTGTTTTTGAGTGACATTTGTGGCCGGGATCATGATGTAAACAGAAAATAGCAGAGGAAAATTTTGAGTTTCTGCCACTGTGTCAGTTGGCTCTCTCACTCTGCTGCACGAACATTCCGCCATACACACTCATTGAAAACCCTGAATTCTTCCAAAATCACTCACCATCATTAAGGGGTCAGAGTTTAAAAACTATACATTGTAGGAAAAAAGTTCAAATACAACTCAAATAGACAAGACTCGTGTCTACATTTTAAAGTTTGAATGGTGTTTCTATGTGAACGTATGCCAGAGCAGGAGATGTTTGAAAAACATCGCAGATTTGCGACTTTTTTGACCTCGTCCCATTCATTCCTTATGGGAAATTTTTCGCAGTTTTTCGCGTCTTACGACGCGAAAAATGTATATTCTGGTGATGAAAATAATAGCATACCGAGTCAGATCGAGCCGCACGTTTTGATATATAATTTGTTTGTGTGCGACCAACGGTGTGGGACAAGTTAGCGACAGAAAAAAGGAAGGAGGATGAAAAATAATAAGAAGACGCGCGGTGAATATCAATAGTGGGCTGGCGAGCACAGCCCACTATGGACACCTATAGCTTTGCTATAGAGGTGTCCATAGTGGGCTGGCGAGCACAGCCCACTAATAAGAAGACGCGCAGTGAATATCAATAGTGGGCTGGCGAGCACAGCCCACTATGGACACCTATAGCTCTGCTATAGAGGTGTCCATAGTGGGCTGGCGAGCACAGCCCACTAAAAACACAGATCAAAGCAAAAAACAGAGATGTTCACCAACCCAAGGCTTTCTCCTTCTTAATGCTGATTGAATGGTGCCTGCCCTCGCTTGTATAAATGTAGATTCAACTGTGCTCCGGGGATTTACTGTAGCGTGCCACTCTTTATGTGCGGTTGTGAAAAATGACGGGTGGTCTCGTTTGTCTCTAGTTTTTCTCAATGTGCCTATAGCGCCTCAGTTCTCGTAGCAGCGTGGGGAGCTGTGAGTGAGACACTGGGGAGGATAAGGAGCTTACTCATATCTTTCTCGCAGCAGAGAGTAAACATGTGCATCCAGCGTCAGCAGCTTACTGTAACTCTTATTGTACAAACAGATGAATGTGCAGCCATGATTGTTTGATGCTGAAGCAGTTTACTGCCCCTTTGTACTGCAGGCAAAATTATCGATTGTGGACTAATTAATTCAAACAAATGTGTTGATTGGTTAAGACATTTTTATTATCGCTCTTTTTGTTTTCGAATAACATTTAAGCATCATTGCAGAATCAGAATCTCCTTTCTTAACTGTTTATGTAAATCAAAAAAAAAAATACAATTGATGCAAAAGACTAAATTGCTAAATATTATTAATTGCCTGGTAAAAATGATGTTCACAGTGCTGATCAACAGCTCTCAGAACCCACCAAACGTGGTCCAAGGAAGGATAACCAGTGACCCGGCAACAGGATTATGGGCGTCCAAAGTTGTACTAATGCCTCCATTGACAATTTTTTTTAAATTCTTTTAATTTATACCCAGCTAGGCATACTGAAGACACTGTTAAAATAGTGGCAGCAGTGTTTCTTTTCAGCAGGCCACTTGGACATTGTTATCTATGTTTTCTTAGCTTAGCGTCCTCAGTTTAGCTAGCCAGTTAGTACAACCCGTCATGGCAACAGTTTTCTCTGATGGCAGTGGCCTCTGTCTGCACCCTTGAAACATTTTCAGGAATGGTCTGATAAAGCAAAGGTGGACGTGAGAAATACACTTTAATCTGGCTGCAGTCAACACCTAAGAGATAGCACCGAATACACTGAGGACGCCACTCCTGTCTGACTCACGTAGCTGTTCACCTGGGAGTCCACTGAACGTCACATAATAGACATGAAAGGCCAGAGCTTCAGTACCATCTGCTCCTCTGCTTTACCTACTTATATCTGGACTGGAGTGCTGAGGGCTAAACAAACCCACAATTCATCCAGTCCAAGAGGGCCCTTAAGAGTCCACCGGAATTTGCTCCTCAATCACGTTTGAGGAACAGAGCCAGTTTAATTTTGTGTGATATAGTTCACAAATTGATGTACATTGTTCATGTCCCATTGACAAGGCCCAATTTCAACATTGCGTATGATCCAAAGTAGAGTTCTCAACAGGTCGGGCCGGCCGGCTGCTGCTTGATGTACTCGCGCCTATAGCTTGGCTGGAGAAGATGGAATTGGCTAAAAGTAAAGTTGCCACAGGCGAATTCACCCTTGCTTTTCGAGGAGTGGGGAAATCGTCTGTTTCTGTCTCTCCGAATATATTTTCCCACTGGGCGAAGCGCGGTGTCTTTTTTGCAGCGGGAGCGGGTGCTGCTGCTGACGTTGACGCAGCACCTGTCTCCTGGCTTCCGTCACCTTTCTGTCTGCTGTCTGTCTGATCATGATAACAAGTGTATGAGGAAAACAATGCAGACATGGGGTCGGGTTCGGGCCGGGTTAGGGCAGACAATTCATGCTGGTGTGTCGGGCTGCGTCGGGTTCGGACTTAAAAACCCGCGGGCCAGGTTGGGTCGGGTTGTAATTTTCAGGCCCATTGAGAACTCTAATCCAAAGCCTTATGGTTTGTTATGCAGATGGCTAAACAGATGGCTCTGTGTAACATACCATCTGGTGAGTCAGGTTACATGGTTCCCTCTTCATTTCAGGACAGCAATAGTTGAATAATTAAATTGATGGCGTGTAGAGCAAGTAAAACGCAACATTAACCAACAGCATTGTTAAGAATACAGGCTAAAACACACATTTCACATGACCTGTAGTGCCTGAAACCAAATGAGAAAGGTTATGCATGCCTACAGATGCAGCAGCTCCTTCAAATGTATACATTAATGTTTTTTTAACCGTTTTCTATTAGA
This sequence comes from Diplodus puntazzo, assembly GCA_963678695.2. Lineage (NCBI taxonomy): Eukaryota > Metazoa > Chordata > Actinopteri > Spariformes > Sparidae > Diplodus > Diplodus puntazzo. The sequence goes on from OZ023168.1 coordinate 9,189,864, forward strand.
TTTTGGCTTTGTTGCTGAAACATTTGTTGACTGTGGCAGAAATAAATTGATGAGGCGCGATGAGGAGAGGTGGACTCTGTTGATCAACAATTTTAGGCACAATTTCAAAAGTGGACTACTGGGTGTACACGTGTTCATGCGTATATGTTTAAAGATAACGGTACAAGTGTTCTATTTCTGTGTAGCATGAAGGAACTACAAACTTTAATTTCATAATGCAACATTTGTCAGGACGAAATTGAAGTTTACCACAGTGCCTTAACCATCAGCTGCTTTTAATATATATAGCAATATATATATATATATATATATATATATATATATATATATATATATATATATACAGAATGTACGTTTCCCTACTTGCTGCTTCAAAGCAACGCATGGGCGCAGTCAAATGGAGCACTGCCCTTGAAGACAGCTATATTTGGGAGTGTGGGATATAATCTGAAGCATACATTATTCAGCATACGGGTACAGGAGTAGTAGAGAAATACATTGATCTAAGGGTAGAAAGCTTTCTTCTCCCATGTCTCTTGCATGCTGCAACACCTGGGACCCACTCTTGTCTTCTACCCATCTGCCCACCTCTGATTCTCAATAATGTAAATCCTCCACAACTTAGCTTTAGTGACTTTTAAGGGCTGTTCGCTCTGTAAACAACTTTAGAAAAACCACCTAAAGTATTCCAAAAATGAAACTTGAATCACAGTAAAAAACACACACATAAAAAACATATTGGCTGGATTTGAAGTTAAAGCTGTTAATCGGATTTGGATGCAAATGTTTACCGTACATAATCCCCCCTTACTTAAACATTTACTTTCCACAGCGATGTCAGTGTACTACCTGATGTATTGTTCGTTTCGTTCGTTTTCTTTTCCGCTCTTTCCGTGAGGGTTGCGGGATGTTGCCGCTTTTTATCCCCCTGAGGGGTTGCGGGGCTTACTGGGGCCAAATCCAGTTCTACTCATGGGCGTAGGCCAGGGTTCACCCTGAACGAGTCGCCAGCTCATTGCAGGACCCTTACTGATGGCAGTGGCTGCCCCACAGGGTGCCAACTGCACATCAGGAGCGATTCTGGGGTCCAGTATCTTGCTCAAGGATACTTCGGCATGTAGCTCAGTCCCGCCCGGGGGAGCTGGGGATTCGAACCAGTGACCTTACGATCACTAGTCCACTAGCTCTACCCACTGAGCTACAGCCGCCCCCCTGATGTATTGCCCCCTGCAAATACATGGGTCATGGTCGAAAAAGCATTCCTGCTGCTTTTTTAAAATACATTATGCAAGATTTTCCCACCTACCTTCAAAACCCCTCTGGTCATTTTGTACATTCTCATTGCAGCATAGGCTACACTATCTGGGATCAATAACTTGTCATTTGGAAACATAGTTGTTGCAAAGTCCACTAATTTCTTTAAGGTCTATCGAACTTTAAAAGCCATAAAAGTTCCCATGGTTATACATGTTACATGATGGGTAATGCCCCTCAAATTTGCTGACAGGCTGTGTGCTCCACAGACAAGAAAATTATTTCATACCAGACTTATGTGTAAAGGTATATGAATCTGGAGCCTGTCATTTTTTTTTAAATTTCCAATTGGCGTTATCAACTGGCACAGACCAATCTTGGGTGGTGCTTGGTCTGTTTTCAAGCAGCTAAAAAAATGTCTCTCATGTTTCTCACATTACAGCTGAACAGAGCACTAACGCGCGAGGGTTAAAAATAGGCAGTGCTGCAACCTCATATTTGTCAGCACTACCAGCAGTTTGAAAGTGTGACCTGACTTTCACGATCGAGGAGTGTCGTGCCTTGAAGCAATTCAACAGACCTATAATCAATCAGAGCAGCAAAATGTGTGACTGACTGGGTCCAAACCTGCTCCATGTTGGATAAATGATTGTGAGTGACTCATCACAAACCATGCTGCAGAGCAATCTGTTTGACTTCGAGCTGGGGCAGGTGTATCTGCCAGAGCAAGACGCATTAGCTCACAGATCTGTGTGGTGCCCAGGCGGATGATTTTCGATGCTGAATTATTAGCAGGCAATGAGTCATACTTTCATACTGTCATCTGTAAGTTAGAAATCAAGGTACTGTCTCTTACTTCAGAGATCTGAAAGACACAATAATGTAACAACTGCATAGCAATACACTGTGGCTTGTTGGCATTGTTTTTTGCCATATTATATATTGTAAGACAAGACACATTGGATGCATTTTGAAGCCTAAAAATTAGATATGAAATGAGATGAATTTAGATTTCTTTCATGACTTTTAGACCATTATGTGTACCTGCCTATTATGACTTACTTGGAATTGCCATGAGATTTGTGCACAATGAAGTTCTGCTCCCTGCTTGGGCGGTCTTTGATTGTGCCTTATTTTCAGTTTGTTTTGCAGTTTGGAAAAACCGGCACATGCGCACCGTGACCAACTATTTCATCGTTAATCTCTCCTTTGCTGATGTGTTGGTCACCATCATCTGCCTCCCTGCAAGCCTTGTGGTAGACATCACAGAGACGTGGTTCTTTGGAAACACTCTTTGCAAAGTTGTGCCTTATCTGCAGGTAAGAGATTAACTTTGACCTCTGCTTTTCAATTACGACATGAGAAATCGTGACCTGATTTAATTCACTTGGCTGTAAAAGGTTTACGAATACGCCAAATGCTCCATTGTTGTCATTCTTGGAATGTTCTTTTCTTTTTATTCATGAGGATAAAAAATATTGTTTTCATCATGCCATGATATGTGCAGTGTGTGAGACCTTAAATGTTATCCCATTGTGACTAAATGCCTTGGGCAAATCTTTTGCCCTCTCCATTATTTACATTTCATTGCAGCATCGTCCCCACCATGCCAGCACTTCTGCCAAAAGAAGATCATTCATTTTACATCACGTTGCAGGCCACTTTGATATAGTGAACTGGAATTAGATTAGATTAGATTAGATGAGCTTTATCTGTCCCACAACGAGAAAATTCACTTGTTACAACAGCTCGGGTTGCAACAAGTACAAGAAAAAGAATCAGACAAAAACACATAAAGTTATATAGAAACAAGATAGTAGTTTAGTGATAGTTTATTGTCAAGGTGAACACCAAGGTAGTTATATTTTGCCACCATCTCTTGATGTTCACTGGTGTAATCTGTGGTGTTTTCCTCTGGAAGTCTTTTACCATCTCCTTTGTTTTACTGGTGTTTAAACGCAGGTGGTTGCAATCACACCAACTACAGAAAAATCCTTCATTGCACAAATCCTAAATCCTAAAAAAATGAACTAACTGAACCCTACTTTAACCTTTACACACATCAGTATTAAAGCAATTTTCTTTATAACGCGGTGAGTAAACGCAGAAACAATTTAAATAATTATTTAGAACCCAATAAATCTGATTAAAAACAAAATAAAACAAAAAAATACAATTAAGGCAAGATTAAGTCAGTTTTACATTAAACTAACAGCCTCAAAATCATTTTGATGGTACAGTGTCTTGTAAAAGGGTAAATGGTGTCTCTGTGTCTCCGCCGCTCATCACTTGTTTCTGAACTGTGTGACTTTAGTGAGAGGGTTGGCGCTGTAAGGGGTGAGAAGTGTGGAGACATTTATGGAGGCGAGGCCATGTTTATTGGTAAAATATTAGATAATTTTCCCTCTTTAGACTTCAAACATTTATGTAATAATCTGATACATTTAAAATGAAAATGTCTCCGAAATATGAAAAGTGGCTCAAACTGGACATTGCTTTCAAGGATTCACAACCTGAAATGGTTCAATATGTCCTTTTTCAGAAACTCAATCTGTTTGTGTGAAATCATATTTTGTAAAGTAACTAGTAAGTGCATCCATCAAATAAATGTAGTGGAGTAAAAAGTACAATAAATCCCTCTGAAATGTAATGGAGTACCTCAGATCACTAATCTATTGACCCTCAAAGTCACATTGATCCTATTGCTGTTGTGTGATTTGTAATCATACTTTAACTGCTGCTGCTTGATTAAACCCAGGAGGATCTTTTACTCACATTTTAATTCCCCCTCTGGGATTACTTTAGATCCCCCGCATTTTTTATTTTCTTTTTGCAGCGTTATATATAGGCTCAGGGTGATCCCCAGATACAGTATGTTGAAAACCCAAAGAAATAATTGATACTTGGAGGAAATTGTCAACTGTTGAGGACATTAATGAATCCTTATTACTTAAACTGCAGCAGCACGGATTAAATCCTCAATTTGTACATTGCAGTAAATCAATGACTAAAACGTGAGTGATTGGCTCAAAGCAGCACAAGAAAATCACATTAGATGCCCTGAATGACAGCTTGATGCTGCTGGTGTATCTTGCATCGAAACTCTGTACCTTTAATGGCTTCACTGTAGGTTTTTGTCTGGGAGTTACATTTGAGAAGGTTTCTGCTGACATTTAATGAATGAACATTTAAATGTCATTAAATGTTCACATTAGCATAAGGTGCCAATTATCTTGAATACTATATAGTATATACTCTATACGCATTAAAGTATTGGTATTCGAACAATACAGACTGTGTAACAAAGGTTGAGGTATTTACTGCGCCCTTTCTACACAGCATGAAGATCAGATCATCTCACCAATATGACGACTGGTGACTGGAGAGAATGTACTGATGACAATTAAGTCATTTATGTACAAGGTCCCCCTGCTCGAGTGCTGCAGTGCACAGCCGTTTTAGGAAATAACCTTTGGTAACACTTCACTTATATTGTAAAAAATCACAATTTTAAGTTTTTTTTTTATGTCTTGATTGAGTTTTTGTTACAGTTTTGATTTAATTTTTGTTATGTAAAAAAGTGAAACTTAAGAAAACTTTGCATCACTACACTTTGGACTGGCACTGGTCTAGTTAGCAGTGATTCAATACATCAAATACAACGTCGGGTTAGACTTTCAAAATAAAGTGTGCTGACCGTTTGGATATGATGACGTATGGCAACATATGACCTTTGGAATGTCATTAGCATTATCAAACTAACGCAGTTTAGTTAGTGTTATTAAAAAAATAGTTTATGATTAGGCAGAAAAAATAGGGTTTGGAAAAGATCATACTTTGTGTTAAAATAACTTACGTAAGTAACTTAAGTGATGTGCCTTGCATGCCGAGGCTAAAATTAATGTGTATACATGTGAGTATGCATGTACAGTATGTGCAAGTTCTTAGTACCAGTACATTTATATGTACAAGTATTCCATTTTGGCCTAGGCAGCTTCTCATACTTATTTTGTGTAGTTCTCATTCTGACTTAGATAAATTAGAAACAAGTCCCTACAGACTCTCAATCACAAATAGGATGTGACTCCCAGTTGCCTGAGGTAAAGTCTTATGAATTACCCACTGAGCCACCCCCTGCCTCAAACTTTGAGTACACTACAGGGGCGCTTCAAGAAGTGACACTACAAGAGCACCTACAGCATCAAACTTTGAAGCAGGTTGGGGTCTGTCAATCAAAGCAGTGAAAACAAAAGAAGTGACTTGATTACATGGTGCGGAAACGTGGGATCATGGAAGTTGTTGCCTTTATTGTTAAAAGAAAAACACCTTTGCTGATAAAAATCTATCTGATTCATCGATAAGGTAATGCATTAAAGTCCACAGCAGTTTGACAGGTGACAGGCGACCAAATGAAAAGCACCGCTACCTTAAAATGACAGATTTCTCTGGGCTTGAACATTGTTGGAAACATTTGGGATTATTTAAGCACACGAGTCGATTCAACATAATATATAACCAAGGTGTAGTTGTCTTACACATTTTAATGTAGTCATTTTACATATTGTATTAATTTTATTAGAAAATTGTGCACCCTGAAACCTTTAAAAGTCTGAAGTCTGATCCTGCAACATTGATGTTGGGGAAAAAGAGAGTGAGAAAGTGCAGGTGGTACTGGAGTATCGACACTGCAGAAAATGAAGTAATTTTTTGACAAAGGACATAAAATCCAGAGGCCAACTCCATCTCCTGTTGAAATCCTCCTTCGCTACATTGTTCAATTAAAACTCTGTAATGTTGTACTGAGAGTGTATCACTGAAAATATTAGTTTGGCTCCAAAAGAGTTCATATTGACCAGTGAGGAATGTCTGACGTGGAATTTAGGGTGCTAAATAGATTGTGTGCTAAAATCATTGTCATCCTTTATCCACTGAAAAGCTTTGTCAGCAGAAAATTATACAGCAGGTTTTGGCAGAACATTTGTTCTTAGCCTTGAAAAAGTACAAAAAAAAGATATACTTATAAGATATAAGATATAATTTTCTGACTATTTTTTCAAGGCTGAAATCCACTACTCAAGAATAGGGTCTAGTCATTGCAGGAGCTGTGTGATAAAATGCATTAATGGAAGTGTGAAGAGGACTATTCCCATTCAGTGGTAGAAGAACAAAGTCAGCACATGTAGAAATGTGTCCTCTATTAACTGGTTAACCCCCCCCCCAAACCTTTTCAGATCCAGCAGGACTTGGCAGGCCAGGTTAAGATAAAAATTTACAAACTATGTCTAGGTGCGGGTCAGATTCGGTCGCCTCAGTTGACATTGTGCCTTCAAGTCCCTTTAGTGAGAAATACAGTGTTAAATAGGCTAAATTAAAAGTGTGTTTTCAACTCTGTCACTAAACTGTAGTGTAAAACTGATTTATAAAAAGTTTAAAAATAAGCGACATTAAGTGATAGCTGATAATAAGTAATTCATGTATTTCGAGCGAGTTAAAGGTGGAGAAAATAAAGCTAAACTTGTCCTTGGGGAAGTTTAAAATGACTGGCAATCAGGCAAAAGCTGATGGAGACCCCTCATCTGTTTTAAGGCCAACATTCCAAGGACCTGTCAATATACTATTTATTTCCTGTCAGGCAGAAGACAATTATGTGAGGATTTGTCTTTCTTTGCCTACAGGGAATGCTCTCTCCCCTCTGCAAATGAATGAAATAACAGTCATCATCAAGATGTGATCTAGGATCACATTGGCATTCTTAAGCTAAGCATTTCAAAGTGATGGAGCTGAGTGTTTATTTCCCGGAGGAAATGAGCCCACCAGAACCCAATTGAAAGAGACGGAATTGCGCAACATTGGAGGTTTCTAATGCATCAGCACGCCACATTTAATGTTGGCCGAAATGTATTTATGTGAGAATGCTTTGAACGCAATACAGAGGCTACTTGTTGCTTTTTGGGCAGCAAAAGCAAAAACCAGGGTAAACAGGCAGACTGTAACCACGACAACAACTATGTGGCAGGGTGATACAAAGTCAGTGCTTCAGCTTACATTGACTGCATCAGACTCAATTCAGATTCGGATGTTAAAAAAACAGGATGCTTGCCGCACTCTAGTCAGAAAGTTTGGAAAAAAGTCTGCAAATGTGACTAGACATAACATAAAACTGTCACACATTACCTCGACTGTAAAGATGATTTTATGTGTAAGTCATCAGCAATGGTGGCTGTTTAACAATAAAGACAACAACAACAACCACCTCACAAAGTCTTCAAACTGCACATTTTGTTTGAATTGTTGACACCCTTAAGCGGCAGAAATTACAAGGTGACCAGGTTACATTTATTATTATTAAACAACACCAGGGTTGCATAATTAAATTTAGTAATAAAGTTAGTTTTTTTTTTTTTTTTTTTCATTTCTTCATCTGTGATGTAGCTAAAAAGGGTTCAGACTGTTTGGCATAGTGGAGTGTGGAGGATGAATTGAAGAGTCTCACAGCCTGAGGAATGAAGCTGCTCAGCAGTACGGTGGGACGGCCGTCGATAATTCTGTATCTCTTTCCAGATGGCATTTGTGGCATGCGTTTAACTGAAACTATAAGTAGACCACCAGTTAAACTAAAAGTTATTTTTACTATTTTCCACATTTTCAAACAATAAAAACATCAAAATTGTGAAATAATTCAAAAAGAATTGTGCAGTGACCAAAAAAGTGAAAACAAAAAATCGTATATATTTTAGTCTTTTAAGTAGTAATAAAGTGTTGGCAAAAGATCCTCAAGGGCAGGTTAGCATACATTTGGTGCACTGATGGGTATTAACACACAGCATGTCATGCGGTATGGAATAAAAATGAGGCATAGAGCGCATGCTCGTTCCTGTCAGGCAGAGGACAATGTGAGGATTTGTCTTTTTGCGCCTGAAGGACAATGATATCTCCCTTTTTTTACACAGCTTGTAAATGAATGAAATTAGTTAACAGACATGATCGAATATGCCATTGGCATCCTTAAGCATCCTTTATATAACGTTTCAAAGTGATGGAGCACAGCGATGATTGGCCGTAGGAAATGAATCCCCCACAGCACACAGGTTTATCTCCCGCACGAAAGGGATGAGAATGAGCTCGTCCCCAACACGGGAAGTTTCTCATGCTCCAGCACGCAGCATCTAATGTTGGTCCAATTTCTCAGATCAATAATTTAAATCAGGCTTTATCTGGTAGGGCTCGGTCTCACAAGAGGTCCTCTTGAGAGCAAGGCGGGTGAGTGATTCAGAGAGTGATGAGAGCGGACTGCCCTCCATCAGGGAGACAAGGGAAAAAAAGGTGGGGAGGATTGACTTCAACCCCCAGTGTCCTTTCAGTCTAACTGAACCCTGCAGATGTGAACTCACACTAAATCTTGCACATTTTGATTACCATTAGGCCATTATTGTCGTCTGATGCTCTGAACTACCTTAATGTGTGCTTGACCTTCACAGTATTTTCAAAGCTTCTATAGCCACTGTATTTCGATGAATACAAATGATTGCTCTATCATTTTTCTTTTTAAAGAAAAAACATAGATAAAAGCACTCATAATGGTGGTGCATTATCCACCACACTGACTTCACTGATGCCATCAGCCAAGGCCAGATTCAGCATGTTGTACTGCAACACAACATGATGTTCTGCCATTCAGGCTTTTTAATACAGAATAAGTCTTATCTGTTGGAACATGTTCTTATTGTAGATAAGATGCTTGATGATAAATTCACTGTTGCTACCAGAAAGCACACCCATTTAATCTTTTTGATGAAACAATACATGTATTTGATTCTTTGGTATTCGTCTGTGTCTCTCTAAACACCTGAGAACCGATTCCTCTCTGCTGCAACTGACAGAGCTGAAGTTACATAGGAAGGCTGTCGGCTGCAGATACAGAACATTTTAGAGATGTAAAGCACATCCCCAGCAAGTACACATTTTGTAACACCGTTCCTCAATAATAGCACTAGTGAAGTGCCTGTTCAAAACATGCTGTTTTGCAATGATTATATGGTAATTTGAGGGGTTAACAGATTCAGTCTTCAACCTTCTGCACTGCTCACAGATGGTGCTGCCCTGAAAATATTTAACACTGTAAATAGTGTTTGATAGGCCATTTATATTCTAAAAGAGATTAAGAGAGATTAAAATCCTGCTGAAGAATATAAAACCCATGTTGACCGCATCTCCCCACACATCCAGACTCATTAAACTTCTGCTCTTGTTTTTACCAAGCTAATCTCAATTGGGTTTACGTCTGCTTCCCCATGATATCATGGTATCATGAGCTGAGTTACCTCCTGCAGAGCCACTGAAGCCATGCCCCTGCTGAACGATGTTTGCTGTTTAATGTCGCATGATTAAATTGCACCAAATGCAACACTGTACTTCCTTTTTTCCTCAGCATCAAACCTCCCAAGTGTGAGGTAGATCAGATGGACAGTTACAGAGATAAGATAATAACATCCAAACAGACGGACTAAGATTACTCACTTTATTGTTACATTCATGTTTACTGTAATGCTTTATTTTAACGTCCTTGTAATACGCATGAGTAAATTTGTAAGAAGGCCCTCATAACTCCTTACAAGATGCTTATTATCATTAATAAGACTATTTAAGTGTTAATATAGCATAATAAACACATTTATTGTTAGATTATAACACATTTATAAGCAGTCTAGAGTATGTGTCATCAATTTATAGAAGAATGAGCCTAATTATTTTCTTATATTAAGCATTACAAACACATTTACTGAGTTAAACTAACATTCCTATAATGTTAAACCGTTTTAAGACTGACATCTACTTTATACATTCATGTGAATGTCTCATGTGTCACAGTTACAAACCATGATTAAAACATCAAGCTATTGGATCTATTCTCTGGTTTATGACATCATAGTAGAAAAATATCATCCCAGAATACTCAAACTGGTGTTTCTGTTCTATTTTTCTTCCAGACCATCTCCGTTTCTGTATCAGTCCTGACACTGAGCTGCATTGCCCAAGACCGTTGGTATGCTATCTGCCACCCGCTGATGTTCAAGAGCACAGCCAAGAGGGCTCGCAAGAGTATTGTCGGCATCTGGGTTGTGTCGTGCATCATCATGATCCCTCAGGCTATTGTGATGGAGTGCAGCAGCCTGCTGCCGGAACTAACAAACAAGACCAGCCTGTTCACAGTGTGTGATGAACACTGGGGAGGTTAGTTTTCTTATGAATCCCCCTCGAACACATGAAAACAGTAACGTTGCTCATTTGCTGCCTGAAACAATAGTTAAACCAACAACGAATGATGACCTAAAGGACACAGGAGAATAACTTTGAGTTGTATTTGCTGTTTTAAAGGGATACAACCCTCAAAGGAACATTGGTCATTCTGTGTTCCAAAATCAGTGCACGTACCTGATTCTATTTAGCTGGTGTTTGAATTAGAATTATGAAACCACAGCAGCGTTCACTGGGTTGATAAGGACCATTAAAGAGGGACAAATTGCTTTTGCTTGAGTTCAGATAAGACAGTCAGGGTTAGCTTCTGATTAAGGTCGTCGAAGAAGGGGAGCCATGCAAAGAGGAAAATATTTAAATCCACCTCACTTAAAAAGGTTACAGTACTTGAAGCAGCTATTCATTTGATACCTGTGAAACACTGATTGCTTACTCTACATGAAGGTGAAGGTCATGGAACAGATTACTTAAGTGCTATGTACATAGGAATTGTACTGTTAAGATATCTTTCCGAGTAATGTTTTTGTCTCCTTTGAAGGCCTTCAATGAGTTTTGGTGCTAGTCTCGTGCCAGTAATCCAACACACGAAAACAGGAAATGACGAACGAAATGAGTAACGGAGTGCATAGAAAAACAAAGAGCACACAGTATTGATTCAGTATTCGTCCGAACCGAGAAGACGTTTGTGGATTAAATACTTGGCATACGTGAAAGATGACTATGGTTAGGCTGACACTCGCGTTGTGTGCTCTCGGGCTCATTATGATGCGAAGCCGTCTCTATCGTCACTTCCGCCCCTCCCACACACCGCGCTGATTCGCTAGCACACCGCCAATCAGAGAATCCAATGGCTCAGACGTCCGACAGCCCACCTCCTCAGACTTCGCATGCTCAATCGGAGCCAACGTCCGCGCGGCTCTGAAAGCTTCCGACGCAGCTGAACACACCAAACATATTTGTTCCCGACCTTGTCCGAGTCTCCCCAAACGCTTCAGACGTCCAATGGTTGGGCCGGTGTGTTCCTGCCTTAAAAGCAATGTGATCGTCTTCATCACCTGTGATGAGATACGATCTGAAGTCTGTGGTTTATTAACACTGAGAGTCATCATTGTTATATTAGACTCAGTTGAAGTATGATACAATCACGGAACCTCAAAAGAAAAGGGTCGTCACGTCACCAAATCTTGCTTTGGTGCCAGACTGTGGTTCCGACTGTACTAACATCTATGGGACATTCATGGATAAACCAATAAAACCCAACATATGTACATCGTATGACTTCTGATGAAGAAATGCCTCCAGAAATTGAAGGAACACATTTCAGAGAGTAGGTTAACAATGGATTTTTTAAAGGTTCCTGCTCGCAGTGTGATTGCAGTTATTAGCGGTATTTCGTCGGGCTGACCCAGTTTGGTTGCAACATTGTTAGCCCTGTCAATCATTTGGAGAAAGAAAACAGTTGATAACCTACTCTCTGAAGTGTGGTCTTTTATTTCCAGGAGGCGTTTATTCATTAGAAGTCATATGACGTAGATATGTTGGTGTTAGTGTTCTTCTCCACGGACCTCTCACTGACCTCAATACAATATCTCATCCCTCTTTCTTAGGCTACTTGGATAGGATTGTCTAAAAGATGCAACGTTTTCTTGTTATCTCTCAGCAGTTCTCAAGGCAAACTCTTTGGTTAACCTTATCAATTTGTTATCAAGCCTTTCAGACAGTTAACAAGTAGCTGATGTATGGTCTCTATCACGTACTGTATTGATTTGTGTCCCCGCTGTGTTATGTTATCCCCTCATATATCAGCCAAGGTAAGCTTGACTCTGCTTCACACCGCTGAGCCAAAATAGCCCAAAATTTGATGATAAAACCATGATATGCTTCACAGATTTCCAGAAACATTGTTAACCAGAGGTATTTTTTTATTCCCTGCTTAGAATTGCATCACCTCAGGAGAGGTTTCAGGTGAGATGGACAGATGAAACTCAAGAGATAGATTCATTTTTCAGCAGAGCGTTTTTGTTGTTTTTTTTCCAGGGAGGTTGTTACGTGTTTGAACTTTCTCACCATCAAGTCGAAGCAGACTAGCATATATCCGTGGTTAAAACCATGTCACTCTGAGGTTTATCGAGATAAAGTGTCTGTTTGCAGTATTCTGTAGTTGGTTTTCCCTTCATTTTCGTTCAGTCACTTGTTCACCAGTTGCCTCCAGTCACCCTTGTCTTGACTCAATCACCTGGATGTGTCCCGGTATTTATAAAAGGCAGCTCACAGCCAGTGTTGGACGGATAATAGATGTTGCCTCTGTGCCTCAGCCACTCCATGGAATCTGTCTACCTGTTTCGATTATGTCTGTAATGTATTGCTGCAATCTGCCACGCTACCTGCTGCCAACTTTCCACTGTCTATCTCATTAACACAATTTTCTGCGTCAGTTCCTTGAAGGACGCTGATTTGACTGCATGACTGTCACCAGCAAATCCTGTTCATTAATTTTTGTAATAAGTAAATGCTTTTAACTCAGCCAAGCATGTCACAGTGTCTATATCTGGGTCATGTTGCCTCCATAGCAGACCTGTGACAGCTGGAAAGAAATGTATTCCCTGTTATCTTTGGCCAGGGAGCTGTCAGATGCATCAAATTCAAACTGTTGACAACGTTTGATTTCTGAGTGACTGTATAGGATTGGCAGACTGGTTGAGGGAGAACACACGGAAGATGGACTTATCGTCAACTGGTTAATGTTTTATTCACAGTTTACATTGCACAAACAAACACTCCAAGCTGGGTCTTGAAAAAACGTTTCAAAAGAACACAAGGAAATCCATCAGTTAGCAACCGAAAATAAAGATTGAGCCTGTGGCAATTGGGGGAGCCAGCAGCAAACTTTTGAGCAGATTTGCAGCCTAACTTAACAAACTTCCAACTGTTTTTCTTCTTTGGTGTTTGGAGGCGGTTTGCATCCTAAATATTGTCGGTGTTCCCACCTACAAAAGAATAGTTCTTCCCTTAATCCATTCCCATTCTCTATTAGTCATCTGACTCAGTGTTGGCTCCGAGGGAGCCCTCGCTTAACAGCCCCTGCACTTCCTCTCCAGTAATCCCCATGATATCCGAAAACTTTCTTGCAGCATCCGCAACTATTCATGTTCTTTTTCCGATTTCTTTCCGCCTGAGCAGTACAGTTAATCAACATGGCCAGAAATGCCAGGAACCTAATCTTGTATTAACAAAAGCAACACCCATCACACTTCCTACCTGAGATATTCTCCCTCTCCCTTTCTTTCCTTTTTGTTTTCTTTTGACTTCCATCCCTTTTTTCTTTTGGGACAGTCTGCTTGCTATGCTTCATGTGTCCCAGTCAGTTTCATTCCAGCCAAGTCAATTTATCTCTCTTTCACTCTCATTATCTGTTTTCTACCCTTCCATCCCTGATTTCTTCCCCCTCCTTGTTTGAAACATCAACTTCAAATCCAACTCAGTCCTCCCCTCTGGCCACCATAAACTTTTAACTCCACCACTCACTCATTTAGACCAATGGCTCCTCCTAAAGGCAAGTAAGTTCATCATCAATAAAAACATCTCTCTATAAAAGCAAGGAATCTCTGTCTGTCTGTCTGTGTGTGTGTGTGTGTTCCTCAATATCTCTGCGGATCAGGATCAGACTGACCTGAGAGTTTCAACATGGCTGCTGCGTGGTTCAAGGGTGTGCAACGTCGGATTTGTTTGGACTGCAATGATACCGTTAATAAATGATTTCATAAATGCTTTACAAATTCCGCGAGCACTGTCCACCGGAGCCACCACAGTCACGTGAGCACCAGAGCCAATCACTGCACACAGTAGCCACGTGCGCACCAGAGCCAATCACTGCAGAGCTCAAGCCCACGACATACCTTAAGAAACAAGCGGATTTATACCTGCAGCGACGCGAGCTGGACCAGGATTTTGCCGGCGGTGCGGTCCCGTTCTGTTCTGTGCATCTAAACTGACTGTTGTGGATTAATGAGACTAAACGAGTCCGGACCGAGTCTGTTCGGGTCTGAGGAGATCCGGAGACGCGCGGACAACAAAGTGGAATCGGAATCTGTGGATATTTGTGTAGCTAGGTGGGAGCCCACCCACACGGCCCACCTCCTGAGTCGACGGACCGGACGCACCAGCACGTCCAAAACCGGACTTAGGGTAAATAATGTCCGCCACGCTTTTTCGCGAACATTGCCGTCACGTTTGCTTTGTGTCTGGTGCAGAAGAAACGGTAAAAACGGGCTTTGTCACGAAAGTGTCCAAGTAGCAAGGTTTGGTTGTTGAGGAACGGGGGAAGTTGTGGGAGGGACAGAGGCGGATGAATGACAGGCAACGACGGTCGGTGTAGAGACAGCGATAGAGACAGCGATATTGAGAGTTGAGAGATTTGTGACATTTAGCGTGTTTGGAGTGTATAGTTAGTGTGTTATGTAGTGTTTGGTGTAGTGTGTTTAGTGTGTAGTGGAGTCGTTTTTTTGTTTAATGAGTCAAAACAATGAGGAGACTGCTGAATATGGAGCAGGCAGTGCAGCTCTTCATTCAGCTGGAAGGAGCTCAGGCAGACCTGGCCATTGCCTGCATTTAAATGTAAATACTTACATATAACTTTGTAAATTTTTAAAATTTATGCACATATTTAGAAAACAACAATTTATATTTGCATTATAAGTAATAAAAAATGGTTTGTTAAACATATTTGTGATTTTCACAGTAAAAAAATCTAACTTTTTCTACTCGGATTTTATGTTTTTTGTGTGATTTTAGGTCCATTGTGTTAATACAGTATGTCAAAATAAAAAAAATAACTGTACAGTCACACGTGAGGTTGTGCTGAAAATAATGAAACCAAGTAAATAGTTTTTAAGGTGAAATATAATGGCAAAATCAAAAATAGTCAAAAAACGGCCAATTATACCCTGGAATATTGGATTTCACAACAAACCTAAATATCCCTGACATCCCACCTTCCAACACAGCCTCATTTGGCCATCCATGAAAAAGCTACTTAACCTCCCACTTTTCTATAGGAATACATATTTCCTACGGGCACTGCACTAGTTCAAATAACATTTATGTCAAAAAATGGTCACGACGTTTTTGACATGATATGGTTTGTTTAGAGTACTTGGTTTGTTGAAACACTTCCCCTCTGTACTCTACTCAAAATGGCACAGCCTTTGACCTTATTCACACAGTGGCCATCTTCCTTCAACATTATGCTCATGGTTGGAAACTTGAATGCTGGGATAATGTAACGCTGCTGGGTTCCAGGTTGGCAGTCGTATACATTTGAATAGCCAGACAAATTGACATTTTACAGGGAATGTGAAGCCCATTCAGCCACAAAACGATATTTGATCACCCATTAGCTGATATTAACATTGAACAACTTTCTCGCTAACATCACTGTTTGATTATCGTATTCAGTAATGTTAGCTAGAATGTGGCTGAATGCTAACGGAAGCTAATCTGTAATCAAACCTGTGGTTTTACCTTGGAATATGGTCCAATGTCCCGCCGGATCAGATTATTCATTATCTTAACAGTTTCATTCAGGAAACAGTGAAATGATAATGATTTGTCAGATCATCCACGTTTATATAACTTGCAGCCCCAAACACAGCAGTACGACATTTGCGCTGCCCACCCTGAGTTCGATGTCAGAGGAAAATGGCTGCTGTGTTTAGTTCCTGTCTGGGAGAAAGTAGAAATCATTCAATAATAAACTAGACAGTGCAGGCTACAGATCCAACCCACACAGTGTCTGGGAGAAATTGAAAGAACATAAGCGGTGCACAGATTAAAAGTATTCTAATGCATCAAGGCAGAACAGTTGAAAAAAACAAGAATAAAGAAACTCTATTCAAAAATCCCCTATTCATAAAAGCAAAGCCACTTTAAAAGACAATACTGACACCATCCTAATTGGACAGGCACCATAATCCTCAAACTTAAATCTGCTCTCCCTTCTCTTCACCACCTGCCTCACTACTGTCACTTCCACTTGCCCTTTAGCTGGAGTCACAATCCAGAAATCAGGCTTTCACGAAAACAGCTCCATAGCATCCACAGACTATCAGAAGCAATCACGGACGATTCATGCTCAAGTTTTTCACTCTCCCTCTCCACCTCTTTTATTACTGAATCCGGTGTTCCACAGGGTGCAGTCCTCACTCCACTCCCATTTCTTTTCTACACCTGAACAAGTCTCACAATTTCCCTTGTTACTGGACTCACTCCAAATCATTTGCACTTGCAGCAACAACAAACAAAAACTCCCAACATGCATCACTGTAATAGAAACCTCCTCAAACAGGAGAATGGGGCTCAACCCCATCAAAATCTGCTCATGCTATCCACCAGAATCCCCTGACCCCTCAAACGTATTATCCACCTAACCCTCCACAACAGTGCAGAGGCAGAGTTCTTGTGAGTCACATTTCAAAGAATAATTTCCGGGTGACCCGCATAAACAACCTGGAAGAAGGAGGCACGCAACACTTCACAGCACTCAGACACAGACCAGGCATATATGAGATCAGCGTTTGAAGCAGCCTGAACCACAGCCTCACCACACCATCAACAGACAGCAGATCATCCCAAACCAGACAATACGAATGCCATAAAGCCTCCTACTGGTACATAACATTTACATTTCTATCTTCCTTTACCTTCATTTGACTTGTACCGTATGTATGCTGACTATCAGCCACGCTACTAGCACCTCTCCCTCAACATCCACACGTGTCACACAAGCATATATTTTTTTGTTCTTTTCTGTTGTAAAAATATCCTTTGGGTCTTTAAAGCCTTCTTCCCATGTTGCCTCCTAATACATCTATGAATCAAATCATGGTTTGCTGAGCACACTTTGTAGGACATTTTGGCTGGACTGAATTTAGAAAATCACCTCAGCTATAATCATACATCACTTTGCAGATATAATATATTCTGCTGAATAACACATTCAACTCCAACCATCACTGAGGTCACTCATTGATTGAATTCGTAATGTTACATTTATTTTTCAGAATCTTAAAATATCATTTTTAGAACCACATTTTAGATTAACTGTCTGGCTTACTTAAAATGTTGCTTTTTCTCCTGGACCTAACTGAACTGAATGCCCATCAAGCAGTCACATAAAAAAGCTGGAAAAAAGCTCCTATATCACTCTACTTCACAATACCTAGAAAACAGCTGCACACACAGTCAGTGCAAATGTCTCTAATAATGCTACATGTAAACTCAAGGACAGATACGATATGTTCTCACTGTGGTTTCATTCACTACACACCAACAG
The DNA here is from genome assembly GCA_963678695.2 of Diplodus puntazzo. Classification (NCBI taxonomy): domain Eukaryota; kingdom Metazoa; phylum Chordata; class Actinopteri; order Spariformes; family Sparidae; genus Diplodus; species Diplodus puntazzo. Next base: position 9,207,703 of record OZ023168.1, read on the forward strand.
GTAATCGAAGGGCAAAGACAACACTCTATAAACTTGTGAATAATGATAACGTTTTAATATTTATTCAGAGCTAATTTACTGATTAGTTACAGCCGCACAAAAGCACAAGAAGGTACACTGATTCCCATCGAATGACTGAGTCTCTTGATCTTTAATAAAACACCGATAACCGTAAAAGTAAGATCGTTTGTCATCATTAATGAACCGGATGAGGAATATTATATTGTTTTTAAACTTTTTTTTTCTATTTTGTAAATCATTAAAACGTCTAGAGGTTTTTACTGTAGTTGTGCTTGCCTGACTGCAATTGGCATGCAGTTCTGAGCACCTGTTGTGTTGCTTGCCTGGTGTTCTTTCTAAGCTTAAAAACTGGACAGGGTTATGTTGTAGCGAGTAACATTTTAATGACCTGTATATTTTTATTTATAATACTGCAGTGCAATATTATGACCATGTGCTCTATACCTTGAAGAACATGAACAATTGACTTTTTTCTAACGATGGCCAATTTTCCTCTGGCGTTGTGCTCAGCTTGAATGCTGGGAGAACGTTATGATGAAATTATAATGTCATCACTTACCGGTTGAGCAGAAACTGGAAAAAAGTTTTTGGACAATACAAATCTGGAGAGAATTTAACTTCTGTTATACAACAAGTAGTTCCGACCACGCAATCTGATTGGTCAACAAGACATTTTGACCGTGCTCAAATCAGCATGACAGCACGCCTGACTCATTACTTAAAATATTACTCCGCCAAGTCTGTGTTTATCCATCTCCATGGCAACGTAGTAACTGTCAGAGCTGGAGCAAAAAAATAAAAAAGTACGGCTTGAAATTCAAACTTTCTGCCGTAAAATATGTAGAGGAAAACTCGGGAGAAGCCGCCGCTAGACGTTTCTCTGTTGACCCCAAGAGAGTGAGAGATTGGCGAAAAAATAAAACGGAGCTGTCCGAGGAGGACAGGACCAGGCTGCCTGGTGGAGGGAGGGAGAAGGCTAGATAAACATGCGGGGATGAGTTATCAGCAAACGGGCACGCCAGGAGAGAGTGGTGTCCCGCAAAATGATTAGGGCGATGGAGAAACAAATGTACGCCACTGTGAGTGACAGCAGAGATGAGGAGCTTGCAGCGAGTGCTGGTCGCTAAATCGTTTCCTCCGCTGTAACAACTTCACTTAGACAACTATTGCCCAGAAGGATGCCAGAGAATTCGCCGAGAAGCTGGCGAAGTTTGTGACATTTTCATCCCGGATTTTTGAGTGGAAGGAATTAAATGCTTGTATCAAATTGCCGCCTGGTCTGTTAAGTGACTTAAACAAATAAACACCCCAGCTATTATTTAGTATTTTACGGTGTTCGGGAAATTCCGAGACCGCGATAAAACATTCACGTCAGCTCAGAGTTCACTCATCTGGGACTAGAAAATCCTTTCTGTTGCTAGGTCGTTACTAAGGTTTCGATTATTTGCTGGAGTGGTAAACTACGTTCCATTACACATAAGAGTCTACTGACGTGACTGATTTTGTTTCAGTTATTAGTCAGACCCCATGTGTTTCCATGGAAACGCGACGCACACTCGCAAAAACCTTTAAAATTTGAGAGCAAAATGTCAATCAACATGGATATACTTTGATTATACATTTCATTTGTGTTGGTATTAGTTGTATAATCGCAATATTACCCTCGAGGGTGTGCTTTAACGTCATTTGAGCACTTCAGTGCTGCTTGCGGACCTCAGCGCAAGCGCCTCGGTCCTGACCGCATCACTGTCGTGCTCAAATGACGTTAAAGCACACCCTCTCGGGTAATATTGCTTAATTAGCCAGCAGCGAACATTGCCATTCAACCACTTCCTAGCTAACCTTTTGATTACATCCAGAGAGAGTGTGTTTCATGTGTTTTCAATGTGTTTCACTTCCAGGCTTGAAGAAATTAAATCCAAGATATGGGTTGATATTTTCAAAATAATGTATTCCTTTCATACAGTAATTTTAAGTAGGAAGTGGTTGAATGCTAATGTTCGCTGCTGGCTAACAGAAGTTAATGGGTCATCAAATATGCCGTTTTACCTTGAAAAATGTCTGTCTTGGATTTTCACATTTTCCATCTGAAGCGGTGAAACGATAAAAACTGTCCAGACTCCCTGTGTTTACACGGCTTGCAATCTGGAACACAGCAGCACCACAGCTGAGAAGGATGCTGTCAGAAGGAAATGGCTGCTGTGTGAATATGGACAAAAATGCTCCTGATCATCAGCCAGTGAGGATTGTTATGCAGAAGACTAAGGGATTATTGAATCCAAGACATCAGCTTGAAAACATTTCACCCAACTCAGAAAGTTTTAATGTTAGAATTAGCTTCCACTGGAAAAATCTGTTAAGGATTGTTATTCCTGCCGACAAAAGTAATCTGCGAGAAATGAGCCTGCGTTTGTTTACTTCTGTGTGAAATAAAGAATTTTGTATTTGTGTGGTATCTGATGGACGAGTCAGTGTTCAGTCAAATTATGATGATGTCTTTAATCTTTCAACAGCTGAGATCTACCCAAAGGTGTATCACACCTGCTTCTTCATTGTCACATACTTTGCACCCTTATGTCTGATGGTCCTGGCGTATATCCAGATATGTCACAAACTGTGGTTTCAACAGGTATGTATTCGAGTCAGACATCAGCCTTTACAAGCCCATTTTTAATCAATGATCTTATTTTTCCTTTGCCGAGTTTCAGTGCGTGATATATGCCCATATTTAATCAACAGATTCCTGGAAACACATCAGTCATGCAGAGGAAGTGGAGGTCCATGCAGTGCTCAGCTCAGAATCAGGGGCCGGGGGAGGCCATGAGGGTGAGGACCAGCACGGTCTGTGCTGAGATCAAACAGATGCGAGCTCGGCGCAAGACGGCTCGCATGCTGATGGTGGTCCTCTTTGTTTTCGCCCTGTGCTACCTGCCGATCAGCGTGCTCAATGTCATGAAAAGGTAATTAATCGAGCGCTGCTGCTTCAGGGATGAGATGAGATCACACAATAGACGTTATGATAAATCAAGGCTCACGTTGTGATCACGTTTCCTGCAGGGTCTTTGGGACGTTCAAGAACACCAATGACAGAGAGACAGTGTACGCATGGTTCACGTTCTCACATTGGCTCATATATGCCAACAGTGCAGCAAACCCCATCATCTACAACTTCCTCAGCGGTAAGTATTTAACCTGCCACACCACTTTGACCACTTATGTGGGCTCCTTACTGCCCTCTAATGGACAGTGTTAGGAACAACAACACAACTCACTGATTTAACTTCGTCATCTGATTATTTATTGTGCGTATAACAAATATTAATGTAGGAAAAAGTTGAGTTAAAAGTGTTCATCACAGTTGAAAGGCACCATGTGCCGAAAAAGCAATGAAAAATGTTGTAATTATAAAGAATGCAGACTCAATCAGATCTTCAAAACGTGAATTTCTTATTAAAAGGTTCAGTCGTAATGCATCTGCTGTGGATTCAAGGCCTACAAAGATCTCCAACTGAAGGGTTTCTGTGTGGATCACGTTTCTGTTCACCTCTAGGTAAATTCCGCGAGGAGTTCAAAGCAGCCTTTTCTTGCCACTGTTATGGCCAAGGACAAAACCAAACGACGAGGACGAGGACCAGAGCGAGCACGGACAGCCGGAAATCCCTGTCAACTCAAGTACACACCATGGACAATGTGTCACGCATTTCAGATCAGGTAGTGTAGATGTGGAAGTTCTTCTGACAGCTCCATGCTTCAAAATGCCATGCTCATCATCAGGGTAGATGTTCCGATGTTTATATATATATATATATATATATATATATATATGTATATATGTATATATATATATATATATATATATATATATATATATATATATATATATATATATATATGTATATAAAACGGACATTTGAATTATTGGGTAATGTTTTTCATTATTTTCACAAGGGCACTTTATAGAAACGAGAGCTTTAGAAATGTTTTTTTTCTGATCCACAGAAGAACATGACAACCACGAACAGTTTACAAAAAATGCCAGCTTATTATCAAAAGACGCCATTTGAATGTTTAGTATTGAGCCAACAAATGTATTTCATGATATATGGGTTTTTAATTGTATATTTGGTTTTAATCGCACATATATATTGTATTTTAAAGGTACTGTTTTAAGTGTGTAACTTTATTTTTGCTTGAGAAGAAAGTATTACAGATTTTGAATATTTATGTCATTGATTATTTATTTATTTATTTAATGGCCTGTTTCAACACAGGAGCAGCCATAGAGAATATAGGGAAGAGAGGGTTCTAACTGCATAAACACATCAATATTCAGCATGGTTCTTGTATGAATGTGTCCCGCTTGAGCTCATTGTGAGATCTCTTGCTCCCTCCCATCACTCTTATTGAATTGCTGATGTGCTGAACATCAGCAGTGCGGACTTTCGTTCTATACTGTAGCTGCACATTTGCGAAATGATTTTTTAAAACCATGAGTCATAAAATCTATAGGCTTTGTTCACAAGAATAGATAAATTTTTCAGCGCTGTGTAGGAACGACATTGAGTCATTTAGAGGCAGCAGATTTTCAAAGAGTTCCATTTTGAAATGCACCGATATGCTTCTGTCAGTCACTTTTACTGACAGCTCCAGAGCCCAGGGGACACTGTCCTGTCGGGAAAACAGTACATGTCATGGAAACAAATAAAACAGTAGGATATTTTTCTAACAATACTAACATGAACTGTTGAAATGTGCTTCAGAGATATGTTCATCTGTCATCAAGCATTTATGTTGACAACAGTATTGTATAATTAGGCCCCCGTCAGTTATTCTTATTAGCAATAATACCCTGTATCCTTGGTGGAGGCTTCAAATTTATCAACATATATTTGTACTCAATGAAACATTGGACTGATCTGAATAAATCGATACCGGTGCTCATCAGACTGCCACAAGAAGTAAGTCCAATGTGTGAAAACGTCTCCTTTTGTCATTTGTTTTTTTTTTTCAATAACATAGCAAATATTTTGGTTGAAATAAATATAGATCATGAAAGCCGTAAGTTTGAAAATCAGGAAATAACCTGGCATGTTATCAATAAAATCCATAGAATTCTAAAAACGTGAAACAAATTGATGTGTTACAAACTTGTGTCTGATTGAAAGAGAGGAGGAGGACAAAGAAGAGGAGGAGAAAGAGGAGAAAGAGGAGGAGGAGGATGAGGAACCTATAGGGAATGTAGGGAGTGACACAGCTTGCAGCTTGTGGTAACAGAAAACAGAAAACTCGTCGGCAGTACAATGTAAAATCTAGTACTATAGGAACTCATTGAGACTGATACCGAACCACTGAAGAAGCTATCAATTGATATCAAAGGCTAATTAAAGGCTAACTCGAAGAAGTGAGTTTTGAGTTTAGATTTAAAGGCGCCAACAGAGGGTTAGGGTTAGATTGTCTGATGTCAGCTGGGAGGTTATTCCAGAGGAAGGGGGCTTGATAGGAAAAAGCCCTGCAGCCAGCTGACGTCTTCTTATCCTGGGAGCCATCAGGATGAAGAAGTCAGCTGGCTGCAGGGCTTTTTCCCTCCTTCCTTCCTTACTTCCTGACCCTACTTTACCCATCTTGCTGTTTATGACTGATCGCACTTTTTAAATCACATTCATACACCCTGTTACTATAAAATTACTTAATTATTGGGCTGCTTATTGTCATTCTCAATGTCCAACTGTCCAATCGTTTCACTTAATGAACATAATTTTATTGAGATCTGGAAATAAACAACATAATTGTCTCACATAATTGACAGCAATTATTCCAGGATTAATGTATTAAAGAAGGCTTAGAAAGGTGTAAACAAGCTGTTACACACACAGAGACAGATCTTGAACTCCTCCATGTTGCCTGAGAGTAACCGCTCAGGTGTGAATAACAATTTACTGCAAATGTATTTCACCTACGGTAAGACGTGCTTTACTGCACGTGGGCTGCTGTCATCTCTGGCTGCCAGTGAACCCCAGCGAGGAAAATGACTTATGCATTATATGTCAAGCTCTTTTATTTTGATTCCTTATTAATTCAGGTAAAAGTCAAACAAACACTGCGAGGAAAATCCCAGTGACATACATTCACACTCAAGGGGCATCCCTCTGCTCACAGTGAGGCACCTAAGCACTGCTCTTTCACTTTCCCCTTCACAATCGATGCTGCTGGTGAATGGACAGCTTCCCGGTCTCAAGGCTGCTTCTCTTTTCAACCCATGATTACTTTAGGAAGGACAGTTTCTCCTGTGCTTAGCTGTCGAGGGACACTTAATAGCTCCCTGTGAGAGTGGCAAAAGCACAACATCGCCATGAAAAGGGATACTTTACATATTTCTATGCGTATATTATTCTCTTATTATTTACAAACAGTACGTATTTCCTAAATATATTTACAGTTGATAAGCTTTCATAGGGTGCAGTCTTAAAGTGGAGTAAACACAAAGTGGGCAAAAAGTTTAGAACATGAACATGAGAAGAACCTGCACACTGTGATTAATTAGTCATTTGGATTCTGAGGAGCGCATGGTGTGTGTGCTGGCACAAATCAGAGCCCAGAACAATGAGGGAAAGTATATCAAAATGGCTCCTGCACACCATGCAAATGTGGTAACAAAAACAAGCTCTCTGCCAGGAGCTGGGCAGATCACATACACAGTAAGTCAGATTGGCAATCAATCACTTTGAATCTATCAGCATGGGGAATGTCGTTCATCACAATCAAGGTTTGTGCTCATAAAATGTAGATTGACGAACATACAGCATGTTAAATAGTCACAGGTAAAGCACATTATTGCAAATGCTAAGAAACACCGACATCATTGTAATCAGCAGTATAGATAAGGCCTCTATTAAAACCCTCTGACATTATGTAAAAGAACATAAATACTGTGGAAATCTCTCATTGAATCAAGCTAATCAGTTAAATCTGTCTAACTGGAAAAGCAATCAGGAGAAGGCAGACCGGTAATGTGAAAGAGTCGCACAAACAACACTGCTGTGTCAGAAAACGAGGTCAGGAAAATATCGCCCAACAAGCGTCAGCTCTTTTCAGTGTCTTTAAAGTCACCACATGTCAACTCATCAGCTGCTGATGGGTATGAATGTAATTGGTGACAGTCTAAGTGTTTTATTTATATATGAGAATAGATTTGTAACTGAATAAATCGTCTGAATAAAATGTTGGCAGTTACATGTTCACATTCGTACACGTCATAGGCTACGCATGTACATGTTTTATGACCTGACGTTCACACGGGGAGTTGATGGAGCTAGGTGAGAAGCCTGCCAAGCCAGTTAATATAGTTTTAGACAACAGCTTCAATCACACTACCAGATGTTTCCAGCTGTGCGGCGTCAAGAGAACAAACCTAAATCTCTAATGGGAAGTCAGGGCATCTCCAGCCATGAATGTGGCGACCGAAGCAGGTATTTTAAGCCGAATGTCGATCTTTTCCTAAACCTAACCAGAGCATAAGCACAATTGATAATTGAACATAAAGAAATGTAAAGTTTCTAAATAACCATGGTTTGCAAAAAATGTACAGTGCCAACATTTATCACGTTGGTTTCTCGGCTTGGAAGTCATCGAAGATATCGCTTATCTGATCACGTTACTTTTCTTACACTGCGATGACAACATTGTAAAGAAATTGAGGTCACACTTTATTTTACCTGAAATAAAGTGCGGCTGGCATCGCATTCTATTTGTGCTATTTAGTAATGTATTATGTGTATGTAAACTTTACATGTTTCCTTGCACCTCATACCTTCACTCAGTTAACTAATTTCAGTGTGTATTTGACTTCATTGTGGAGCAATTTGTGTGGGTTTTAAATTCAATTTAATGAATAAATTAACTCGGGCTTTATCGCTATGAGAGTTAATCAGTGCTGACTGGTGCTAATGACTGTGTTTTAATATATTTGTTTGTTTTTTCCAAAAGCATTCCAGTTGAACTTTTTTAATTGTTGTTGAATTTGTTGGATTTCTTTTTAGAAATGTAATTAAACCATTTAATCAGGGAAACTTTTTTTTTAAGTTTCCAGTTTTTAACTCTGGGTGGACCAGAAGTTGTTTAGATTCCCCACATACAGACAATCACATGAAATCTCAAATACCAGTCCAAACTACCGAAAGGTTTCAAGTGCTTTGAAACATGGTACCAAGACTACTGTGATGTAATGCTTTTATTTCTTCGATTCTTCACAAATGTCGTTTTTATTTATTTATTTTTTACAGTAGAAACCTACAAGTTTCTCCAATAACAAGGCAGCAGTTGTTTTTTGTAATTTACTTATTTATGTATCATGCAGCTCGATTTGATTTTGTTTTTTAAAAAGGATTTCTGTTCATTTACCCTTTGACAGTGTTTTGTTTCGGCTTTTCGTAGTCAGTAAATGTGTCAAAATGACTATGCTGAAAGCTCATTTGATTCGGTGTATTCTGGCTAGGCCTCCTAATTAATGACACTACGACAGGACATGGCTTTTGTTTTGTTTTTCAGAGAAGTGCAGTCAATTAAGGAGCTAATTACAAATCCTGCACGGAAATGTGAAGATTGATTTTTGACGTGATCATCTATGACAACTTGAACACACAGTTCAGTTGTTTCCACTAAATAAAAAAAAAATTCATTTCATTTTTTCATATGTTGTCATTGAAATCGAATAGAATTGAAACATGACAAGAGTCAGTGTATTGTTTCTGTGATGTCAGGCTCCTTTGTTTAATTGTTCATGAATTCATTTATTTTGAAAACTGTTTTTTTTTTTTTTTTATGTGACTCAGTTTGATTCCTTGTCTTGATGTTTCTGTTCCAGTGAGCGTTCAGGGTGTATTAATTGGAAGTGAGTTTGTTGTTGTGTTTCTGCACATCTTTTATTAATAAAGTAACTGCTTATATTGATTATCTTGTGCTGTCTCTCATCTAGACAAGACTCTCACAAAAAAATCACACACAACTATGAATTCTTGTAACAGGCCACCAAAATGGCATGGAGTTTACAGAACAAGTCTTATTACAGGAACACTAACTGAGAAAATATGATTCGGTCTCCTTGCGCAAGACTTGTGTCTCCGATTACAAAAGGAATGAACAAAAATGTCTTTGTCCTCAGGAATCTAAGTGGGATGTTGTCAGACACTTATTATAATTATAACCTCAGCTTGTCAGAGGCAAGAAGCACTTTCAGTGGACATAACTCTGACAGTCGGAGTTGCCCTAAAGGATTACATTGCAGCCATGACACAGCTGCCACTGAGTCAATTACACACCAAAAAACATCAACATAGCACCCACGTTTACAAATACTACAATTATCTGTTAATAAGAGCCAGCAGACTGAAAACAGAACAGCACAGTTGCGGCCATAAACCCAAAACAATGAGCTGAAATATTATAAAATTCTCAGCAGAGCGAAGAGGAACTCCACAGCGAGATGATAATTACATGTTGGGTCATCTAAGAGCAGTCTTGGGGAGGCTACTTTACAAGCGTAGCTTGTAAAACTACATGTAGTTCAGCTAAAAAAAGTAGCTTCAGCAACTACTTATACTCGTTATACTTATTTAACTCAGCGTTAAATAAATCAACATATGGTATATATGAAACAAAAGTATAATAGCCTACAAAAAATTCACATGCCAGCAGAAATTTGCCTCTCAACTCAAGTTCTATTTTTTAAAGAACAAAAGCTGACATTTTTGGTCAACATCACAGGAACTTCAGAGGCACTAGGCACTAGAACTAGATGCCAAGGCAGAATCGCTTGTTGACACGACACATGAGCAGTCTCTCAAAGTTTTTATCAGACAGCCGGTTACGTTTGGCACAAAAAACAACACTAAAAAGCCGCTCACATGTTGCACTGGCTGGATAAGCATTTGAGTACATTCTCCCCAGCACTGTCTACGAGTGAACCCTTTTACAAAAAAGTAGTCATAATTGCCCAGTGTTTCTGTAAAGATACTGATTATGGCTACTTTAAATCATTGATACAAAAGATTTTTTTTTAATACCAATCAGAACCTACGGACACAAATTTTATACTCTGATTTTAAATCAGAAGCTCAGAAGGTCAGGAAGCAGATGTTTGTGATGATACAGGGATATGATATATCATGATCACAAATCATCAACAACCGAATCTGATATAGAAGCAAATTCCTCCAAAAAATACCGTTGAAGATAAGAAAAATAAGGCCCTCAGACGCAGCAGAGCCGCACGTACACTTAGATAAAAAAAGATTTGTTATCATTATTCTCTTAAACCTGTTGCATACGTCACACAACTTCCAGTAAATGTCTTGCATCCTGTTGGCTGTGGGTGGTGTGTCCCGGCTTAAGTGCTGACACCCACCAGAGGGGCAGATCAGCTGCAGGAGAGCCTCAGTCATCCACTCACAGCTCCACAGCAGCAATCATGCAACTGGTACGCCTGGATGCCGCGATCATAGTCGGTGAGTCATCCGTCTCTACAAAATATATCGTGTTCTCAGAAGAAACTTGTGCTTTGAGCTAGAGCTGCATGTCTTATAGCTGAACATAAAAGAACAGTCAGGTAAAGTGTGGCTATCACAAGGTTACCTCAAATCAATATCTCAGTTTCAATCAAAGCTTGAGAAAAATGCTTGCAACATTTAGATGCTTTGCAGAGCTTTCAAGACTGAATAAATGATTGGCGTGTACTTGTATTTCCAGGGGTTGTTATTCCACGGATAATCAGCATCAGCATGTTACCTCCACCCTCTGACTGCCTGGCTCGTGTTGATATTTGCATGTCAGATTTATGCACGGGCAAACAGGCATTTTATGACGGCGTCTGCGGAGGTAAAAATCACACCTTTCTCCTGTAAATTCACCGTTTTATGCTGCAAGTGATTGGAACACGGTGCTGTCATTGTGTCAAAAGTCATGATTGCATTTCCCCAGGAGGCTCAGGACATGAAGCTATGTAATCAAATTGCCCCTGTTGCAGTTTGGCTGAAATGTAATAACTGAGGCAATAGCCCCGAGCAAAGTTTGCGGAAACGCAATAAACAGATAATACATTTGACACTAGAATCCTGTATTTTGAAGAATTTGTGGCATCATGCGCGTGTGCAACACCTGCTGCATGAACAAACACCCAGCTGGCTTACAGTAAATCCTGTTTTTCCTGCCCCCGTCTTCTGTTATCCAAGACGAAGGGTGCCGAATAAAAGGCTCGGGGGCCTGTAACATGACCATCCAAACCATGCTGGACCAGTTCCCCTCTCTGCGAGGGTGTGTGTGTACCTGGAAGGAGGAGGGGCTCTGTGACTCCATGCGAGCGCTGGCTGAACAATGCCGCCAAAGGCCAGGTGCAGTATTCTCAGTAGTCTCTCAGATAAGCACTTACACGTGAAATTGCATTTTTTGTTTACCAAAGGCGATCTGTTGTGCCGTGTGAACGAGCGCTATTGTGCCGCAGTCGTGGGCAGCGGAGTGGCTTTAATGAGTGTTTGTTGGAGAATCATGTTTCTGTGTACTTTTGCAGCAGCTCGGCAGAGGAGGAGCACAGTGATGGACTGGCGGTCAAGCAGATTAGTAGGCTTTGGTAATTATGTACTAAAAATACTTTAAAAGTGGTGTTTCTGCCATCTCAAACCTCACTAAAAAGACCTTTCTTCTCTCAGCATACGAAGGCGCGGGGTCCTGCTCGGACCGTATCGCAGTCTGTCTCAGCGATAAGGTTTGCAACAGGTACCTCGGACTTGTTCTCGGGGCCTGTAACGCTGCTAAGTGCAACCACGACAGCTGTCAGCGACTTGCTCGGCAGTTCTACAGCAGCATGCCGCACAACGTCGCTGAGATGCTGGTCATGTGTGAGTGCGAGGCTTCAGATGAGGACTGCGTGGGAATGAAAACTGCCCTGCACACCGGCACCTGTGGAGACGAGCCCTGGATCTGTCAAGAGTCGGTCAACCACTGTGTTAAGGACGGTGACTGCAGGTAGGATGCTACACTGCAGAAGAAACAGCACAGTTGCCAGAATAAAACACTGGAAGGCAATGTAAAACCACTAATGCATTTCACAGGCCTTTACACCATGTCAACATTTCTACATGTTGTATCGTGTTCTGTCATACTGGGAGGTCGTGGGGATGTTGGTGGAGCTACAAGCCAGTGAGCGCATCTCAAGACTGCGTTTCAACATTGGAAGTGGGAAACTAGATATTTTAATCAGAACTCATCCCCAGCCATGTTTGTGGTGACCGAAACAGGTATTTTTTACGGGTGTTTTCCTGATTGTTTTCTGTTCCTAAACCTAACCAGAGCAGAAGCACGGCTCTGTCACAACATTCAAAAATCAGAAGTTCGACACAAAGAATGTTTCTGCACATCAGTGGTTTGCAGAAACGTGCATTGCCAACATTTATTCTGGTGTTTCGGTGGGAAGAAAAGTTTTTATCTTGCAAACGAATTGCATTTGTTTCGAGAGCTAGAAGTCGAGATCATATATCAGCATAGATGATGATTTTGAACCTATTACGGATGTGATCTTAAATATTCACAGGCAATTGAATTAAAACGGCACTAGGAGTCAGCAACAGTGCTGACATTCTAACAGGTATTGTTCACCATCTTAGTATCGCATGTTAGCAGGCTAACATATGCTGATAAGTGTTAAACAATTTGCTTTTCATTCCCGATTTCACTGACCAATAGCAGCGAGTGACCATGCAAGAGCACATATATGTTCCTAAGGTCCTACTGTGACCCTAGAAAATAGGATCCTGGAAGGAAATATATGCAGAACTGGTGCAGTACAAATCAGGAAACATAGGACCCTGGAAAATAGAATGACCCCTAAGGTCTCCTAAAATCCAATGGGCTGTCACAATGGACACAACTTAAGTTACTTAATGTGGAATTATCATTTAAGCAAAGGTCAATCACTGGATGTTAAAGATGATGAATGTGCTGTGTGTATTCTTCATACGTTCCCACAAAGTAAAGCAGCTAAAACAAGTTTTCTCTCATTTATCAGAGACCTGTTGAAAACTATGGTTACCAAATGCTGGAGCTCTGAGGACACACAATGTGCCGACAGTGACCTCCAAAAAGATGAGTGTTTTACCCGAATGGACCCAGCTCGCATCCTTGGTGCAGATTCTGAATGTAAGACAGCCTTCTTGGCCACTCTGGGCACAACACTTCATCACCCTTGTATGTGCAACGGAGTGCGCAATGATGATCTCCTGACGTGCAACATGATTCATGATGTTCTTCATAATAAATCGCATTTCTGTGAGTAGGTGGTGATTTATGAAGCAGGCATTTTCATAATTGAATGTGTTTATCAGAAACATTTCAAGCATGTTTTATGTGTATTTCAGTGACTTCTTGGGAAAGCAGCAGTGGTCCGTCTAAACCTCCTGAAATTAATGAATCTGAGCAAGGTCACACATGGACACACGGTAAAACTTCCCATATCTTAAGTCATTTCCTGTCTTATAACAACACATCTTACCTCTGTTCAGTCTTTTGGTGAGAGTTGCACATGCACATTTCTTCAGGATGTAGCCAGTCAGAAGAGGGTGGGTGATGCCGAGCAAGGTAGTGTGATCTAAAATAACGCCGCTACAGCAGTAGCAACTGTTTGTCTGCTGACCGACTGGAGAGTATATATTTTATATAAATATATTTAACCAATATTTATATAACGCCTGTTACATAGTGATGCACATAAGTTAGGGAAGTAAAGGCTAACATCCATCCCAAAGTTTACTTAAAATGAAAACATATGTCACTTCACATACACAGCATCACAATATCACAGTAAGCTAACTTACTTTATCCCAAAAAAGCCTTTATAGTTTGATATTTCTGGCAGTTAATATGAAACAATGAAAAAAAATCATGTTTCTCAAGCCAGTGCAATAAGACTTTGAAGAAATACCTTGGCACTAATCAATAGTCTCCCTTTCAACCTACAGAAGAACAGATTATAAAATGATCACATAAGCGAGTGTTGTGCTGTGAAACGTCAATGTTGAGGCAGTCTTTTAGCTGACTGAAAAGAAGGTGAAGAAAAGGACTTCAGACTAATTATCACCCGGTTTACAACAAAAAATCAGTGCTGAAGAGGGTGGTGCTCAGGAGACGGCGCACACCTCGCCCCTGTCCTGTCGTCCACATCCAGAACACTTAAAATGCAGAAGGTGTAAAAAAGAAGTGTGGCATGACACACAATGTTTTTAAAAGTGGTGTTCATTTTGTACTCCAACCCATGAGATCCCATCGGCCCCTTAGGGTGAAGTGGGGACTGAATGACCGACTGTCTCAGCTCAGTGACTGGCTGAGGACCTGTCCACGGTGTAAACCACCTTTAGCCTATGTCACCCAATGATAGAGTGTGGCCCCACACATGGATGGATGGATCAGATACAGTTTTTCACAAACTGACTGTTTTTATCTTCTCAGATTATCTACTATACGCCTTTGCGGCTGTGTTACTCGTTGTAGTTGTCGTATTGATGCCTCTGGCTGTTGTCAGCAAAATATGGTGAGTACAAACAGCCAATGCCAAACATGTCAGGTTTCTTTGATGTTAGAGAATGCAAATATAATCATTTCTTGTTTTCTTGCAGGATATTGAGAAGGAGAGACAAAACAAAATATCACCATCCACAGAAAAGCAACTGTGTCGTTCTTCTCTGATGATTTTTCATCTGTTAAATGTTTATCATCGAACCATCTGGTCCTTTTAATCTCAAAACAAGACTATAGATGATTACATTTATGATATGCTTTTTAGTTGTTTTTATGCAACAACAACAACAAAAAAAACTCTTATGTATTCCACAGTCTATTTGCATTGTACTCCAATCCTTTATAACAGACAATAATGAAGTTATCATATAAATCTGTCTGAATGTCTTCATCTAAAAAATCAATTTAAGAAGGTTGTTTCTGCGGTTATAAATATCACACGTGTGACGCAGGCCCTCTGTTCTGACGAGATCGAACGTACATTGAGGTTTTTTTAAGAGACTTTTTAATCAAAAACAAGCTTCCTCTCAGAAGTCTCCTCAGGAGGTCTTTTCGTCTGTTTTACACCGTATTCCAGCGATCTGATCTGACTGGCACATCTGACATTGCCTGACGTCTTTGATAATAAACATCAGTTTGAAAACCTTGAAGTGTAATTACTTTTCAGAATGCTCTATAGTTTCTGAGCTTGACATGCTGTGATTTTTTTTTCTGCAGACAAAAAGCAGCTGTTAAAAACAAAAGCCGTTTATCCTTTCAACTGTCTTAAAAAAAAAAAAAAAAAGAAAAAATCTCAGAATCAAACCTTTTGTCGCTTTTGTCGAAAAACACTGAAAGCCGAAGCGGTCACGGGTAATAATAATAATAATAATAATAATAATAATAATAATAATAATAATACATTTTATTTATAAGTGCCTTTCAGGTCACCCAAGGACACTTTACAGAAACATAACTAAAAAAAACAGCAGTCAAACAACAAAATGAATTATACAAACAAAGTACACATAAAACAAATAATAAAAGCATTACAAAACGTCAGGGAAATCAAATTTAAAAAGGTGAGAGAGCATTCCACAGTGTGGGACCAGCCGCACTGAAGGCCCTGTCACCCATTGTGCGTAGACTTGAACGGGGAATGCAGAGATGTGCATCAGAGGAACGTAGTGAACGGGGTGAAGAAGACAGGAATGGTAGGGAGGCGCCGGGCCATGAAGACATTTAAAAACCAGGAGAAGTGCTTTAAAAGTGATCCGATACTGGAATGTTTTGATTGGGCAAATTGTGTGAAAACATTGAGCCGAGAGCAGGAACAATAGAACAGTAAACCATCGATTCAGTCCTTTTTCCTAATTCGCTCAACAATTACAGTGAAGCAGTCATTCCCTCTAACAGGCCTCTGACACATATTTATAATATGGCGGCTGCAGGAGGAGTTGTCTAGTAATTGGAAGGTCACCAGCTGCATGTCAAAAGTGCCCTTGTTACTGAAGATACAGCCTCTGCCATCAGTGTATGAATGTGTGTGCGAATGGGTGAATGTGACAAGTGTTGTAAAGCGCTTTGAGCGGTCAGTAGACTGGATAGTGCTGAAGATATACAAGTCCATTTAAAAAAATCCAGAAGTAGAAATCACGTGATTTGAACAAAATCGAATGTGAATTTAAGACATAAAATAGCTTAGCAGCTAAAATATAAGAGCGCTCAATCAGATGACTGCAGTTCCAGTCCCACCACAGGATATTTTCAAGGACATGGATGGAGACATTTCCAGTTGTTCTTTGTGCCATCCAAGCTGGGTGTTTTGTTTCAGGAGAACTGGGGACATTTCCAGCAGGTCTCCATCTATGATTGTGGCCAAAACCAAAAAGAGGGACTATGATGCCTTCCAAACCCAAACCGGGGGGAGGGGGTATGTGCTTAGACCCAGGCAGAACTTATGTGTGGTTCTGCAGGAACAGACTTCCTGCTAATTTGATTGTTGTCCCGAGGTCTCCTTAAAAATATCCGGTTGTTTTACACTTTCAAATGTTAAAATGCAGGCCTGAACTGTGATCACCCTTCTCACCTGTTTCGCCCCCACCAGACATGAAAAGTCAGGTCATGTAATCTCAATGACACATTTTGTAGAAATGTGATTATGGTACGAAGCCCATGCCACTCTTTAATATCCTGGGGACTGTGTTACATCTGCAAAGGACTCAAGGCCTTAGAAGAAAATGCAGGAACCAGTTGGGCACAGTGAAAGTCCAACACAAGGGTTTTTCAAGTTGAAGTTTGAAAAATAGCGAGAAAAAGGTACAAAGGCGGCAGGAGAAGGGAATCTCGATCGCTACCTGATTTGTGTTTTTTACCAGACTTCAATTCTGAGTTGAGGATTCGATAAAACACCACCATGAGAAGTCATCAGGGAGGTTTAATGCTGAGGCACGAATCATAGAGCTTTGGCTACTGTAGAGAGTTTACGCTCTGTTCATTTTCTGGAATTATCAGGCAAGTTTGTTGTCAGCTTAACATTTAACATCCGCCTCGTTTTTCGAAAACAACTTCCATCACACTTGAGTTTCACTTTCATTTTGACAATCTTGGTTGTGTGATGAACTGTGAAGAAGTGGTGACTCATCAAGGGTGTCATCCACCATTGCCCAGTGTCAGCCGGGCCCTGAAAAGGCACAAATGTAATCCTGAAAGGGATAAGAGGTGTCAGATAATGGATGCATGGATCGATGGATTGCCACTCTGGTTCAAGACCCAGACGCTTTTTTTTTATCCTTCATCACGTGAAACCAAGAGGTAGTCTTGGATCTGTGGAGCCCTTGAAACCCTGAGGGTACATTTCTTTTAATCTTGTGCAAAATATTATCTTGTTTGTACCAGATATGTCGTGAGCACAAGATAAAAAAACAACACATCTTTTGGGTATTGGTGGCTCCATATGGGTTTGTGCCTACCAGCCATATTACATAGATAAAAGAACAGAAACAGCAGGATTCAGCGCTGAAATCACAGCGATAAACAGCATCAGACATTATATGATTGTATTATTCCTGTATAGATAAAACTGAGGCTTATGATTAAGTGTTTTTATTTGTTTGCTGATGAACTGTGACGCAGGATAAAGCCGATGTGGAGAGGACTGTGAAATAAAACACATGCTACCCGCACAAAGAAAGGCGCCTGCTGAACTCTCCCGCTATGAGGACACATCGGTAGTCTCTGAACCAAGCATGCAGATGTAGGATGTGAATATTAGGAAGGAAAAGTGAATGCTTTTTGCCCTCCTGTTTACTCTTTTCATCTTCCTCGTCTGCTCCGCACCAGACTCGCTCTGATTCTGACAGCTTCCCTTTGCTTTTTGATCAATGGAAAATGATCTTTGTAACCTCTTATTTCTGTTTCAACTCTTTTTCCACCTTCCATCCCTCTCAGTGAGCCCGCTCTTCTCCAAAGGATCTCTTGTCACTCACAAAAGCCACTCAAAGCTTTTTCTTTACTTCGTCTCACACTGGGGTTTCGCAGGTGGGTTTCAAATGTGCTGTGATCTTTGCCTCGCATTCTCCTCCCACAGGACAATGCTGTGAGAGGTTAGGTTGTTGTGTAGTGCTTTAGATAGAAAAACAGTTTGTCTGAGTGCCCGAATTACATCTGGAAGCCTCTGTGACATTTACCCTCACTGTGAGGGAGCACCACTTGTATGATGGCTGCTGCTGTCAGCACGAGCGCTGGTTTAGTGTTTTTACATATCCAGACATTTCAAAATAATGCTGATGTTAGCATTAGCTCAAAGTACAGTCATGTGAAACCACTAGCATTACTGCCTTATTTAAAATGTTAAGATACCAATTTACATTTTGGTTTTAGTAGTTTTCACACAGTCAAATTCAACTGTATACAGTGTACACTACACAGTAGTATAGTAGTATAGTATACGTACACTTTTTACAGCATATGTGACAGTGTAGTGTTTTATAAACAGTTTCCCTGTATATCTGAAATTCACAGCATATCCATACAATCACAAAAAAATATATACTGCTATATTAGATATCCAACTTAATATAACATGGAAATCTGTAACTGAGAATAAGCAAAACATTTCATTTTTCCACTTGCTTTCACTTTTTTTATTGAAAGGTCGATACTGTTATTTCATTTAAAGTGAAACTCTCGCCAAAAAAGCAACCAAGGCTTTATTTGCGATTGAATATGAGTCAAACCTTCGTGTAAAAAAAAAGCAACAACCAAAGACGCAATTTTAAGATTTACCGTAGCTGGGTTTTCGGGCACGTTAATTTTGAACGGGAGTGGTAGGGGCAGAGATACGATGGCATCAAAATCGCTATTTTTAGAACACTAAGAAGGCTCGACACAACATGAAACTACTCACGTTAACTGCTGCATGAGTAGTTCAAAAACCTTCTTTTTCATAAACTTTGAGTACACAAACAATGATCTCAATGCGCGTGTTCCTGTGTAGAGATCCTGGTGATACTACGAGCAAAGTTTCATGTTGTATCGAGCCTTCTTAGTGTTTTAAAAATAGCGATTTTGATGCCATCGTATCTCTGCCCCTACCACTCCCGTTCAAAATTAACGTGCCCGAAAAACCCAGCTACGGTAAATCTTAAAAGTGCGTCTTTGGTTGTAATTATGCTTTTTTTTACACGAAGGTTTGACTCATATTCAATCGCAAATAAAGCCTTGGTTGCTTTTTGCCGAGAGTTTCACTTTAAGAGAGGAACACCGTGCAGTTTTGTAGAAAATGAAACCAAACTTTGAATAACTACAATATTAACGGGGTCAAAACACAAACTCAGAAATATTTATCTTTTCCATGACTGAATAAACAAGCTGTTCTCAGAGCGAAATAAGGTCCCCAGAGCACTGTTTGAAGCTAGAAAGGTGGCAAGGTCCGCCACATATAAGCAAAGTGAAACAATATGAAATTGTGCTTGGTCAGTTTGTTTATTCAGTCATGAAAACAGGAGAGCCTTTTTATTTAGTTTGTTTAGGCATAAAAAGATCTTTCTCTTCTGATTAAAATTTGAAATACAGTATTTTTGGCGCCCCCTGCTGCCACAATATTACCATCATTTCTACAATATCTTTTTTTTTTTTTTTTACACAGTGTGGCTTTATAGCTGAGGTGCAAAAGTATCAACTGGATTAGAATAAATCAGGCCCCCAACACTGAGTTGGGTGATTTATGAAAATCCCCTTTTTTTCATCAGCTTCATCTCCTTGTGTCAACACACCTCTACTCATTTGTTTCAGGATCTAATTTCCCCTCCAAGTCTGAAAATAAACCCCACTGCCAGAAATATTATGTCAAATGTTAATCCCCCAGCCTTTGAAACAGACCGCAGGTAAAAGTTCATGAACTTTCGAAAAACTTTCTCAGCAGAAAGGAAACATTTGATTAAATGACACCAGGCTGAATAAGAATCAAATGAGATGAGTAAGTATGCTTATTTAAAATTGGCAGATTTTTACCGCGGTGCCTTAAAACCAGTTTGTCTACCAAATTATTCACGCTGTTGACTGTTTATTGGTTTATCTCCCAAAGTTCCACTCATTAGCTTGCTCATTATTGGATTGTTTTCATCTCATTTTCCTCCGTCTACAAACAGTTTTCCCAAAAGAGTGTCTCTCTGAACATGTGTGATTATATTTGAATGTATAATTTTTGTGATGGAAAAGTGTTTGCATACATGATGAAGATGGACCTTTGTGAGTACGCAATTTTCTCATTTTAATACACTGATGCAAATGTATCAGTTTCCCGCCTATTTTCTATTCATTAAAGAATTTCTTAGTCCCAGTTTGCAACCTGTCAGATGTCACTCCGGCATTCTAATTACAACTGATCATCTATGGAGATATGAGGTGCCACAACAATTAGCTCACTGGATAGAAAACAGGACGGGACAGACACCTCCTGATTAAATGTTTTTGGTCTTTTTTCTTTATTTGGGTCATTTTCATCCCCCCGGTGATGGATGAAGATGACCTGAATAAAGACAGAAGATGTGGGCATTTTTTCTCAAGCACAATATATACACGTCATTTACTCTTTGCTATCTTGCTTTAAATAAAATTCCATTACAATCCACATTCCATTTTGAATTCTGTTTTATTATATTTACAGAAAGCACAGAAGGATCTCAAAATACATGAGAAAATGCAACCACATTTGATTTTACACACACACAGACACAGACAATCCTCCCATACAGTAGCTTATGTCATGGTAAAAGTTTTTTTTTTAATGTCAAAAAAATGATCAAGGGGCACTTTTGCATTGATCTTTGGCAAAACCTGAGGCCGGGAACTCTTCAGAGGCTCTCTTTAAACAGCTAATTTTTGTGTTAGTTTGAAATTCATCTATTTATCTATGTATTTATTTTCCAATTGCTCCATTAACAATATCAAAAAGCTGAAGAGGTCTTTGGAGAAGTAAAGTGCATTAAAATATAGTCATATTCAAAAAGCAACATTTTTGAAGTTTGATTTCTCTGCTTTTTAATTCAGGTGTTTCTGAGGTGATAATTAATTGAGTTCAGCTAGTCGCCGTAGCAGACTTAACTCTGTTTTTACTAAAACTGTTTTTGTACGGTATTATGCTGTAAGGCCACTGGGCTACACAAAGTAATAGAAGTGGCTGACCTTCACAGAGATTAAGTGTCAAAACCAAAACTAAACACGGGAAGGTTTTGACATTGATGAATGTTCAATACATCCTTCTTGACTGTCAACTGCCTCTAGTTATTTTCGAGGGAATATGACTACTCGTTTGTGATGTCCAACCATACAGAGGAAAAAATAAGCAAACCAAAAAGTTACAGATCCAGTCAATCCTTCAGTCCGAAACAGACTCCACAATGTAGTAATTAACTGAAAGGTATGCAAATGAGCTTGAAAGAGCTGATTTTGGACCACAAAACAACACTGAATTGATTATTCTTCCAATTATTTGGATAAATACCTCTGACGAAAACATGTCGAAAACTATGACCGACATGTTTGAAATACGGAAGCATAGGCAACAAATCGGAAGGCAGCAACAAGAGGGGAAGCACTTTAAAGGGAACAGAGTCAGATAGGTGAGTGTATTCCTTTGCAGAAAAGAATCACAGTGTCCGGCCTTTTGCTCGGGCGACCTTGGAGTTTGTCTCGCGGCGTAAAGCATTGCAGATGAAGTTGCCGGCCTCTATCACTTTGGCAATGTTCACACCCTGCAAGAAAGAAAAAAACAAAAAAAAACTTTAATTGGACCTTTTCTTTCTCCCTCATTAAACATTTGAGAACAAGTGAAGGGGCAAAATATTCAACATTCACATTCATTCAAATTTTTACAATTTTCAGTGTACTCACATTAGAGGCTTGTGTTTACTTAATACTGAACCAGGATTGGCTTACAAAATATTTGTGATGTCACAAATTCTGCTCATAGGCCTAAAAATCAGACTTTCAATGAGCACATAGAACATTTATCTGAAAACAGCCGTTTAGCATCAAACTCTGCACAAACATTGTTTTACATAGTGACGCTCAAATATTCTATATATATATATTTTTTTTGAATGTACGGAGATTAGAAAATGAAATGTCTACAAGGTGATTGTTGCAATAATGAGGGTAAGACAAACAAAAGGAGTTCACTTAAAGGGCAGCTGCTCATGAATTTAAATGTACATGTGCAACAGGTGACTGAAGAATAAACTGTAGTGAAACCTCTCTGCCAGCAGGGGTAGGAATTGTTAAATAAATTGTTCCTGAGACATGCGGGCTTGTGCGAGTTGTGTAAAACCACTGATATTATAAAATAAACATTGACAGAGTGGTATGTTTGCAGAGCCGTCTGTTTATGTAAATGAGCTCTGGAAGACTGTGTGCTCTCGGCCGATCTGCTGGGATTGCACAGACATAAAATACAGCTGGTGTGTCAAAGTGCGCCGTGGAGACATGCTTACGGTTTCAATATCCATGCCATGGAGCATGTAGAGAACATCCTCTGTTGAAACATTGCCGGATGAACCCTGAGCGTACGGGCAACCTCCCAGGCCGGCCACTGCCGAATCCACCACACAGACCCCCATCTGCAAGGACACGCACAGCAGATACATTCAGCAGCTCCACACAGGCTCCTTCACCTCAGATAAAACACAGGAACAAAGGTCCTTGTTTTGTTGGATTGTCCTGCCCGGTGTGGCGCGCCTTGCCAAAGCTGCGGTCGTGTTTTACAGCTGTGTAGGAGAACTGTGGGCTTATGTCTAAAAGATGAGTGGGCGCAGAATGTCCCGCAGTATGGCTTAGTCATCCTCTTTGTCAGCCCGAACCACCAGCAACACATAATTACAGCCTTGTTCATATGAGAGGAACATCATAAATGCTGAACAGGACATTTCACGTGTTTCTGATTCTCCTGGTTACTCATGTTTGTACAGCGCTGCTCTACCCTTTAACCATGGGGATTCACTTTTTTGCCACATTGAGAAGACATTTCTCCCTTGACTGGATGGATGGTTTCCTCTAACGCCCTGCCACAATACAGGAATTGTAACATTGCAGTTGCTACAAATAATCATTAATGTCATCACTGTTTTCACGGATGATGTGAAATGTGTCTGTACTCAAAGATGGTGCACAAAGATGTAATGATATCACACCTGCAAGAGATACATTGAATTTTTTTGTTTGTTATATGTTTGACTCCATGGCTGCTTACAATCAACATAATTGTTACAATTTGTGGGAAACTTTTATTTGCTTTTGTTTTTTTTTGTGTTTTGTTTTTCGCTGACTACAATACAAAGTGTCTGGCCTCCATATGAAAATTAATGATGCGTTTTAAGTTGTTTTTCTGTATTTAAACACTTTTTGTTGGACCGCTTACAAAACAGCTTAAAATGCGGCTCACAAAAGTAATAGCTTAATGCTTTTGTTTTGATGGTGTACTCTAAGATGAGTTTATGTATATGTTTTTTTTTCCCCCAAATAATATAATTGAATGTTACATAAAGACACAAAACTGCAGCTGTTGCCGTGGAAGTTTACAGCCTAAAGATGAGAGGAAACTTTGTTTTCACACCAAAGAATGATGAAGCCAGACTCTCTTCAGAGTCATTACGGACAAAGGTCTCGGGATGTTTTCCACATGTCCCTGGGATCGTCATGAGAATATTAAAGATGTTTTCCAGCTTCCGTGGCGGAGCCAGATGTCAGAGGATCCCACAGTGAGACAAAATTAACACGCTGATCCTCTCAGTGGCATCGGGTCGTGGAGGACTTTCACCCCGTGGAGCAGAACGAAAGCAAGCTAAATTAAAAGAATCTCTATTACCCTCTTTTCTTCTTTTTTTTTTTTTCGAAACAATGCTGCTAATTGGTTGCTTTTCCTCCAGACAAGAACCTACTTCTTTCAGTGGCCGTCTGAGCCAGCCGTAATTGCTGTTTGTGTTGGCAAGCGAAGAGGAGGAGGTGGGGTAGAAGGAGGAGGAGATCTACTCCGGTGTGTGCAGTGCACGAGATTTCCAGACCTTGGTTAAAGCCAGAGCAGGATATTGTACTAGGCAGGATTTTTTTGTAGTATAAACACAGAGTTGTAATCTGCCATGCCAGATTTCGGCTGCTAACCGTGTAAGGCCAGGGGTCTTCAGCATACTGTTTCTGAGAGGAACAAAACAGAGCCTTCAGCAGCGTGCCGTGTTCCTGTGGACACTAATCACGCAGGAATCGGTGGTCAGCAGCTCGAGCTTGCCAATGCTCAGTTCGGCTTACACTGCCCAGAAACCAGATGTGCACTCAGTGTTAAAAAGCCATATTCAGTGAGCTGTGGCCATGTAAAAACAATACATTCCTGGGTAAAGGCACAGTGCATTTTCAACCTTGCATGAGTCGGGATAAGCTTGTTGACATTCTACACTCTGAGTGGACGAGGCTGAAGATGGACATGCTCCCATTTTGGTTTTCTAACTGCGTCAGAGCGAGAGAAAGGGAGAGAGAGTGTATTCACTGAAGGATATGAAGCAGTGATGCTTTGCCCGCTGCTACATAAACTGGAAAGCTGAAAGAAACTGTCATAGATCCGCTGCTGACACATATATCACCTCCTCCCAGGAACACATAAATAAGCCTACCACTGGAGAGCAGAGCCCAGATAGTGTAGGGCAGCTAGGAGATAGATAAAACAAACATACAAAGAATAAATGACATTTTTACCTCATGATTTATTGAGGTGTAAAAAATTCTGAACTATATAATCAAGTCATTCACCTCCCGTACGAACCTTCTTCACGGACAGCTGAGCTTCATGAATGCAGAACAACCACGACAATCAGTCTATTTTATGTCTTTGCGTTCAGACAGAAGCTGGGTGGTTGGCAATAGGTAAAGAACACTACTAAGTTGAACTGTATTTCAACTTTATTACAGCCAATAAAGAAAAAAAGGACATTCAAATTGTTGGACCTGCTACTAAATGAAAATAATGTCAGCAAAAAAAAATAGTACAAATAGTACAAAATAAGTATAAAATAAATATATAATATTTATATTATAATATAAATCTTTTTCAAAACAGCTTTTAATGTTTTGATGTCTTGTATTGTATTTTCTAGGTATTTAACTTTCCTAGTTGGTCTTGTAGAACATCTTTGAGTGTCTAAAAAGGCTCTTTCAATAGAAACTGTCATTTTATTATGAATATGAAGATAACATTGACTTTATTGATCTGACATTTGATTACATCAGGTGTTATTTAAAGTCTATAATTATTCAATATTGGATACGATTGTAAGGGTTTTTTCCTCTGAAAAACAGCATTTCATGTTGATAAAGACCATGATGACCATGATTATTTGCATTGCAACACTGACCTATTTTGGTTTTTGGCGACAATATTTCCAATATGAAAAAATGCAGGAATTTAACTTATATAGCTAAAAACAAGGCTATGAATGTGATGTCACAGTGGGCAAAAATGTACACCCAATGAGGGGCAGTAAAACAACATTTGACAACATGGTTAACATTGCTGAAATCTTAAGGATCAGCTTGCACGCTGCGAAAAAACAAACAAAAGCCACATCTAAAACACGAAAGAGCAGAGTTGATTTGCCTCGCTTCACATTGCACTCATCGCATTGATTCTCAAGCCATATATTGTTCATGATATGATGTTTTGAAGTTAACGTGAACTAACCCTAACATCTGCAAAACATCTAATAAATATGAATACATGAAATCAAAACAATGTAGTGAAGTTATCAACACACTCACAGAGGTCTCTGAATGTTAGTAAAACAGAGTTATTGACTGTGATGGTTGAACATTTCCTGGACAGAGACAAAAGAAAACACTGAAGATGAATGTTATTGTTAGCGGAGAACTCATGTGTGAGCACAAACAGGTTAGACTGTATTCCCCAGCTGCAGCTGTACACAATACACCAAAATTGCAGGTAAGAATAAATACATTTCCTTGCCAAGCCTGTGAAATCTAAGTACATACGTTGTCATTGTGTGACCTGCCAGGAGTAGGTTTGTAACAAAGCCCCCCCAGACCTCCTGAAAAAAAAGAGAAAAGGTACAAAGACTGAGGAATGTCTTTATCAGGAACAAAAGAGGTGACTCAGGGCTGACAGCGCTGGGGGAATTCATTTCTCTCCCAGTTGGTGGTGTGGACTTCTGGCAAACAGTAATGAAAAGCTATGATAAAATCTTTCATTTCCATCTTGTTTATGGGTGAGCAAATGGTAGGCTAAATATTCCCGGCTGCTATTATTTTCTGTGGTCACAGGGCAGCTGCGATGAATCATCCTAAATATGATCCACAGAGGAATTTCACCGTCCCTCTGCGCTTTTTCACTCCACCGTCCACGGTCACAGCTAACTTTTTAAATATTTGCCATTTTACATGTGTTGAGCAGTGTTGCAGATGAACAGCACCGGAGATAATCAAGATAAAAGCATCAATATCAGAGTAAATCCAAACATATTTTTTGGGCGGTTATGGTGTCCTTACAGAGTCCACTTTGAAGAACGTTCTGGTCCAGAAAATTTCTGTTCAACATCTGAAAACTTAAAAAAAAAAAAAGACACAGTGTATTGTGCTTTTAGTTAGAGGGAAAGTATTTACTATCTGTACTTATAATACTGTAAACTACCGTGTATTCATTCTTCATAATTCTCATCGATAAGGAAGGTAATTCCTAACTTAATAGCTAAATTAAAATTAAGTTAAAAGCTAATTGATAGAAGTAAAGCAAAACTACATAAGTATTATTAACAAAATGAATTGAAGGGTGAAAAGTAAAAGTAGGCTTTGTGTTTAAATGTTCCCTGTCAGTGTTTTTGTATTACTGCTGCATTAAAGTGTGTGTTGCATTTTTACTGCTGTAGATACTTTAAGTTTTTCTAATCTTAACTACTTTATATACTGTCGGGCCATTAAATCTACAGCAATGCATCATGTTCTATAAGGTTATTATATGTTCATAGCGTGGCTGTCCTGTGAGAACCACATATCTGTAAAAAGTCAACTTTTCAAAACACCCACAAACCGTGAAAGAACACTTAATCCTCCTATTTATTTTTTTAAGAAATGTTTCAAATGACCAACTTTGGGGATACGTGGTTTTTATCGGAAGGGAAGAGTAAGAAAACTTGTAATCTGAAAAATAACTAGCAACTAAAGCTGTCAGACAATTGTAGTGGAGTAAAAAAGAACAATATGTGCCTCTGATATGAAGTTGAGAAGAAATATAAAGTTAAAATGGAAATACTCAAGTAAAGTACAAGTACCTCATATTTGTACATTCGTCAATTCAGAAATGAAATATCAGGAGATGAATGTGTTGAATATAAAAAGCTTCACATGTTCACAACTTCTTAGTTTACTTACCAATGTTAAAATTAAAGTGCTTTGTCTTCGGTGTGTGTGGAAACAAACATCTCTAACGTTTCCAGGTGGTATTATTGTTGGCACTGCTGTTGCAAACAAAACAGAATAGTTTCCTTTTTCCACAGAGACGCCACCTAACTACCAACAACACAGTACAAAACTTGAGTTCACCCATTCATTGGTTTAAAATAGAGATCGTCTCCTTTTTTCCAGGGAGATTTTTTGCCCGGTGGCAGACAGAATTGCACAGTGAAAACGAAGTTTAGGTTTATGCTGATGGTGTCAATATTCTTACATTCACCTTATAATGAGAAGCAAAAGAAAAAACTTGCCTTTCACCAATTGAATAAATGTTCCCAGGCCTTAAAACTAAGCCTTTGTTATTCTTGCGTGAAACAGTAAATTAATTACATTGCTGCAGCAATTTTGCAATAAACTACAGTACAAGTCACAATGCATAACTATCTTCTGCCCAGGAGATATTTACAAGTGCTACCAAAGTTTCTAGACTTTGGTCTGCAGCTGGAGCACCATTCATCACGTGTTCAGCAGCGAGCGAATGAAAGGATCATTTTCCACTGGCCTTTAAGCGCAGCATTGTCAGAGAGTTCAACAGCCAAGCGACAGATGAGTTAGGAGCCCCCCAGGGCCCTTCTATCCACCTAGCTCTCAGTTGCTTTGTCCAACAGACACTGAATAGGTGAGCCTTTGTGCTGACCCCCCTCACATCTGCTGACCCACCCAGCCCCCAATGAGCTTCCTCCTACGCAATGACAATGTGCTCCAGAGAACTGATACAGCCATATCTGCGTTACCTCTGCTTTATGTCTGGATTTATGTCAGTTTTACACTCGCTACGGGCAAAGTAGTAAAAAACACCCCAATGAGAACTGTTCCACAGGGGTTTACAACCTAATTACAGCTTTGCAGCATATTAGTGAAACAGTCCATGAAGTTCACTACAATAAATGTGTGCTGTGTTGGAAGGGCCCATTGGAAATATCTCGTGTTCATTAAGATTCTGGGAATTTTTTTCTCAGTGCGCGAATCATCTTGCTTTGTGGGGAGGGCTTAGATCATGTTTCTTAATGCCCCTCTTCCTCGTTGACTGACGGCTCCTGGTTTTCCTCTGTGTCCCATTGTAACCTAAACATTTGTTTTGTCATGTTCAATACTCCTCCAACAGAGGACACATTCATAATGTCGTAAACGTTGTCATTAAAGCTCAGGGTTGATTCAGGTGTACAGTGAGTTTCAGAAAAGGTTTGGGCAGCGATACACTGTTTTACATTCCATCTGGATACTCTAAATGAGGATATATGTTTCAGGGTGGAGGACAACAACAGTATGTTTGAGATTTGAATTTGCTGAACACATGTATGAGATTATATTTTTGTTAGGTCTAAAATACGTACATTTTATATGATTTCAAGCAACCTTAAATGGCAAAAATACATGGCATTCAGCCTAAATGACGATTAAGATGAGAATTTAATTTTCTTACACCTGATTCAATTGAAAAATAAACACAACTTACCGTTTGCTCTTTTTAAAAAAGAAGAAAAGATTTTTCTGAATGCACTGCAACGTATGCTTCAAAATTGCCCCTCCCCCCCCCAAAAATAAATATGGGTTGGGAGCAGCTTAGCATGTGATTATCCCCAGCAGGAATAATGATTTAAAGCCTCAGAAAAGACCTGTGATCTCAACATTGTTGGCAGTTTCTAGAGGAAGCTGAAAGATATCTTGGAGCGGGAATCGCCAATTGGACTTTGCTTCCACATCTGGCTGCTCCTCTTCATGTCATCGTGAGTAACAGCACTGATTGATGTACGGGCTGGGCATTTATTCATAATCTGCCTGCGGTCCATAAGAGTGTTCGTATTCATCATAAGTTGAAGGATGTGCATGTGTGGGAGAAGGTGCCCAAGAAAATACACGCCAAGCCACTGTGAGAGCAGAAAGTAAAGCTGTCGGACATATTTAGCATGGTAGGATGTGTGGGATCGAGTAGATGATGCATTACTGTCTTGTGATCACGCAGAGGGGAATCTGAAGTAAATGGATTTCCTCTTCTACTTGTGACAGTGTTTGTCATCCCCCTACAGACCTCTACCTATGAAGAGAGTACTGCCACTTTTCACATACCTCACAGAGAGCTTGGGATGTTTTTTCTTCACATAGGCGAGGTGTGTGTGACTCACACCTGTCATTCAGGCCTATCAGGGCTCCTGTCTTTCTTTTCCCCGGAGAGACCTCAGACATTTCTCCTTCCTCAGAGATCCCACATCGCTTCAACAAATTTGAAGAGATGTCAGGTCTTGCCTTCACTTTATTTCCGAGGATCTGTTTGTCGTCTGCCAGGTTTTGAGAATTTTTCAAGCTCCCTCCTCGTCGTTTCCCAGAATTCACGGGTCCCTCCACCCAACTGCTGGAGCGGTCCTGAAGCCGTTCCCCTTCATTCAATAAAAACTTCCAGAAATGCCAGGTTCCTTGAGCGACTCTCACACAGAATGAGGCAGCACAGTCATGACAGAGAGAGTTGCATCTGCAGACTTCTGCCACAGTTTCTTTTTCAAAGACGGGTAGATTGTTCTAGATCTGGTTTTGGAGTCGAGCTCTTGTTTATAGTAATTTTGTAAGTAGTATTTTTTTCTGAAGGGTAAATACTCGTTACCATTGATACGATACTTATCGTTACCATTGTAACGAGAGTACTATTGTTCCATCTCTCTTTTGCCGTCATTGTTAATGTTTAAGTCTTTGTGTTGCAGGGCCCTTCTGTTAATAAGACGCTGTATCCTTGAAGAGTTAAATAAATGTGTTTATCTTAGTTTTCATAATCATCCTTTGCATAACAAAACTGCTTACAGGCAGGACACTGAAGATACAGAAAATCAAATTAGAATACCTTGATGCAATTATGCTAAATACAGCAAATGTTTTGACAGATATGTTGGTCTATTCTTACTTTTCTTGTCAGAACAATACAGCGAAACACCTCCTTTTGGTAAGGCCTAACTAAAATATTAAGAGCCATTTTCACATCTAATCCTAATATTACAATATTACCGAAACAGACAACTTTTTTCTTTGATGGGTTCTTACCTGAAGTGCAGTCAGGATGTTGGGCAGCGCTTGCCCGTAAGTGTCATGGCAGTGAACTGCTAGGGCGTTGGTGGGCACCTCCTTCATCACACTCTGCAGCATCTTAAACATGGAACCTGGCGTACCGACCCCGATGGTATCCCCCAAGGAAATCTCATAACAGCCCATTTCATACAACCGCTTTGCCACCTGAAGGATAGTGAAAAAGTGAAAGACTGCTTTTGTTAAATAATAAATCATGCTTATCAACAGTATCATTTCATGTTTGGCATCGAAATGACAGGATATGAGTGTGAATTGAAACTCTTTAAACTTCATTAACTTGTACATGTGTATTCATGTTTACAGTTGGAAAAAAAAGAACTCAATCAACTCTCTTAATTGAAAAACAAAAGGACACAGATCTGTTCTGTTCTTCACATGACAAGACCAGAAAATGAAGAGACAATAGACAAGGCTGTGAGTGTTTGAGCCATTTCACACCACTTCACCACTCCCTCCCAGTAAATTACGCACACTTCAGAGATAAGGGCTTGCTCTCTTGTAGTTTCATGAAATGAGCATCGTCTCATAAATTTATAAATTCATGGAGTGTGAAAAAATGCACTCCCCCATGACAGATTACAAGGAAAAGGTGTGATTACAAAACTGGTAGTGATTGCTTAACTAA
This sequence comes from Diplodus puntazzo, assembly GCA_963678695.2. Lineage (NCBI taxonomy): Eukaryota > Metazoa > Chordata > Actinopteri > Spariformes > Sparidae > Diplodus > Diplodus puntazzo. Next base: position 9,238,961 of record OZ023168.1, read on the forward strand.
TTTAATCTTCCCGTATGTTTACAAAACCTGCATTATGTTAACATGTACCCGTGTAGTTAACGCATCTCAATATGACAGTTCATTAACATTTTCTCTACTGAATAATTCAGTAGACGTGGAAGTATAATTTGAATATTCAAGGTTTATCTCACCTCAGCAACTTTGGAAGGTTCAACGTGTCCCTCGTGGGGGCATCCAAGGGCACAGGAGACATATCTGAAGACAGGACAATGCTTGTGAGATCAAACATTCAGTAGCATTTGATGTTATTGATTAACCATGAAAAAAACTGCCTGTGGATGAAGCAGCAATACGCTGTAGCACGTAGAACTTCAAGCTGCAGACCATCCCTGGTTACAGGATTATATGTAGGACAGATTCAAAAATCTGTTTATTTTACAGTAGCGATCTGCTGTCTTCAGGTGTTTAATCTCCTTTTTATTTTGGCGGTTTAACTGTTTATCATTGAGATGTACAAATATACCAAGGATTTACATGAGATTTGGTTCACAGATTAAAGATTGGATTCTGGTGGTGATACTGATCTTGACTCTCTGCATTTGTTACCTCCACCAAGGAGATTATATTTTTGTGGGTGTCCTCTCTTGCTTTCTTGTTAGTTGGTTCGTCAGCAGGATTACACAAAAACTACGGAATAGATTTTCATAAAACTCAGATGGAGGTTGGGTCTCGGCCCAGAATAGACCCCACTTACATTTGGTGGGTGCGACATTTTGGAAAATTTCTCAGGGAAATATTGTTCCATTAAGATGGCTGGTATCTTTCTAGAGGATTCAAATATGTTTTATGTTATATTAGATTGGGCTTGATTGAATTTAAAGGGATGGTTAGGCCTTGGCTAAGGTATGCGCTCTACTGAGTGCCATTCTTGTTAATCAATGTTTGGCACACAAATCAGTTGTTGATGTGTTCCCAATGTCTTAATCCCTAATGGACAGAGAGGCTCATATTATTTAAGGAAACGTGTGTCATATTTCCATTGCCTTGTTTTTCCAAGTATGACAAAAGGCACAACTACATTCAGCACCTCACCCTGTTCGGTTTGCTTTAATATCCATCTGGACTTCAGGTACTTCTTACTGAATTGTGTTACTTATCCTGCAAATAGAAACTGCAGTGGTCTCAATTTACATTCTCAATTTTCATTTGGAGCAAAGAAAATCTAAATAACATACAACAGCGAGTAAAAAGTGAGATTTGCGTTTCCACTCATTGTAAGCGAGTGAAAGTAATACAAAAAGTACCAACCCTCGCACTGGAATCTGTCGCTCTCTGGCAGTGTTAATGACTTCCTCAAACCTCAGCATGCTTTCATCAATCGAGCAGTTAATATTTTTTTTGCTGAAGGTTTCAGACGCTGACCCAAACACCGCCACCTCGGTAGCACCAGCTGCAACCTTGAAAGAGGAGAGAAAAATGAACTCGTGAAGCGGTGCGTCGAAGTCACACTTACATAAGTGCCGGAATTATGTGGCAGAAAAGACTGCGGCGCCAACAATTAACTCAAATTGACAAGCGTGGGTAAACAGTTATGGTTTTACAGCAGAGATCATCATGCTGAATTAAAAATGAGTACTTACAGCGTCCTGGAAGCCTTGCAAGTTAGGTGTCAAAACAGGGTACTGGACATGAGGTGCTCTCTGGATTCCTCTGAGCACATCACTGTGGTCTGCCATCTAAATGACAGGGGGGAAAAAACATATGATGTAGAAAAATAAACCTTTAACATCGTCCTGCACAAATGTTTTCACATGCTTAAAGCAGCAGAGTCGCACAGAATTACTTTTTCATGTCACACTTCTCTGCGTAAGCAACATGTGGGGCGTGTTTTTTGATTGCCCGGCTTTATGAAGTAAATAATGGTAGAATTTACGACGGGGAATGTGAGGTCGACTGCATGAATATCTTAAAATGCTCTTTCCAAAAGGCATCTGTTAGAGGATACTTGAAGAGCAGACTTTCCTCGGCGCTTATGAAGAGAAGAAAGGGGGCCTAATAAATCACTCAGCACTCTTTTGCTGTGCACAAAGAAGAGTTATTACCTGTGGTACCCACTTTGAAGAGACAAAGCTGGTGGCCTCGATCACAGGCAGGCCAGCCCCTGAGAGCATGTCTATCAGCTGGATTTTCACCCCTGTCGGAACAATTTCCTGGGGAACAATGAAAACTGAAACAGCTCTTTTCTGGATTTGATTCCACACAAGACAGGGGGGGTACGACATGCAGATATCTGGCAGGTTGTTCCTTCTGCGCAACCTGTCAGTCATGTTAACATCTATATTCACATTCTGTGTCGTGCACTTGCTTGGCCACTTCAGAATACCCTCGGAATACACAGTATTTCTCATGATAACAGGCTGCGGTGAATAAAATCATTGCTGCATCCAGTATAATCTGTAAAGCTACAGGCGCGCAATAGGGAACTGATCAAGCAGTTGACAGGCTAAATAGGGTAAAATAAAGCCAGAGGCCGTGTCATCTCTGCTATTCAATTTCAAAGAAAATGTGAAACACATGGTCCTGGAAATTATGGCAAACAAACCATGTGTTACGGATTGTTTTATGTACGAAAAATGCGGGGGAAAAGTGGGAGTTTCCCGGCATTAGCATGTGCAGCAATCCAAAACAAGGGCGCCTATAAATATAAATGGGATTCGTGGCTGGATTGACAGTGTAAATACCTTCTCATTTTGAAGTCCATCTCTTGGCCCCACTTCAACTATTTTGACAAACTTTGGATACGCATGTCCCGTAATGGTCTGGGGAGCAATATCAAAGAGAAACAGAGGAGATGAATACCACTCACGAGAACACTGAGCACAGGCAGTCAGTCATCCTCCGGGCGTGGGATGCTCCGGGACATGTTGCTTCTAACATGAACAACTGTTTGCCTCAAAGACAGATGCAACCCGAGAACCAAAACATAAGCCTTTGTCATGGCACTCGGATGCAAATTCGGGAGATGTGTGTGAGAGAGAGAGGGAAGACTGGGGAGGAAGGTGAGGGTAACTCCACACAAAACCACAACGGATGCATTCTGAGGATCAGGGTGTTTTTTCAAGAATCTCATTTTTCATGAGGAAAAGAACTTGTCCATTCAGTTACTCTGCAAAACAGAGACAGAAAGAATATCTTACATAAAATTATTTAGCTAAATCAACTCCTTAAACTGAGAAAACAATGACCAAAAACTGTTTACCTATTTCATCAAGTTTTGCCCAGTAGGGAGCAGAAAAACATCCATGGCAGTTTATTTAGCTGTTGTGGCTAACTGTTAACTGTTAACACACAAAATGTGTTGCCAGATCTCGTGAGAGAAACAAGCAAGCGGCCTATGAAAACAAGCCCAAAACAAGCGACTTCTCTGGTCGTGGTAAAAAAACAAACAAAAAAACAAAAAAGAGATTATTACACTATGCACACACACATAAATATCACCCTGAATCCAGAATTTTATTGCATTGTATCACTATATTCATTATTATTTTTATATGTTATGATCCTTTTTTGTTTTAGTTCCAGGACTTAAAAACAATATGACATTACAATACAATACGAAGAGGATCGAGGAAGAACACCATCCTCATCTTTCAAGGTGATTCAGGCAGAATATAAAAACATATTCAACTTCATTACAATTTGTTGAAAAAGAAGTTCTGAAATACCTTTGAATTTTTAACAACATGTTCTCAATGGTCCACATTCAAACAAGAACATAATGAAACCATATCTCAACAAGCCCCAAAAACCCGCAACCCACGACTACCAATATTCATAAGCGACTTTACAGAAAAACAAGCCTGAAGTCGCTTACAATAAGCGGACTTGGCAACTGTTAGCACACAATGACGCTAGCTCCTTTCATAATTAGCAGACATGGAGCGTCGTTTTTACCTGTTGACTTGACAAACGTAGGTCCAACTTTCACAACCATTGTGTCTCTTTTTTAATCGCCACCGACTCCTGAGAGAAGTACCGGTGCCTTTAGCTTGCTAGACATAAACACTTTTCTTCGCTAGCTGTTTGTACTGAGCTAGCTTAAAGTGACAGTTGAGCAGTTGAGGAACGTACACTAACCAAGAAACTGCATTTAGCTTCTAAACTACCTAGCTGTTAGCCATTGTAGCTAATGTAATTGCTTGGAAGTATTCGTACATTACTTACGTTAGTTCCATTTTGTGGCACTGCATACTTCTAGCTATTCACGAACATGTTCGACAGTTAACTGCACCAAGTACAGTTTGAAATTCAACTTGTTGAGCAGGTTCATGCGTAAATAATGTTCCCTTTGCAGTATTATTATGTTAGCTTACTTACTTTTTTGTCCATCACACTTGTCTATACACACTTGTGTTATTTCTTGTAATGTAGTATTTCCACAGTAAAGTATTTCTACTTTTCGAGGGCAACAACTTAAAAGGACATTTGCTCAACCATTCCAGAAAATTGTTGGCCATTAAATCAAAGTACTGATCCACTGTTACAAGCTAAGGTTACAGTAGATACAGTAACGTTAGGCTACTATAACATGATATGATCTGATGGACGTATACAAGGTAAATATGTGATCAGTGAGCAATGTTTGAATGAAAGAACCAGAGAGGGCAGGCTAAGATTAGAACATATACCGTTCTTACATAGAGGATCCCATGCATCCTTAAAAAGATGCAGTCTAATGTGAAAGCAGAGCAGCGTTTCAGCTGCGGAGGACTGTTACATAAGCAGCATGCAGCATCAGCGTTGTCATCGATGGCCCTGTCATGGGGGAGTCATGTGGCGGAGCATGTGCAGCGGATTAGAAACAAGAAGAAGAAGAAAAGAAGACGACGCCCACCTTCTCCTCCAGCAGCAGCCAGCGTCTCAGCCACGGGTAGTCCTGGATGAGTTGCTCGTAGCTCAGGCAGTGCTTCACCGTAGTGGGTACGTTACCCATCCGAGCGGCTGCCGGTCAGCCCGATCTACGATCTGTGACCCAGAACCTGCTCAGGCTCCTGCAGGACTGAGGATCGATACGCTAAACGCAAAGGCCCCGGGACGATGCTGCGCCGGAGAGCTGGCATCACAGGACGGCTGCGGAAGGTGGAGGATGATTCAGCAGTTGCCATGGCAGCCACATCCCTGCCATATGGGAGGGGATCACAAACAGAGAGGGATGTGGTGGTGGCGGGGGGCGGGGGGGAGGATGGAGACTGAGAGAGAGGAAATGGTGTGAAGCAAAGTGGCAAATGGGGCGACATGGGAGATTAATGTTGCACTTCAGACTGGGGATCTCTTGTGGAAGCATTACGAGGAAAGACGTGATGTATAATCGTACAAAATGAAGGGGGGTTGCTGGTGCAGGGAAAATTAGGAAAAGAGGAGTTTGTGCGAGTGAAAATGAGATATAAACAGGTTAAACACTGAGTGTACACTTTTCCTACCGTGGAAGCATTTAAACCAAAAAAAATGCTTTATATCTTGATTCAAGGACAGGATCAGAAATACACTCGACTCCCCTGCTCCGGTGAGAATCGAAAGGCTTTAGGGGGAAACAGGCTGCTTTCGATTGATCTCCTGTGACCTGAACAGTTGAGGAGTTTCCATTGCCAGACGTGACAGTGCTGCCAATGTCAACTGCGTGGTGTAATGAAATCCCTTGTTAAGCCGGGGCAACATTTACCAGAGAAAGAGCCATTCTTCTGAACCCAGATGTTAACAATAGAGTGGGGCTTAATGAAGTCCTAGCATTCAACCATCTCACAACGCTAAACTGCTCTGCGATGAGAGACCTCTTGTCTCTCCCAGGGGAAGAGGGCTACTCGTACGATGCCCCCCCCTTCCAAAAAAGGCCTTTTTTTGTAGCAGACTTTAAGGTTGATGTCTATCAGTTGCTGCAACCTAAATTGAAGCATTGCCTCTGATCACTTGTCCATGGTCCTCTTAGGACTCAGAGAAAAACAAGTGCAGCAGCATTAATGGGCGAATTTAACAGTATTGAATTTTCTAATCTAATTAGCAACTTTTAGCACATTTTTTTCAGCCTTTTGAATAACACCAGATCAGTGCTTAGCCCTAACCAAATGCTTTTTATTCATCTGTTGTATTTCCCCGAAAACAAGCGTTCGTTCGTTTGAGATCATTTCATGGCAGTGGTGGTTTGTGTCATGCTTTCAGTTCCTTTCAGATGTGTGTAAATCTTTGCATTTTCAAGGCATCAGAGCCTGGAAGTAATGAAAACCCTGCTCTGAAGAACTCAAAATAAGTGCATTTGATTTCTATAATAGGTCTACTCTATCACACACATTGTTATATACATCTACTACATTTGGAAGCTTATAAACAAATATGTTATTGGGCCTTTTTTTTGATGTAGCATAAGGGTGAGAGTGAGGATGAGATGATAAAACATTAGTGTAATTTGTCATTCCTATTTCCTGTCAGTTGCCAGAAGGATCTTAACATTTCAAGGAAAAGCTTCTTTCTCAATGTTTCTTTTTTAATCAGTGATAACTGCATAAGTCGATTAACTTTAACTGGCCTTTCAACATTTCTTCTCTCAAGGAAACTCGGCAGCGACGGTTTTATCTTGATGAATACCAGCTGCAGAAGGTCACTCTAAGAAACTGGCCTTCAGGGGCTTTGCTGCTTTTAAGAATCAATGTAATGCAGGTGAGTTGAACATTTAAAGAGGGAGGTGGTGTGTAAGTAGAGAGAGAGAGAGTGGACGTTTTAGAAAAGATAAGAGTATAAAACAGTCCATCTGACACCTTTAAGAGAATGAAAAGACCTTTTTTGTCAGATATTAAGAGAATAATTAAAGTTGGTTGTAATTGGTAAAAATTGGTAATAACCCACTTCTGTAGTACACATAGATTAACATAAATTACTTATTAATTGGGTCTCACAAAATGATTTATAATAAGTATAGGGCAGTCACTAGCGATTATTTCCATTGTTTCTTGATTAATTAATTTGTTGTTTGGTCCATAGATTGCAATAAATTATCAAAACCGTTGGCAATTAATTAAATAATTGACAACTAATCTATCAATCAATTCATTGTAATAGATCAAAAGTAGTCGCCCTTTAGCAGCTGTGATTAAATTTCAGAGGAAGAGGTTTTTTCAGAACTCTGTCACGAGTTTAATATTTTTTCAATCAAATCAAATGGTGGATTTTTGTATCTTACCAGTAACAACATTGACAAATAAATCACTGAGGTTAGACGTGAAATGAAGTAAAACAAACAGTTTAATTATCAGGCTAGTAACAAATAAAACAGCTGCACCACCTTAAAGATGTTGCCGACCAAGGAAACTAAGTAAAAGAACAATAGTCTTTTTTACTTTTGTATAGATTAGCCAAACAGATATTCCCTGACAGGAAAAAGGATGTCTTTGCGTTAGTTTGTAAGATGTCTCCTGAGAACAATATTTTCTTACACATGCGATTTTGGAGACCAAGCACGTGATGAATGCCCCCCAAAATATTAAATAATTGTGCAAACGTCAGAGCATGTTTATTGGGCTGGAAAAAGTTGCATATAAAAGAAAGGGGCCATTCTCTTCTTTTGCACTAAGAAAGAAACAGATGTGAAAAACAGCACTTTATAGAGTACAGGTTTCGGCATGGCATGAAAGGGGTTTTAAGCTCTCAGATATACACTGAAAACAAAGTGGAAGAAAGAAAACAGGAACCAGATTAAATCAATTTTCATCCTCCATCCGTCTTCAATTTCGACATCATGGATTTGACTGAACTGTAAAAACAAGAGAGTCCTGGTGCGAAGCGCAATAGCACACTCATCACCACCCTGAAAGCAACAATCATGAAATAGTCCTCCATACTTGAAGTAGACGGAAGGGTTTGTTCGATGTATAGTTAGAATAATTGCACCTATTCCTACAGCAGCAGACCACTTGATGGTGTATAATTGAAACTGAATCATGCTGCACAAAAGTAGCAAAGACCGAATACATATGATAAACCACCACTTCATCTCAGATCCATTATATTCAGCTACGGACCAAGAGAGAGAGAGAAAAAAAAGACCACAAATGCTTTTCTTAAAATAAAATGTAAAGCCTTTATAAAAATAGCAGCAGCCTACCTTACAGTTTCTTCAGGAAGGCAGGCCGCCCCGAGCCAACTTTCCACAGCTCCCCTTAGAGACAGCATGTGTGTTACAGATTATCCGCACAGTAATCACACTGCAGAGCGCCCTGTGGCTTTTAGTCACAAAAGCCACTGACCTGTGTGTTCAGTTTGTGTCCACACACGATTGTGATTGTTGAACAATTTTTCTCTGTGTCTGCACACGCAGCTTTAAAGCGACGCCGTGGGACTGGTGTACCCGCCTGTCCAGAAGAGTGAACATGTAATGAGAAGTGTGATAAAAAAAAAAAGACGAATAATCATTTGGCTGCAATAAAACCAGTATAAACCTTTTTATTTCTACACAAAGGCACTTGTTAACACCACTTTGTCACAGATTACATCCAGGCGGCCGTTCCTAAAGCAGCCGGATATTTATTGGTCAGAATTTTATATTATACCTTGGAGGACTTCATGGCTGGATTACGGCTTCGACTGGCTCATAAAGAATGGAGATTTCCTTCAGTGTATCCATATCGCTGGCGGGAGAGAAATTGAATTTCACAGCAAAATTTACAGCAGCCAGAATGCCGGGCTAAGTGGCGGCTGCTGACATCTCTATTTGCTGTCTAAATTCCGACAGTAGCATGTTTTGTTCATTATTTTTATGGTGGTGTGAGAAGGTGACAGGACAGATAAACGTAAACCTGGTGAAGTCATACATTTGGCGTAGGACTTAGAATCACTGACTTTTCTTAATACTAGTGTCAGTAAGGTAACTTAGTTCCGTTACAGATTGTTTTGGGACATAACATATTTTCTACAAAACCTTTTTTGCCTTTGACCAAAGTATCCAAATTTGTGTAATGTTCAGTACTGTCTAAACACAAGCAGCCGTACAAATAAACAAGATGTAAGGATGTCAATTTGGTAAAAGTCTGGGAGACCTTAAGATTTTGAATCTGACCAGACATTTTACAACACTATCTTTTGATTTTTCTCTCTACAAACTCCTTTTAGTTGGTACCAAAGATATACTAAGGTTCGACGTAGCCACAGACAATTCTAGACTGATGATTTTGCGCTGAATGATTAAAGGCACCGAACACAGCCTGTGTGTCATCCACCTAGTCCTTTCTCCCAACACTCCGTGTAGTGTAATGTGCATTTAAGAGCAGAAATTGCCTGAAAGATAACCTTTAAGTGGTGACACTGATATAGGGTTAAAAATAAAACTCTGAATTCTGAGCAACTCAGGATCCACTGTTGTGAGACATCCATTCAATTTAAGTACATATAAAAGAAAATAATATTAGGTTGCATTATTTGGACATAGTCCTGATATAGCGAAATATAGTACGTGATATTGTTTTTCTTTAATCAGTCGGAGAGAAGTCACTATGACACGGTGGCAGCTGCAGTTCTGCTGAGTACAACCTCCAATCTACAGTGTAAACACTACTAGACTTTAAATAGTCTTGGCTACTGAAGTGATGATGATTTACTCAGAGTCAGTGATTTTGAAAGATTTGGACAACAGGCTTTTTGGAGTGTTTTCATTTTTAAAAACATCAGACCAGAAGGTTTTAATAAAGAGAGTTTACCTTTATAGAGTCAACTGCTGCTTTTGTTCTTTATTCCTTCCCTTACTTCATAATTGTGCCCAGATATGCACAGAGTCTTCTAATGTGCCTTCTTTTGGCAGGGTATTAAAACATTGGTTTGAAGGCTCTGCGATACAGTAAATCAGCACCATTAATACAAGACATAGACTTCCCTGGCCTGGGAAAGGTTAATAGCCTGCGCATCTGCTTTGGTTTGTGTTTTCCCTTTAAAACTTTTTTTTTTTTTTTTAATTGTACGTGTTCTTTGACATAAATTGTACAGTAGATGGGCGACAGGAGGAAATAACTAACCTGCACAAAGGAGACAGGAGACATATGTTAGCATATCACGTCAGACGCTTTTATTTCTGCGTAGACAAAAACACAATTCTCATGGAAAATGTGTTTAATATAGGCAGCATGCAATGAAGAAAGCCCAACAAGAATTTTAAAAACAACTGCGTGTAAATACTTTTGATTATATACAGTGTAAACAAAGGGTTTAAATGTATGCTTTTAGTTTCTGAACTGAATCATCTCAGAGAAGCACTGCAACATCACTGAATAATGAATTTCAGCTGATCCTCACATTTTAGTGCATATGTTAAGATTGCTCAACATTTCAAAATATATAAAGAGTGTAATGCACAGGTGCCATCTCTAATAGTAATGGGAAGTGACATTTGAGTTCACAAATAGTCTGTTGTAGCTCTGAGAGCCCAGGACCCCTCTCTCTCCTCTGGCTGGGGAAGCTAATGTGCATATGTGAATAACAAGCAAACACACCGGTGTTTTCTGCGTTGCCCTCTGCCGGGACACATTCCTCGCCGGTCCTGCTGCAGCCTTGTCATACCAAACAACATGTAAAAATGTGACCCATATGGTCTCCCTTTTCAAGAGGGACTGATTGAGCTGTATGGAAGTCGTAGCCCACCCACAGAACGCAAATAAGGAGAACCATATGTGGGGAGATGAATTAGGTAAACTGCACAACATTTTTATTAGATACAATTTCACTTGCCTTGTGGATGGACTGCAAGGTGACACTCTGAAAATAAACTTTGAGCCACAGAAAGAAAGAGACCTCTCGTTAACAGAGGGCAAGTCAATGAAACATGGAATTACAAAACCAAATGAACAATAACTATTATGTTTTGTAGTCGTATTAGACAGACCAAAATGTGATCAAAACAAGCATCATGTCAATCATCTAAGAACTTTTCATTAGAGTTTACTGAACAATAATAGGGCAAATTAATGCAACATTTTACTTTAGTTTTTTTTTTTACTACACCTGGCATGTTAAACTCCATGAAGACTGTGAGCAAATGTTTAGTTTTACAGATTATGGATGTTTGTGTAAAATCCAACTTTTTCTTTCACAGACTGTGACCACATTTCATTTTCACCTAGAAAACGAATGTTCTCATTCAGAACACTTGTTTACAAAATGAATAACAACTTAAAATACTTTAAATACACCATAAATAAATAAAGGGACGTGTTCTACAAGGCTGGGAAGCCATAACGAGGTTTCAAAGAGGTTTATGTGCCATCAGCTACACATGTGGAAAATATGGATGTTTTTTTTTATTCTTGGTTGGCACTGAAAATAAGATGAAAAAGATACCTTTAACTTTAAATGTTTCCAAGCCAATTTGGTTGCATGCTTTCACATAATTAAAAACTGTTGGTAATTATCTTGAGTTACTTTGAATCTTGGAAGTTAGGAGCCTGTTAATGTGGAAGACTGAGGCAGGACAGTCTGCAAAATATTACATTTTCTTTGATTTAATCTTTTAGGACATCTCTGCGTGGACTCCAGCACGAACACCTCTGTCGGTGGTCCGACCAGATCAGTGGCTTGTTACGCCTGCTTTTTGTTTTTGTTTTGAAGCATTTGTCAACGTGTTTCCTGCTTGTGATGGTTTGGATTAGATTTTTTTTTAAAAATGACCTGAATCATCAGGCATTTGCCACTCTTGACGGGCGGCCAGTCCCAGCCTGCTAAAAGCTTCAAGATGATCCCTCCTCACTAAATTTATCACATTTGCTGAACAAAAGGATATGATCTTAACAGCCGCCCACATGGATGCGTCTGTTTTCTCAATCAGGTTAAGAGAATAAACATGTTTGTGGTAGAAAAAAAACGGAATATCAGCAACTGGAAACACATCCTGACATTATTTAACAATGTTTGTGTAAAGCCAACAGTGTGTTGTGACATATGCTATAAACCTGAAGGGCATGATGCATGAATAATTCACAAGAAACCCTTCATGAAAAGTAAACTGCAGTGGGTTGTGACCTTTTTGCAGCATGTTTCAGAAGTGGCCGGTGGAAGTGCTGATCTGATGAATGTCAAGGCACCTCTGACTCACTGCAGCCTGTTTTTGACCACGGGGGTCTCGGAGGAGAAGGGGCCACTATATTAATCTGCCGTGAGTATGGCAATTGTTAGCGTCTCCTTTCATGTGGTCGGGAGGTTGCTGTCGAGAGGGGCTGCGTAGTTTTGGGAGAACTTAAATAGGAGCTCATTCATAGCAGCTTACAGAAAAGGAAGAAATGTAGCTGAATTGGAAAGAATCCATGATATTAAACAGTAGATGGGATTGTGAAGTGCTAGGAGTAATCATGCCAGGCAACAGGCCGCAGGAATGCAAATCACCCCTCAAGCCAAGAGTTAAGTTAGCAGGTGGCCTCTTCTATTCACTGAATGTCAACACTCCTTTTAGATGGAGCCCACATAACATCTGGACAGACCAGCCACTGCTTTTAATTAAGTGAAATACAGTCACTCAATGTTCTGCCATGTCAGAGAAAAAAAATAAAAAATGTTATAAAAGTGGGAGGGTAGGGGGAGAAAAAGTGCAACAGTACATATCCTGTGTTCAGTTAAGGTCAACACAGTTGTGTAAATAAATATTAATCCTTAACCTAATCCCTAGATTTCCAAGACCATTAAAAATACCTGCGTAACCAGAGCACTTCTCTGGAAATGGCACGTTCTCTCGTATTTTTCTGGAAATTCTACTTAACCCGAATGAGGAGGAAATACAAATAAATACAAACACTTGCTGAGGTTCGTTTATGGCCTCCACTTTGTTTCCAGGGGTGAATCTCAGCTCAGAGCAGATGACGACCAGGGTTCAAGACTAACGTCTCTTTGGGGCTCATATAAATGTGTTTGCTTTAAAAAGAGATCTTCCCTCGGAGGCCTCCGGGATAAGACAGAATATGTCTATCAGTTAGCAAATGACAGACTGATCTGAGCGCTGACTACTACAGAGTGCCTCCTCTCATCTGTTACTAAAGTTACTATCACTTGCTAGCTGCTCAGCGGGAAACCTAAGAAAAATATTACATTTAAATCCAAAAGGTCACGGTAAATTCAGTGTCGACAGGGGACGCCCACTATTTATATGTGTTTAAAGTGGCAGGAGGAGAGCTAGATGTTAGTTTTCAGAAGATGATGGGCAGCAGAGTTTTGGTGAGCTACCAAGCTGATAGAACTAACAGCTAAACACACAGCGGGGTGGGAGTTTCTTCTCGAAGGCAAATTAAATGTTAAACATCGGTGAACTGCAGAAAATGTGACAAGACAACAAGTTTACAGTAAATACATTTACTTAAGTATTCAAAGAGCAGTTTGGATGTAAAAGTACTTTGAAGCTTATACTTTTAACTAACAAATACAGATGAAAATAAAGTAAAGACACATTTCGATTTTGGCTTTACATTTACTGTAACATTGTTTTAGAAGACCACTCTGGGACGGCGGTTAAAAAAAACTGATGACAACTTCTAAAACATGAGTGCAAAGAATGCAAGCAAGCAAGCAGAGATGTGCCATACACATCATGTAAATCAGATGCTGGATGCTTTCTTTCCCCACAATCAGGAAGGGATTACTTACAAAATGATATACCTTACTCCACTGGCAGCCTCATGATAATCACCCTTGCTGGCTGTCTTTGGAGGTCACAGCACTGCATTTCTGTGAGCACTGTACCACTAGCATTACCACTCCCCAAGAGCATGTCAACAGGCTCCGTGGGTGGACCCCTAGTTTATATCATACTTGTCAAACATTTATAAATCTGAGACGGTAGTCCGGCAACAGTGTGTAAAACATCCACAGAAGCCCAAACAGAAATACAAAAGGGCAACTTGAATTTGAAAGAGACTGGAGGACTTGCAGCTGGAGGAGGAGAAGGGGAAAAAGCTCCACGATGAAATGCATAGTGGGTGATAAATGGATGAAGTAAAGGCAAACGATAAGAGTTTCTCAAGTGGTACATTTATTAAAATACACAACACTCTACATCAAGATATACTTTCCCTAAACACTTGCTAGAATTAGTGTGGAGCAATGACATTTTCAGTCCACAGAGGAATGAGAAAACAGTGTTCATTCCAGACTGACATAATCCCCTTCTGAGGACACACTCTCTTATATAAAAAAAAAAAAAGCTGGCGTGTAAAAGGTGAAACAGTATCAGTGCTGAAAGACGGTGACAGCTTGAAAATAGCTTTGGGCAGTTTGGTTTAGATTAGAGAACACTCACTACGTTTTCCTCCCAGCGAGCCAATTGGATTTTCAAAAAAGCCTGTTCGCGTTGTGATATTGAAGTTAACAGCATCACCTTGAGTTCTTGAGTTATAATAACTTGTGTTGCTGCATTTGTGACATTATTCTCTTTGTATCAGTCATTTACTGGTCCATCACACAGAAGAAAAAAAAACATATTACAAAATTCACGTACTGGAATCTCAGAGAGCATTTATAGCGCAAGTGTAGCGTGTAGGAGGATAAAAAAAGCAGGAGGGAAGCGATCTTATGTACCATGATGTCTCCAGTGAATAGTTATCTCATAAAAGTTATCATACAAACGTAACTAAGAGAGTATATGCCAACGGACACAAAAGTTAAATGATCAATGGTGTAAAGTAAAAATTTGTCCTAATCATTCAAATATTAAAATATTCAGTGCTATTTAAAAAAAAAAGAAAGAAAATAAATTAGGTAATAAAACTTTATATACATAATACTGTACATCACATCACACCTGCTGCAAATGTGTTTTCCAGCAATTCCTGTCCCAGATAGCATAAATTAAAAGTTACCCCCCCCCCCCCCCCCCGGCCACTAATGGCAGCCACAAGACCTAACTACCATATTTCTATATTTCTTGAGGATGACATTTGAGCTGTCGTCAAAGTAGAGTACTGATATTGCGTTGAGCTTGGTCGGGGCGCAGCACGGCTTTGGCACATTGTCAGGAAACATTAAATGGACCTATAAATGAGAGCACAAAGTAGGTTTAAAAGAGGTGCAACAGCAGTGAGCTTCAAATGAGTTATACCTGCCAAGAACATTATAGTAGCTTATAACGCCATTTTAATGCAGTACACATATGCAGTGCACTCTAAAGGATACTTACCAGGGTTTGCACGATGGCGTGATTTGTTGCGTTCATGTGTGCGTTGAGTGGAAAAGAGCATTCGCCGTCGCAGTAGAAAGCAGCGTAGCCCTCAGGGGCAATGATCCAATCCTTAACAAACAAAGAGCTTCTATTATTTATGACACATGTTGAGCTTTTGTAGTGTCATCTTATGATCTTGATAAAAATGCACAGTTCTTTGTGTTATTGGCACTTAATGTTATACATAAATGTTTTGCTATATAAGATGTAGTTTTGTCTTACCTGCCAGCCCAGGTCTCGAAAGCTGACATAGAGTTCATGCTTCTTGCAGGCTTGCTTCTGTTCACTTGTGTTGTGATCTGAAAAAAAAAATACAGGTTTATTAAACATAACAGACACTAATGGTTGTTTATATCTTTTTGTTTGCTTACTGTAGAAAAGCTTTAGAACAACTGCACTCGACAAACACATAAGCAGTCCACAAACACAGACTTTAGTGAGTACATGAATACATCCCAGAGCCATGTTAATCACAGATAAATTGGAAATATTTCCCGTAAATGTTAAGTTATTACAAAACAATGGATGTTTGCATTTGGGGTTACAGTTGTTTTCTTTCCCACATCAGTGTGTGAGGTGTGTCATGTATTCACACAACAGGCAAATTATCCATGAGGGTTGCAATAATCCCAAAACTTTTATTGGACGGTTAATTATTCCTTAAAATAATTCATGATTGATGAGACATTAATGTAATTATAGGACTGTGCCACTATCCATAATATATCTCCATCTCTCTCCGTACTTGTACTTCACCTTAATTTTATTTAAATTTAAAGGTGCATTATATATAAGAATTCTTTTTTTTTAATTAAAATTATCAACAGAATGGGAAGAAAAAAAACATTTTACACTATGCATGTGTTGCAGAGATATCTGCTGAATTTCGCATGCTGACCAGCTAGCCCCAGGCCTGAAAACCTTCTTTTCCAAGTGGTCAAAAGCTCCTTTGGTAAAAGAACCAACACTCCCCATGTACTCCAGCAAGCTGCACGGTTAAGTGGCTACAGTCATGGATGTATTTAATCCAGTTAGCGACAGTTAGCATCTACTGTAGTGATATTTGGCCCCTACTTGTTGGAAGTATGAATTTGAAAGCCAGTTCTTACATATTTCACCTTTAATACAACTAAAATGCAATCAGAACTGAATTCTCAATAAACCTTTGATTCCAAAACGCATATTGAATTTTTTAAAAGTGTCTTGCCCCAAAGTAGTTTTTTTGGAAAAATGTGTTTGAGAAACAACAGAAAAACATTTCACTGAAGGAAACTAAAAGGTTAAGATTTAAGGTGTAAAGCCCTGCAGGTGGCCCCTTCACGCTGCCACGTTCAGTATACCCCACAATACTATGGTAAAGGCAAACATATGACAACAAACAAATTTACATATTAATGACCTCACCAGGTTTACATTGTCCTAAGGTTGGCACCAAAGGAGAAGAAGGAATAAGGTTGTATTATCAGAAGGTTTCAACCTCTGGGGCACACTGAGAAAGGTGCTCAGCAAATGTATTTAATTTAATTATTAATAGACAGTCTGTCTAGTGGTTGTGGACGTGCCTTGCTGCATGAAATTATGCTGGTTATCCTGAAAAATAGAAGGACAGTGTGATGGAACGATGGCCGGATGGTTTCTGTCTAATTTAGAAATCTGATATGTACGGGATAAAATAAATGATTAAAAGAACTATCATCGCATCTCAACTGTGTCATAAAATTGCACATACCTCCGGGTTTCGGTGCCCTAGATGATTCTTGTTGACTGGTTGATTTATTCCGATTGTGGTTCTTCTTCTTCCCCCCAGCAGCTCTGACAGAGCGAAGCAACACCCCGCTGGCCTTGAAGAAAGCAACCAGGAACGGCTGTTTGGACTGAGGCCCATTCCTCCCAATGATTCCAGCAGACTTGATGTTGATACTTCGTCCTTTCAAAAACAGGAGGTAAATAAAAGTCTCGAAATATAGTTTAAGAAAAATGGGATATTTTGACATTTTATGACTGCTTTAAAAGTGGAGTCAAGCACGTTTACGAATACAAGGCCAAGCCTTAAATCTTTTTTGTGGATTTATTAGTTGTAAATAATAATAATCCATGGACGGTCAAATACACAAGTCACATTAGTGTGAGGTCAATGAAAATATTAGATGTTTCTCTGGGGCAGACATTGTGGATTGTCTCAGAAAAATTAACCTCCTGACTTTTTCTAGTTTTAAGAGTCTGGGAAAGAAATACAAAAACAAAAACTGTAAAACTTTACTTACCATCTATAGTCTCCACACAGAGCTGCAGGCCCAAGTTCTGCTGTGGGTTCATCACCCAGTGGTTACTGGTGGCCGTGATGTCAAACACTAGCCAGCCCCCATCGGAAGCCTGGACCTTTTTGGAGTCCAGCAAGAACGTCTCTGCGTCTCTAAAGGTAAGAAAACACAATGAAACAATCAATAAACCACAGTTAAAATGATGCACGCTCAAACAGCCTGTACAGAGAAGAGAATGGCAACTGCTACAGTGATTATTATATCTCCATCCAATGAAAGTTATTTGGATTCTCAGTCTCTGTGGTTTTTAAGATTACGACTCGGTCAACCAGATGGTGAAATGAATGTGGTCACTTTACTGCTGCATTACAAACAAATTACAAAACCTCAGCGCTAAAGTGCGTTAAGCCCTAGAACAAATAAAAACTGACTGTGCGTCTTAATGCTGCATAGCTCTAATAGGACATAAAAAAGAAACCATATGCTCCGTTGAGGGAATTCAGACTGAATCCAAGAGGTATTAACTGGTTAGACAGCAACAGATAAACAAGGTATCACTGACTGATCACAAATGGACGTTTTAGCCCAAACTCTGTAGCAGAAGCCAGACTCTGAGTGGCTTTTATTAGTTTCTTCATCCCTTCATCCTTTTGAAAACAAAACCTTCTTCTATAAAAAGGCCTTCAGTATTGAAAGCTGGTCATTTTGTCATTTCTGTATGTCAACTTTGAGCTGGAGATAAAAAAGAATGCGGCAATGCTTTTGTTGAAGAAGCTGTCACTTAAACATGTGCCAAGATTTCAGCTATTTGATTGGCCAAACACTTCAGGAGTTATGAATCATGTGTATTGGCCCTTGTGTATTTTTAACATGAGTCTGACATAAGGCATCAATCAACCCCAAAGTTGAAAAAGCGGTGCTTCGCAATTTGCATTGGATTCCTTTCAAGTGGCAGATCGGATAAGGCAGCGCCTGTTCAGTTTTTTGTGGTTACATTGCTGGTTGGAGGGAACCAAGATTTTCCATGTGGCCCCAATAGTTCAGGAATTATTCATGTGTTTATTACAGGTGTAGTAAAACTTAGCCTCATGTGGAAATTCACATGAGGTTAATCCTTATGAGTGACATACTGCTGAACTTGAAATGCACAATATTACACTTACATCCTGTGATAATTTAGTTTGGGCTGGTGAGTATTCACTATTCCCACAGTCGTATCCAAGAGGAAAATGTTTATCCCGCCCCTTCATCTGTGATTACTGGATGTACTGTTCCACAGAGAGCAAGTTAAAGTGAGTGGATACCAGCAATAGACGTGACTCCTCTTTCTAGACTATTCTGCCTCCTGAAAATGATGTTCATATGCAACTATTCCCCATTAGGATTTTATGTTCAGTAGCAAAGTTCAGTACCACTGCAGGACATAGCGTGACGTTGATGTAGTGGAGTGAAGGGAGGTCAGGTTGGTGTGTGGGTGTCTGACTTTAAAGGGACCCTGTGGAGTTTTTGACCAGTACCATAGAAATATGAAGCAATATGTTTTAAAGAGGTCCTCGCTGTGTTAGTATCTTCTTCCGCTCATGTGCACAAGGACAGTGGTTTCCCTGATCGACAGTTAGTGGCATAAAAAATGCTGCAGAGTGCCAACAAAGGCTGTAAAAGAGCAAACTGCTCACAAACAAACATGTCTCTGGATATGTCCTCAACCATGAACACAATATGTTAAAATGGTAAACATAACTTCAGGGACTTTTAACATCAGCTTCTTGAGTTCAGTCTTATTCTCATATTAGTATTTAGTTAAGTGAATGGTTTACTTATCTAACATTGACTGTAGTATGTACTTAAATCCAAAAAAGGGATTTTTTTTAAAGAACTGACACAAGGTGAAGGGGGAGAGGGCAACAAAAGTCCCTATAAGGAGGTTGCTACTAAGATATATGTGACATATCTTAACCCCTCTAAGACACCGCAACAAAGGAGTTTTCATTTGCTAGTTAACTTTACCATATTTAGTCTTCTTTTGTGGAACTAACCGACTAAAAACATTGGTATGTGAAGTGACCAATATTTGTGCACAGTATTAATTTTCCGTCTGATATGTTGAAAGAAGACATGAATCAGTGTGTAAGGCTTTCCAAACCAAGATTTCACAGATTTCTCACATCGGGGAAAGAATTGTTCTTCTTTGTGAACGCTGACTAAAACACACTTTTCCCCCATAAAGACATGTGTGAAAACTAAAACTGCGCAGTCTTCCCCTTTAAGATGGCAGAGTCCATTGACTTGGACCTTTTCAAAGCCCAGGAGGGCCATATCTCCCCTTCAATCACCCACACACATTTTTGGCAAGCAAATGTGGGCCCACTTTTAAGTACACCCTTGTGTATTCAGCTATGTCATGGTTTGAACTTCCGGAATATTGTTAAGACAGGCAGGTGGTGGGCATAACAGTGACCACGGGAGCACCCGAGGGAGCCCCCTCAACCCCCCTCCTGAAAACATAGGCCCTCATGGTTTCATCTGGGACACGGCCAGCTTGGCAGGCAACACAAGACGAGTGATAACTGATGGACCTTCCAAGCTCCGTAAGTGGCCAACTTGCTAATGGAGTTCTCTTTATCCGAGAACTATATTTGTAAGGCAGACATGGTGCGAATGAAGGAGAACAGAGTTGGAGATAGAAGGGCGTTCTGTGCAAGTGGAAAGTTTCAGCCATGCAAGACAATAGCTGCCGGATTGTTTTAACTGTGAAATAAGATAACTGAACGGGATAGAAATGCAACACATTTGTCTAGTTTTAACCGTTATTTCAGTGGAGTAACAGCTATTTTTGTCTTGTTTCATCCATTAGCAGTTGTGTCTGCTTTGTGTTTCACAGCATTTCAAATAACTGACAACTGGTTTGAGGCAGTTCCTTAGCCCATATTCTATTTCATTTTCAAGGAGGTAATGTTTTTGCATGTGTCCGTTTGTTTGTTGGTCGGTTTGTCAGCAGGATTACACAAAAACTACTGAACGAATTTCCATGAAACTTGGATAGAGGATAAGTCTCGGGCTAGAATAGACCCCATTAATCTTTGGTGCAGATCTGAAAAAATGGGATACATCCAGGAATCTTTACTCACATTTTTTTTTTCACTTTCTTTAATATAATTTCTCAGGGGATAAGGCATGGATCTTGATACAAAACAATCTGATGTGGGTGGTGTCTACAGTATTAGTGAGTAGTTTGATGCAGATTCAAATCAAAATTTGGATCTTTGGATTTAAATGTTTTATGTGACACATGATTTGGGGCTTGATCGAATTAAAGGGGACTGTGGGCTTTGGTGAAGAAATGTGCTCTACTGAATGCTATTATTATTTTTTTGATTTTTGTTTCCTCCAGGACTGGCAGATTATATTAGGGCAGACTGATTTTCTATCAGCCTTGATACATTAATGGTGCAAGAACTATTGAGAGCTTTTACTTAAGCAGAAGTAATAACAGACTTTAAAAATACTTAACGGAACGCATAGATTAATTTGACTAAAGTGGAATTATGAGCAAAATGTATTCAATGTTTGAAAAGGCAAATTGGCCCTGTCTAAGTGTTACTGAATTAAATGACTAATTAGAAAGCAGCCGGGTTGAGCTGATTTGAGCATTGTTCTGTATGTAAAATCTTAAATTTCAAAAGCAAGACAGATATAAGAATGTAGTTGAGTGAAAAGAAGTACCTCAAATTTGTACTTAAATACAGTAGTTACAATCCTGCACTGCCTTCAAAGTTTAGTTTTTGATTGTCTAGATACTTACTTGTTTTGAAATTCCTTGATGACTTGATATATGGAAACCTTCAGAGTGATATTGTCGTAGCGGGAATGACTGCGGTCCTTGTAGATCCGAAACTCTGCAGCAGTCACCGCCTCTCCGTCCGGGATCTGAGTCAGATCAAAACGGAACTCCTTGTAGTGTCGTCGCTGATGAGAAAAATCTTTATCTTTCTCGACTGGGAAAGAAAATATTTTATGATGAATTTCATTTTTACTGGCAGCAAAGTTGATCAAAAAATACGACCTCAGCTCCTGCGTCGCAGTGTGTGCTGCTCAAAGGAGGAAATATGCCGGCATTAACGCACAGAAAAAGAGTAATTTATCACATCTTCTTTTACATTCCAGGTCCAATCCAAACATTTTGACTACCAACAAAAGCACTTTCCAGTTCATTAAATCAGTCAACTGAATACAGGTAGCGGTTCCCAGACAGGCCCTCTACTGTGTGCCTAACTGCATTCTCCGGCCATGATGAATGGGCTGTCAGTTAAGAAAAACAGGCTGATTTCAATTAAAGACACTTTCGTCTGCTCCTCAAGTGAGAGAAAAGACCAGACAGGATTCTTCAACGTCATGTCAGCGTCTACCCTGACCTCATTTCTGACCTCATACTGACCTCCTGTAGGTTTCATATAATGAGTTAAGAGAGTTTAATGACCTTTAACCTGTTAAACTAAATATTTCTAATATAATGAGTAACTGAACATGTCTTTGTTTTGACCTTTTCATTTTTTAAAATGTTTAAAAACTCAAAACATGTAAGATTATTTTAGATTTTTTCCAGCACGGAAATAAATAAAAGATATGCACAGCTTGATTTTCAGAGTGCTGCATCAAGGTTTTTTAGATAAAATAAGTGGAACGACTCTAATGCCAGCATCAAAGAGCTTTAGTGTGTCAACATTAAGGGCGGGCTTTGATGCTACTGAAAAGTGACTGTCGCACACCCTAAAAAAAGAGGCATGTGGCTGAGGTCAGTGGACTTTCTGACATACGCAGTGATAACATGCAGTGCGTTTGAATAATATTTTATCAGCAGAGAAAGACTGCGGTTACTTAGCACAAACAGGTCAGAGGTCAGGTCTAACTTTTACCCACTGAGAGTGTTCCATTATATTAGCCATGGGCAGTAATCTGAAGCAGAAGTGCCAACGAGAGTGCACCGCATTTTACTTTCAATTGGCTAAAGATTAAATAGCAGTGGCTTTACTCTGCAGGTGAGTTGCGAGCATGTTCTACCCGAACAATTACTTTGACTGTTGCTTGACTAAATGGTTTTTCAACAGCTGACATCTTATTCACACTCTGAAAGCTGAAATGTTACAGTAAACATACTAAACTGCACGAAAATGCCACAGAGACGTTTCTGAAAACAGTTGAGGTCAGTAGCTATATTTGACTGTACTGTAATAAAGACAGAGCCCCATTGAACACTTCACTGACAGTCCCCAGAACGCGAGCGGAGCTTTCAAGGCTGACAGTGTACATGCCCTGCTATAGTGGTAAGTGGAAACAGATGGGCTCAGGCCAAGGTGAGGGATTATACTTCAAGGCAACTCTGCACAAATTCACTTTTACATGTTTTCGCTGTATATTTAAGAAAATTAAATCCTTAACACTACAATACCAATTTTATCCTAAGTTCACTTCTGGTTGTTTTTATCATCATTCATTCGGGACCCTGCAAAAAGCTGCACCATATTTCATTTTTGAGATCCTTTCCATGTGGTTTAATATTTTAATCGTCATTAAAGAAACAGAAATTCTGCAAATGACACCAAATATCAAGAATGGAGTTACTGCTTTCTCCCGGTGGCAGAACCTCCAGATATACAGGCATCAGTCAATATCACAACCCTTTTAACAACAGGAAATAATTCAGACCAATTTTCTCAAGGTCAGACAGTCATCTGATAAGTCTCTCTGAACTGCTGGGTTAAGGGTCGCGGCTACTGAACAAACACAGCCATTATACCGATCAGCTGCCTTTTAATGGAAAGCAGCACAAATTGAGAGGGTCAAAATGTTGGGCCTAATTCTGTTAGATGCAAAATATTTCACGCAAGGCCAGAGCAGCTGAACACCGATGACACATTTACATGTAGAAATGAAAAAATACAGCTGCCTGGGTGAGAGGAAGTCAACAACTGTTAATCTTCACTCAGATAAGATAAGAAACTTTTTATAGCTCAACATAGCTAAGATTAGTTTGACAAAATCATCATGTGTCAAGTCATCTTTGACAAATGTGATTAATTGCATTGCACATCAAGGAGGCCAAGAAACATATGAATGGATCAGAACGGGCCTGACTCTCGCACTAGAGGCTACAAGCTGCAGTATTTAATAGTTCTTTGTCTGCAGCGCATTGTTTGGAAAAATGCAATTTAATGTGCGAAATATTTCATCGAGCAAACTGACACAGCTGATCCAAATAAAAATAGTTTATTGATTTACTTTAAAGTGGATGGAGACAAACACGACTTTTTAAAAACACTGAGATGTAGATTTGCGCACTGAAGTGTTGCGCCTCTAAATAATGATCGAACCCGCGCTCTCCTGCAGTCTCATTTCGATAAGTAACACCATTTTGACTCAAGGAAACCTGATGATAAATGAGCCTGCCGCAACGACACTTACCTAAATTGACAAAACTCATGACCATGTCGGCGTCGTTGAGAAAGTTGGTGTCGTGCGCTGAGGTGAGCGCGGAGCTGTGGCCTAACAGAGGG
Source organism: Diplodus puntazzo (assembly GCA_963678695.2). Taxonomy (NCBI): domain Eukaryota; kingdom Metazoa; phylum Chordata; class Actinopteri; order Spariformes; family Sparidae; genus Diplodus; species Diplodus puntazzo. Next base: position 9,262,957 of record OZ023168.1, read on the forward strand.
GCCGCGCGGTAAGGCTGCGCCACACGAGAGTACCCGGCATGCTGGGGGCTGTAGTACCCTTTCCTGGAGTGCCCTTGAGCCTTGGCACCGAAGCTCTTGCCCGCGCCCTGCTGCTGCTGCTGCTGCTGCTGCACCCTCGCAACCTCCTCCTCCTCCTCCTCCACGGCCATGGCGTTGTACAGGTCGAGCATGAAGAGCGGCGCGGAGGACGCCTGCTTCCCGGGAGAGAAGGGCCTCGGCCGGTGGGGCAAGCCCAGGATGGAGAGGATCTCTCTCTGGATCTCCCTGCGCTCGTGATTGCGCAACCTCCTGTAAATAAAACTGGAGTGCACATGGTTGTCACTTAACCCACAATGAGCGCAGGACAGAAAACTCAGGCAGCTCCAGGCGAGTCCGAGCACAGCGCGGCTCAAAGGTGTAAGCGCTGTCATCTTGACAAGTAGTTCTCTCCGGGCCGTGGAGGTGAGCTACATCGCACTCTGTGGGGAAAATAATTTATACCTCTGCCAATATGGAATCATAGACTTCCCATATCAAATAAACAGGCACCACAAGTTTTTCACGCGTTTTGCTGTTGCACACCGCTCAGCTCCTTTCCTACAGATGAGGAATCAGCTTGCAGAAAAGTCGCCGCTCCTGTCCCGTGCGCGATGCTCCTCCGGCAGTATTTACTCCTCCAGGGTACATCCAAAGTCTCCGCGCGCGCCAAGTATTTATGGGGATGTGACCCCGTCCCCTCACCTTACTCCTCTGTGATGCGGGACCACGTAGGTACGCCCATAACGTCCAGGGATCACCCGGAGTTTCCAGGAGTGGATGAAACGTGTTCAACTGTGTCAAAAATGAACAGAGAGCAGCTCTCGACTCATGCTCTCATTTTTCTTTTTCTTTTTTTCCCCCTCCTCTCCCCCTTGAGAGTGGGGCTAGTTGCCCTCCGAGTCCATCCCACACTCAACCTTTTGTGTGTGTGTGTGTGCGGTTTTGCATCCACCTTTAGCTGCTGCAGTAAAACCTCAGGCCGGTCCCATGATGAATGTGGCGGCTCGGGAGTGTAAAAGGAGACACTTGAAATCCGAGAGGGCCGGTCTTAACGAGTGAAAGAATAATGACAGAGCCTTTTAATCACCTCAAGTTATTGAAGTCCGGGGTGTTTATGGGAGAGGGCTCCAGCTGCATTGAGCACCAACAACAGGGATCCTGTTTTAATTCTCTCAAGGTTGAACATGATCCCCCTTGGATGCAAAAAAAGAAAAAAACATACTTTATTAAATTTTGGCAAACAAATGGGCGGCACTTAAGACCCTACTACGGTAAATAATTCCCATTTAGGGAAAAAATAAACCTCTACAATGATTTACATGTCTTAATTACTAAAGCTCACTTTGGGTGCATATAGTGAATTTAAAGCAAAGACGCTTAATACAAAAAGCCCCATTCTCAGAGGAGCTTTAAGTAAACAATGTGTTGAGGTTAGTATGCTGGGATGACTAAAAACATAAGCAGCGAGAGGTTTCCATGTTATGGGTGGCTCCTGTCCAAACTGGAAATAAAAAAGGGAAGCTCCTGCTAAGATAATGTAACTCCTTCACATGCCGGGATGTTACCACATAGCGCCATCTAGTGTGCAAAGCGACAACACATCAGTAGTTATTTCTGAAGTCTCACAATCGTACACATGCACACACCGCAACACCGCCCACAGACGCTTCTCTACAGCTGTGCCTCTATCCAAGTTTCCTAATGCTGCGTCCTCAGAGTCAGAGGAGGATGCGGGAGGTGATGATCTCCTCCTTTCTTCCCACGGCCATCGCACCTCATCCTTTTTCCTTCGCTCCCAGCTCACACCCCATCCCCCCAAAAAAGTCCAAAGACATTTTTCCAGTACAAGAGATTGAGATTGATGATATGATGGAGTGCTGAAATCATGGAATGGCGGGGCTGCAGGACCCCCTAAAACAAAGCATTATAAAAAAACGTTAATTGATCGTCCACATGATATAAAAACATTCTTTGATTGTGAAGTCAAATGTTACTTAATAGTTCTGTGGTTTATCAGTCAATTGTGTGAACTATACAGCAGACTGGAGTCTCTGTTAACAGCAACAAACATGCAGATCCGTGTGATATATGCTTCTCTCCTCTGTGAAGCATCTGTATCGGACACAATATTTTTTACACAAGGAAAGAAAAAAAGTCGTTAATTTAATTTCTCCTAACTTGACAACTCACAAAATTGATAGATTGTGCAAGGGAGTCTGGGTAATTTCACTCCCCCTTCATCCCTTTGCAGTTGTTATGGCTGCTTTGACCTACACTATGTTCGCATTCACGTTTGCTGTCTGCTGTAATGCAAAACGTTTTGTAATTGTTCTTAATAACTGTTAGATAGAAGTTATCCTGGCCATTTGAATTAATCAAAAAAAATATTAAAGTTGCACACCATTTACTACAGCATTATAATATAAACTGACCTCTCAGCACCTCCAGCTGTCACTGACTTCCAGCCTCTGCCTGAAAATCACCTCAAACTTTAAGGTCCGAAGCACAGAACAAAACTGAGTTCACAAATCTTTAAGATATTTTAATTCTAGTGAAAAAAAAAAGAGGAAAGATTCATACAAACGTCACCTTAACACATAACATAATAACATTACAAATGCTGTTTACGACATGTCATTTCTGAAATACACAGTTATGACTCTTTTATAAATAACAATAAAATACCTGCTACAGTAATGAAAGGTAAGCCTCTTGAACATAAGTGACATCAAATCTCAAATTAAAATGTCAGCATGTTCTTAGATGGTGAAACATTTTCATCAGAATGAATGTGTATTGTAAAAGAGGGGAAAGTATTAATTTATCTTGGGTAATACACAATAGTAGCTGTTGCAAAAGGATGCCGTAAAGGGTTAAGGGCTTAACAAACTGAAGACTTAAAGGAACACGGGCTTACAGCAGCTCATAATCAGCTACAGGAAATCAAACTCACAGTCTTGTGCTAAACATGCCAATTTCAGACACACTTTATGGTGAAATAATTCACTGAACATGGAATTTTATGTATTCTTTTGAACGGAACATATAGCACCCAACCAATGTGCAGTGAAAATGAGAAAATGACATGCAACAAAGCAACACCAGGGGGCAACATGGGAAAATGTACCAGCCACACTGGCTAGAGGGAGATCCAGACATGCATATGCGATAGTTCTAGGTGCTCAGATAAGAGGCATTAAATTGAGCCAGTTATTATTCCTCTTAACACCATTAGAACCTCAAAGCATGTTCAGAGACACATAAATAATAATACCAAAAACCAAGGAGGAAATGTGAAGGGATCTAGTTCTGTTGACTGTCTGAGATCACATAAAGGGTGCTAGCAGAGGTCCGTTTTGTTTCCACGACAGAGAGAAACTGTAAAGATGAGATCTTCCTGAGAATGGCTGTTTGTTCCACATCAGCTCCAGACTGGTGCCTGTAGTGACGCTGCGTTACATCAATAGTTTGGCCCTTTGCTGTAAGGATCCCGCCTCATCATGCTACCATAGCACATGGATGGATCACACACCCCAGGCTGACCAGGTATGCCAGGATTACCATGTTTACCCTCTGCTCCGTTTAGACCAGGGGATCCAGGCTTACCTGGAGGACCTGGCCTACTGTACCCTGGGGGACCCATTGGACCTGTGGAGATGAAAATACTGCTGAACAACTCAAAGGAACAGTACACAGAAGTAACAGGTTTCATTAAATAGCAGGCCAATCAGCTTCCACATTGTTTTCTGAAACTGAATAATTACCACAGGTGTCAAATTTACCTGGAGGCCCAGGTAGCCCTTGGTCTCCAATGGTGGTTCGACCAGGGTTTCCCTTCTCACCGTCAAGACCTGGCTCTCCTGTAAAGACAAGTGGACATTCTTGACCATCCTGCAAAACAGCTTTAACAACATACTGTTGTCTCTGAAGCTGGTTTTACCTTTGAGCCCATTAATACCAGGGTGCCCTGGCCGACCAGGATGGCCCGGCTGCCCTATCGGGCCACTCATTCCAGGAAGACCTCTGAGTCCCTGGGGCCCAGTTTGGCCTGGAGGACCAGGAGATCCGGGCCGAGTTTGACATCTGGTGCAGCCACCCTGCTGATTGCCCAGCATTAATAAAGGCAACTCCGCTAGGATGATTGACAAGAAAAGGACTTAAGATGTGTTTGGAAAATACACATAAACACGTCATCAGCCTGTCTCTGTTGTTACTCACACTGTAGAACCTCTCTGCAGATTTGCCGAATGTGATTGTCCGACATTATAGCTGCCTGGAATAAAAAAGTGATGGATCATGTGGATTTTCAGTGACCGTCTGCTCCATCATGTTAGTCAATATCAGATATAACATCATAGTAAATCATCAATCATCAACATTAAAGCTGTCAGCACAATGTGTGGCACACATACAGATCTTCCTTCAGGTCCAGGTGGGCCAGGTGAACCTGTGTCCCCCGTCAGCCCTCGGGGCCCAGGTTGGCCTGACTGACCCGACTGTCCAGGCATTCCCATTTGACCTGGTTGACCCCTCTGTCCCTGGTCCCCTGTTGACCCTTTCTGGCAAAATACCACCCCAGTTAGCAATACACACAATGGTTAAATAGAGATACAGTGATCAATGCCTTTTAGCTAAACATACCTCTCCTTTTAGTCCCACTGGACCAATGGAGCCCTGTCGATGAAAATCAGGATCAGTCATTATACTAGTAAATATTCAGAGAGAACAGCCTCAGAGTTAAGTTCAGATGTTATGAGTGATGATTCAAAGTTTTTAATAAAAGACCAAATGGCATGCAGACCTTTGCTACATGTCACACCCCCCTCTCTCTCTCCCATTTCCTGTCTATCCACTGTCAAATAAAGGTGTCAATGCCTGACATCTTAAAAAGAAAAAAAAAATGACCACATGGTGGTGCTATCAACTTTTAAAAAGAAGCTATGATAACAAACAGATATGGATCATTCTTAAAGGAAGTGGTGATACATTATAAATTTCAGGTTTAGCTAAATTTGCGCAACAAAATAATCTTCATCATACAACAAAGCTGAACAAAGGCACTCACATGTTCCCCTGGTCGACCATGCTCTCCTTTTTCACCTTTGATTCCCTGGGAGGAAAACAATTCAATTGATGTCATGAAAGCGTACAAATTAATCTATGCTGCTTGTGCAGTGTATGGTATGGTAGAAAGTACTGCAGGATAAAACATCTATCAAAGGTCAATCAAAACATGACGAATGATGCATTTTGTAGCTGTATTTAGGGGCTTTAATGTGTTCTAAATGCAGCACATTAACACCCATTAGGTTTGATTACATAATTATGATGATCATGCTTTCCAGAGATGACTTTGTGTTCATGACTTGAAACGGATTCAGTTCAGCGTAATGGAGAAAACTCTGTTGGAAGTCATCAGAGCGGCAAACATCCAGTTATAATTCCAAAAGACAAAATGCAGCTGACACATGATCATTTTCCAGACTCATAGTCAATATGATATCATTATTTCCACTGGATTCATTTTTAGATAGGGACAGATATATATATTCCTATATATATGTATGTGTACATATATGTATTTTTATGTTAAATGAATTGAGAAATGTATTCATATATTTATTTATATGTTACAAAATATATATGGCTGTAATGCAGCCAAGGTTACCAGCTGTAGCAGTGTTATTTTCGATCACACTACTTGCTCGGCATGACCCACCCTACTCTGCCTCTGATTGGCTACATCCTGCCCGTTAAGTAATGCGCATGTGCAACTCTCATCAAAGATTGAACAGAGGAAAGATCTCTCACTCAGGGGCTAAGTGTTCAAGACACAGTGTGTAAAGGGATGCTGGAGCAAAAAAATTAATGTGTTTTTCGAAAATTAAAGTATGTAAACTTATTCTACTAGGACCCCCAAATAAAAGTATGAATCAATCATAATCAGCAATTATTGGATGAGTGCCACTGTGTGTTTTGTTTTTCAATAAAACAGATGATTGGGAGTGATTTGTCAAGTGTATCTGAATCAAAAATCTGATGATAATTAGTTACACCTATTTTTTAATCTACAGCTGGTGTTGTGCTGTAAATCTCTCAAATTGAGCTGATAGTTCAGATTAGTTTAACAAAGGTCAAAACAATCACAGCATGGTATGCCTGCGTAAGTAAGTGTTGATGAACTTCGTCTCTAATCTTACTGTCTCTCCTTTGTCTCCTGTTGCTCCTCTTTGTCCCTGATAGAAAATAAAGATGGATGGATTAAAACATTTTTGTATATTTAATGGCGGAAGAACAAGTTCCAAACAATATAAGGAAAAGTATTGCCAGAATACATCCTTGTAGTTTGTATCACACTCAAAAAACAATTCACATCTGGCTCGTTTAAGTATCTTTTGCATAAATGTCCAAAAATAACACAGGATAAGCAAAGTGTTGGGAAAAAATGTCTGCAGTTCTAAGATAGGGGTTGATGTTAGTCATATTGCTGACATGGAGGTTATAATATCTGAGACTGGGTTAGTACTGACAATTGAATGAAAGTAGGAGAGATGTCAGTGTTACCTTACTGGTAGAAAAAGATTATAGTAGAAATACCTTGCTGCCCTTCAGGCCTGGCATGCCCGGGTGCCCCGGCTGACCTGCACTTCCTGGTTCTCCTGCAATCCCCTTTAATAGTATTCAATTAAAAATCAGTCATTTAAAGGAAAAAAAACACTTTGTCAACCAGACAGGTTCATATTAGATTATTCAAATGGAAACATACCGCAGGCCCTGGTTTTCCTTGTATACCGGGACTTCCACCTTCGCCTTTATTACCCTTGATTAAGAAATAAAACACATCTTAGGTTACAAAAAACACAACATCCAAACCACATCATACTGTATCTTTGACTGGACTGCAGCATATTTTCATGAGGTCCTGCAGCTTAATATTTAATTGTGTCTAGTCGTCTGCTTTCTTTTCCAGTTGAACAGGACTCAGTAATTGCAGTCTGAAGTTCAGCCATGAAATCAAAGTATTGCCTGTCCGTCCATAAACTAGCTTTTCACTTGTGTGCCATTTACCAATACACACTGGCTTGTTAAAGACAGATCAGCTAATGAAAAGTGATTAGGAGACGGAGCGTCCAGACTAGAAAAGCAAAGACTGCTTACATTTCCAGTAAAATTCCACTGACGAAAGCAGTAAGGCCCGCTCATCGCTTAATTTAGTATCGTCGTGCAGCCAGGAGATCATCGTTACTTGGAGTAAAGGGTTTTTTCAAAATACAGTGACCAAACAAAACATGACGTGCAGCTGACCCAAGCTGCTTTCTATTGATTCCAATAGCCTCTGTGGTTAGAAAGCTTAAAAAGATTTTACTTAATCCAAACTGATGACACTGTGCACTGCAATGCGTTTTGCATGGGCTGGATGATAATGGGCTCGGGAGTCTGCGTGATGTCATGTAAGATCACGGCATTGTGATCCGTCGTACTTGTCAGCAGCTGTACAACTGTACAACATTGTGCTTAGACTCAACTTAAATCATGACTTGGCTCGCCCTTCCGCTTGTTGGTTGCTATTGCCAGCTTGTGTAGATTGATCCGCAGTATTGACTTTACTGGGTCACAGTCTGAGCTGGTGTGCTCACAGCCCCAGGGATGTGGAGAGGGATAAACTGGCTTTGTATTTATAGCACAGTTTATCCATATTAAAGACTGTCTTAAATCGTTTTGATGTCTGTTGATAAGATGAAAGTCAGTCTTTACTTCTATTAGCTCCATTGTAGCTTTGCACTGCAGCTGTAAGAAGAAGCTCAAAGAACATTTTCAAACAAGGACAAACAATTACCTTGGGTCCAGTTGATCCTTTTAAACCAGGTGCACCAGGTAAACCCATCTCACCCTACGGAAAGAGAAAGAAATTGTTTTGGAACTCTTCAGATTCAATATGAACAGTTTGGCTTGCATTGAACCTTTACATGAGTAGTCCAACAATAATTAACTCACAGGCGCTCCAGTCGAGCCTTTGACACCCCTGAGTCCAGGCAAACCAGTATCCCCCTTAAATGAGTATCATGTCAGAATGATCACACAGTGTTGCAAGACCGTTGATCCGTTTAGTTTTCATTTACAATAGGTGCTTGTTACCTACAGGCAGGAGCTCACCTTTTGTCCATCCATGCCTGCACTTCCTGGCAATCCAGGCATACCCTGGGAGAAAGGAAACAGATTATACTTTATTGCAGATCAACATATTTGATAATGCCAAGAAAAGAAAAAGAATAGCATGACATGTAATTGTTTGTAATGTTCCTGTGTGTTTATCAGTCGAGTTCTGATTAATGTGTCAAATATGTATTGATATTATATACTGCTTGATGTTTACAATGGTCAATAGAAATAACAAAACCATATGTTTTCATATGCAGTGTTTCTGAACTGAGAGTGGAAACAAGTTCCAGTTTACTTCCTTTGACAGTGAAATAATTACTTCATCATGTCAATAACCATTGTAGCCAACTGCTAAATAAAACCAGCTGATTGAACTGACATATTGCACCCAGAGATGTCTAGCTAACAACATGTAACACTCCCCAGTTAGGGTTTTTCTAGTTGTAAACAGGAAATGTGGGGATACATGTTTTGGGGGCTTTTTGAGCCCAAATTCTTGCTATTAATGATTTTGCTAATATTATTACTCTGAAAAGAGAATCTTTCATTTCATGCCCTTTAAGCTACTTCGCTATGTGCACAAATCGCTGCCAAACTGTAGGATCCTTGCATGAATCGTATGACCTGCACTTGAACTGTGCATGTTTTATTTGTTCGTAATTGCAATAATAGAAAAAGTAGTTGGTGTTCAATTTTCACTGAAAAAAAAGAATGAAAGCAGATACAAATGACTAAATAATGGTTTAAAACATTGAAAGCTAATGTGGTTCAACACTACCCTGGAAAGCCTCTTTAGTTTTAGTTATTTCTTTTTGAGATAAATACTTGCAGATGCCTGGTGGTTGCCTCAGACTGAAGTTTGAGTAACATATGTGCATAGTGAATAGATTACACCACAGGCATGCAGAGAGACAGAAATATAGATAGGGCCACCCAGGCAATCGCACGTAACCTATAGGTGAAGAAATCCCTGTAACACTCAGGTGTTAACTTCATCTTGTTTTTAACTTGAGGAAATACACTACTAATCCTGTCTCCTTGGAGACATTGCAAACTCTATTGTTCTGGTGGGGGAAAATGGCTTACAGCCTTGTGGAGCAACTGACTCATCTTTGTGTAGACCCGTCACAAAGTTTTGGACCACGCTTACAATCATGATCAGTGGGGTGGCTTCCCAGTTGAAACACTTTCTTCCTAAAACAGATTTGCCTCGATGGGTTACTTTCACTGCATTCGATTATAGCCCGAGCCTGCTTGTTACATAACAGGGTTATCCTGGGATGAACTACAGGGGAAATACCCCTTATTCACTGGCTGTCAGGGGTTCTCTCTGTACTGCTGACAGAATGTGAATACACTGCAGTCTTACAACTACAACAAACGTTTTGATGCAACACTACCTGATCCATAAAGTTAGCTCTTGTACAGAATCTAAGTCTTCTGTAACTTACAGCATTATTTCATGTCAGCTACAATTTGTCTGAGAAGAACATTGTAAACCATAATGGAAAGCACCACATGCATAAAGTGCTTTCATGCTTTCCTGAAAAGTTTAAATCTTGAATCAGTATGACAGTATGTTATAAATTTCATTCATGCACAATTTGCATCAAATCCTCAAAGTAAAACAATAGTAATGGCTCAAATGACCAACAAAATACCAAACATTTACAGTGAGTAATGTCTTTGATTATGACTCACAGGATGGCCTTCCCTCCCATCGACACCAGGAATACCACTGGCCCCAGCTTCTCCCTGTATACATCAGGAAAACAAATACATGAATCTATTTCATTTTCATCCAAACTCCTAGTGATGAGCCCTACATACACATTGCTGTCTCTTTTTACATGTCATATTGGATTCATTAAACAGACATCTATCTAAAGGATGAAAAACACCATTGATGTTTACAAAATATGTCAAATGTGGTTTGGAAAAAGACAAGGGTGTCCCCCACTGTATGACTACATTTCCATGGTTGCCAAACATCAACAACACAACTTCTGGTAACAACAAAGCCTGTTCAGAATGCACACCCTTAGCAAGCCTCATGCCTTTACTCCTAATCCTGAATGAGATTTGTAACGTACTGTCCTACACTGTCAAAACAAACAGACCTTTTCACCGGGTCTCCCTGGAAATCCATCTTTTCCATCTCTCCCAGGTTGGCCCTGAAATCAGAGGGAAGGATATTACACGTGAATATAATGGCACATAATCCCTGGGTTTTATTCTGTTTTGTTTTGATACATACAGATTCTCCTGGATAACCAGGTGGCCCAGGAGGTCCCACACTTCCTTTTTCACCCTGGAAATACCACACCATCCAGTTAAACATGTTATATTGCTTTTGTCGTGGTCAGTGACTGAACTTGTTTTTGGTTGCCTTACCATTTGACCAGTTTTTCCCGGTAACCCTGTAATTCCTTGGGATCCAATTGAGCCCTGAAGTGAGAAAATTTAGATATGATCATTGGATGCAATCTAAAACAAGTTCCTAAAGTCTGTGGTCTTATCTGACTTGGCTTATCTGAACTTTCAGACAGCGGTTTGACAGGATCATCTATCTTCGTCAGTCAGATCAGGAGGCCAATGTTAAGTCTGCACAGTCACAAATATGCAGCCAGTGTTTGACATTAGTCAGCAGTGGTCTTGTTCAGGGGGTAGACGATACATTTCGTAACTATTTGGACTGAAACTTCAGCGGGTGACGTGTTTCATTGCATCATTCTGTCTTTTAAAATTGCACTGTTGGACCTAGAAGTAGATGTTACTTACGTATCTGTGGAATACTGCCCAAACTTGAGGGAATGATGCGTCACTGTTTTATCAGATTTTCTGAATAAGAAACAGCATTTGGAACAAGGCGGGACATTACATAATTTATTTCTCAGTTTTTGCATAAAACAATATTCAAAATAGGTCACAAGGCAACAAATGACTGAGGCCAAATTACGTATTTATCACTGGCTGGTTCAGAGACTTTGGTGAGTGACAGCATTTTTGCTGTGGCTTCATTTAAAGCAGCAGTCATTTTACTCGAAGTGTAGACAGTTTCTTTAGTTCAGATTTAGCTGAAGTCAATATTCAGTGAACAAACAGGTGCCAGGAACATGTTTCCATGTTCCACTGATACCAAAACATATCTCAAAAAAATGTCTCCAGCTGTGGTTGCTACAGTTCTGTTTGCTAGTGGGATTCCAGTCCAAAACAAACGAACTACGGCAAAAGGGATTTAAGAGGCTTACAGTACCACTGACTGGAAGTGCTGTGACTGGGGCAGCAAAGCTACAATCCTGGAGGACAAATGATAACCTTTGTGCTGATTTTGTCTTTGCAAATGACAATGTCACACATGAAAACATGGGCAGTTGTTTACATAGGTAATGTGAGCAATGACAGGTCTGTTTGCACATCTCAGGAATACAGCCCACTTTCAGTATACAGTTGCATAAGTAAAGGGGCTTTGCTCACTCCTGAAGTCTGGCTATATGGATCAACGGCACTGACTATGAATCAACACGTAATTAGTAATAAAATGTTCCTTTAAAGGTGATGGATGGTTGTGGTCATGAACCAGTATCACAGACTGTGAATACACAAACATAGCTAATTTTCGATGTTTCTTCTTCTTGTGTGCTTGAATTTTGTACTTCTGACTTAATTTAGCAGACATCTAGTGTTTCTGTTCTCTAGATCCTATGCCAGGAAAATGAGACTCCAGCCATGGGTGGTCTTACAATATGGAAACAGTTTGGAAAGGTAGATGTTAATGTTTTTATATCCAAAGAAAATCTCATTCTCTATGAGATTAGGATTCCCTCCAACTTTGAGATTTTAATCCAAGTGCCTTGCTGCTAGTCGAAGACCTCAAGATCTTGAGTCATTGTTCTGTGGTGCATGGATCTTGGATTTTGGATCATTTTTACTTGGCTCCTACAAAGAATAATTTGAATTTAAATTTGTATGGTGAATGATTCAAGTTTGAATTGTGGAGGAGCCAAATGCATCTGAGCTCTTGACTTTTACATATAAAGGGGAATGTTTTACTTATGGAAGCAGCTTGATTCCATTGACAGTGTTTAGTCAGTCAGCTGGTCGTTCCACCACTTTGGTCAGGACTGATATATCTCAACAGTGTTTACGTGGATTGTGACAACCTTTTGTACAGGCATTCATGGTCTCCGAAGGAGAAAACATGCTCCACCAGCACCACCAGCAGATTGATATTTTGGGTTACGAATGAAATATATATGGAATAGATTGCCATAAAAGTTGGTACAAAATTAGCCATGTTCACATGGTGTGAGTTGTAATACCCTTGATGATGCATGGCTTTGCATCAGCAACGATCAGGTGACATTTTTATTATGTCCAGTATGTTGGTTTATGATCAAATATGATGCTTTGGGCTCACCACCAGTCTAGTGGCTCAGTCTGAATACCAACAAAAGGTGTTGGCTTTTGACAATATGGGATTGAGACTCAACAATCAACAGCCTTTCTCCGGAGTGGCTTGTTTTGCATTCAAAGAAGTGATGGAAAATTACTAGCAGTGCACCGTCTGGACGCTCATCTCGTCATTCCTGATGCCTCAAACTAGTTCCACTAATTAGATGTCTTATTATGGGATTTTAATAGACCAGTAAAAGTCATGGTTCTTTCATGTTTAGATTATAACTGGAAATGAGAAAAGATTATTGTATAATATACAATAAATCTTCAGTGGGGCAATCTCCCATTGTGTCTTTGTGTTAAACTAATCAACAAACTAGTAAAAACTTTCATATATCCTGGACATCCTTAGTGAAGCTGGAATAATGGGACATATGGCACAGGAATATTTGATCCAGGTGCACATATGTGTCAGCAGACAGCTGTGACAATTTTCAAACACATGACATTAACAACTTGGATTGTTCTCCACGTCAACCAACTGGCAGCATTCCCCTGTGGGATGTAATGACAGAGGTGATGCAACCTAGAGAGGATGAATTACCTCACTGTACCTCAAAATAACACTCAATGCAAAATGTTGTGCAAATTAACCTCAAAGTGATCAAAGCCAAGAGAAAGTTCTGGCTGAAGCTGTAGGACTGTCAGGCTCATGCTCAATGCTGCTGTGACTGAGGTTGAGGTCTAAAACCCGCTGAGTGCAAACTCCTGGACTGTTATCGATTATTGTCTCAATTTGCTCTGAGGGCTTTTTGCTTTTGCTGTCTTCCAAATTGTTATATATCCTGAAAGCTGTTACTCCTTGTAGCATCAACTGCATGTATGTTTTTTTCTAGTCTGTGTGACTGAACAGTGTGAGAGGCAGTTATCAAGCTAACTAGTTTGATCATGAACCAATAGACAATTAAAGCAGGGTCAATAAATCAAATGCTCTGAGAAAGAAAAAAGAAAAATCTGGTGCCTGTGGATGTTGCAGGCCTTTATTTTTGCCTGTCCAAACGTTTCATTGAGTTCAAAAGAAATGTTTGGATGGCTTTTCTGCCTATCTACCTAGGTACCTGACCTGCGTACACTCTGCCTGGCACTCATTCCGTATGACCAAAATCTTCCGCAGAGCTTGGCTTGAGACATTTCTCTTCGTCTCGCGACAGAGACTGCTAAAGCTAAGCAAGCTAATTGCATAGAATGGCAGAGAAATTGCAGCCAAAATTACTCAGTATTGACATCCCATCTTAACAACAGTGAGCACGATCACTAGCCACCTAAAGCTCAAGTCTTGAGGAGAGGAGGTGGGAGCTTTTGGTTGGATATTTGCGAAATGCAGCTTCCTCTTGGTTTCTACAGTATTACCAACTCTAGCTAAGCACAAGGAGATAACAGGAAATCTCATCATCTCATTTGCTAGTAATGTCATCGCACAGTGTTATGATGCCAAGGCAGATAAGATTAGCCTGCTCATCTCTGTAATTGACTGAGGGTATGCTCCCCTTGAGCTTTGTGGAGGAACAAGCTGACATCTTTTGTTGAGCCGAAGTACAATCCACCATTATAGCAAACAACAGCGACTTGTACGAGCGTGGAGATGTACAGTATGAGGAAAGCACAGTGAAATGGATGGCTGAACTGCAAAGTGCCAGCACGGTAGGTTTTACTACTGGCAGTGATGTTTAAGCTGTGTCGCTGACTCTGCCTGCATTTTCACTTGGTTGCTTATTTTCAGGTAAGAAAATTAAGGCAGGAAGTGAAACATTCAACAAGACACATCTCTAGCTCCCCAAAAATAGCAAATAAAGTAAAACAGCTTGAGCCTTCTTAAGGGCAGAACAAAAGTTAGGAAATATGAACAGATTTAAAAGCTCTCTGGTGGCCTTCATGCTCTCTCTGCAAAGAGCTCTTGTCCCACAGTATAGAAGTTGTATTTTCTCCTCTCCCAGGGGATCTTGCTTTATATTCATAACATGTGGTTTCCAGAGTGATTGATGCAACGATGTTCAAACAGCTCAAGTTGATGTGTTTAGCAGGGATTTCCTGTTAATCCTACATTTGATCTCATAAAAACAAGATTTACCTTGATGATTCAAAGTGTGCTTTGTCCTTTTTAATGACCACTTGTTTTCCTACGGAAAGCAGCTCTCTCTCAGCTTTGGTCAGTCAGCAAGTTAAATTTTAGTTTTACTGAATTGAACATCTGGACATCGTATTATCAAGCAGAGATGAAGTAACCGTGTTTTTAATAATTAATCAGCACCTTCTCTCCTGGTTTTCCAGGCGGTCCTTGTAATCCAGGCATACCCCTCTCACCCTGAAAGAACAAACAGTCAACAAAATTGACTTGTAATGATCACAAATTGGTTATATAATAATTAAACCGATAGAGCTGCAAATACGCTATTGGACATTCCTACCGAAACACCAGGCCTCCCTTGCTCGCCTTTGTACCCAGCTGGCCCACGTGAACCCTGACAGATGTAAACAGAGGTAACAAAGGAAACCAGCTTAAATCCCTGATGATGACTTTAATGTACAAGTATATTAGGTGAAATTGTCTTTACCTCTACTCCTGGTGGACCTGGCAGCCCTGGGCTTCCTCTAATGCCAGGAATACCCTTCACATTAAAACAAAAAGACAGGAGATACACACATGTGGATAAACATTTGAATATGTGCATGTCCTCTAAGTGGTCTGAGGCTGCGGGGTGGATTCTTTCTCTGCATTTTTGATCATGCTGTACAACATGTGGTTCACTTTTGGATGCTTTTCATCACAGAAAATCACCACTGTGCTGCCACCAGTGGTAAAATCAGAGATGTTTGTTATTTACCCACTGGAAAAATAAGTAAATAAGTACATTTACCACTGTGTTTAACATTCTGAAGCAATCTTGACCACATAGAATTAACGACCAGACATTTTCATGACCCAATGGATACATTAACTCAATTGGTTTTTGGCGTTATCTCAGATGGTTATTGTGACTGCTGCTGTGATTTTGGCATTTATGTTCTGTATGTTTGTATATTGAACTATGTAGTACTCACAGGCTTACCATCAGCACCAGTAGGTCCAGGCTGACCAGGTTTGCCAGCATTTCCCTGATCCCCCTAAAGAAAATGGAAAGAAGTCTCTCAATCACGTGTAACTGAAACAAGTTTTTCGTATGTGTTCAGCAATCGCGCCATCCAGCATAAATCCATTTAAAACATCTCTGGTAACAATGTGCTTTCTCAGGCGGTGAGTGTTGATTTAATTATCCATAAACCATGCTGAGCAAGCTGGTTCATCTAATGTAAGATGCTCTTGGGCCCTCTGTGGGGTTACAAGGAACATCTGCAAGCCAGCAATGGTCCCAACATTTTGGATCTATTAGTAACTGTAGTAAAAGCATAGCGGTGATCTTATAAACACAAACATGCCTGAACCCATGTAGGTTTTATTAACAAAGAGTTTTGTTGCTAAGGTAATATCTCTCTGAGGTCCTCGTGTAAATGCTTTTATGACCGGAGCTATTATTTGGTTGATGCCTTATGATCAATAAAGATGGAGACGTAAGTTTTATTCCCTACTTTGGTCATTTTCCATTCTAGCCAGTGTTTATCTTAGTCAGAGGTCTGGTTTACTTTATGCAAACAGTACAGTACAACAGGGTCTTACAAGTCTTAACATAACTTACTTACTTGGCAATCTGCCTAACTTGAGAATAGAGGCCCGTTGGTACATCTATACTTTGTAAAACTTTTTAGCTGTTAACTGTATTTAAGAGGTAAATGTGCTACAACCCACAAAGCAGTGTTTGTGCCATTAAGGACATTCGTGTTTACAGGCTGTAATGAGTGTAGTTGGATTTGACCTATTGGTAAAGTGCAACCTCATGTGTCAGGGTTCACATAGTTTTCCAACACAGAGAGCCACATTTAGACATCACCAGGGAATTCAACACACATTTCCTCAAGGCTAAGCTATAAGAAAAGGGAAGTTTGTGCATTATCTCGCAACATAGGCCATTTAGTCTCTGTGTCATTCCTGAGTTTACACATAAACCAAAATTGCTAAAGATTAAGCAATTTTTCTATGTGTAAAGTAAATATTTAAATGACTGAACACAGAGGAGCCGTTGAGTTCTGTGCCAAACCAGGAACAGACTCTATTATCAGAAATCTCACAGCATAGCGTGTGCTTGGAGGCTTGTTTTCAGCATTAAGGGCTGTATATACAAAAAAAGACAAAAGAGTGAAAATAAAAGATCATTTCAAGAGAAAACTTTCTTTTAAATAACTGACCTTTATTCCTGGAAGTCCAGGAGGTCCAGGAGGACATGCACAAGGTTCTTGAGTTGGTTCAACGTAATCAGCAATGCTTGAACACTGTAATGAACAGAAAGAAGCTCAAATAGATAATAGACAAAAGCATATATTGAGCACAAATCCAGTTGTATACATATCATAAGTAGATTGATCAGTAAGTCATAAGACAAAAAATCTAATAATCCATTAATCACTTCTAATAATTTTCTAAGAAAATATTCTCTGGTTAACGCCTCTCAAATGTGTATTTGTGCTGGTTTGTTTTGTCCTCTATGATTGTATCCTGGATATCTGGGGTTTGGGGCTGTTGATTGGACAAAACAAGCAAGTGGAGATGTCACCTCGGACATGTTTCACCATTCTCTGACATTTAGAAAATGAGGAACCAAAATGGTTAAACGTTTGTAAATTTTTCATAATCCAATACTGAAACCTGAAGTGTTTTCAGGTTACATTTAACTTATTTCAAAAGAAACAAGTTCTGTTAGTTGATTTGTTTTACATCAAATAAGCAGATCTTTTTCAAACGTACACTTTAAGCTGGGTATCTTTCTGTTTTGTAATCATTGTGACATTTTTTCCCAGAAAGGCATCTGATCCTCCGAACAACTTTGTGATTACATTGTGAACAAACCATTTCAAAGCACACAGAGAGAAAAGAAGCAGAGGTAATTGGCAAGCATGTGTAATTTGAAGCTACTCATCTTGTCTCTTGGTATTTTTATTTTACAGCACCACATTAGGAAAAGTAATTTGGTGTGGTACTTCTGGTTGTAGCAAATTCTAAGCCAACAAAACAATGAACCACTGCTTCACAAACACATTTGGAGCCAGCAGACGATGAAAAAATACACTGAGTGCAGAATGTTTGAATCTGAGCCATCGGTCCTCCTCCAACAAATGATTTTATGCATAAACAGATGTGACTTAAAGTGAATATGCTGAGTTTACACTTTCGCAGCACAATACTACAATAGACTGTACTGATGAAAAAGAAGGCTAGAATCATTTCATGCCATGCAATGCGAGCTGTGGAGTTAACTGATGATGAAATTGTGCAGTGCGTTTCAGAGCAGAAACAGATGTAGTTGGACAAGGTGCGAAGTAGGTGAGAAGGAGATTTATCTTTGTTGCTCGCCAAGCCGACTCTTCTACTTACGACTCCAGGTATTTCACATGCAGTCTCTCTGTTGTTCTGCTCAGGGTCACAGTAAATGCGAAGTTTCTGGATTTCAAACTAAACATGAAGGGAAAAAAAAGGATATGAACACGTTTGGTAGAAACACAACCTCTGCTGTTGGGAGACAACAAGCTATGAAAACAAACAAATTGTAACATGGGGGTAATTTTGCAACATTTAGTTGTTTTATCAGTGCTTTGCCACCAATGAATTGAAATGGCTATTATATAACTATAAAAGGAAAGATAAGTACCCACATTGAGCAGCTCGTGTTGCCAGACCCCCCTCACTGTTTGGAAGTGCTGTGCAGCTACATTACACTATTCTTCCGTAATTTCGTATTTTGTTGATGTTGGTGGTGAAATGGCTCCAGATTGTCCCATAGATTGTTTCAATTCAGTTACCATGTGAGCAGATGGATGATCCTCACATGTGATTTGCTGTATTATCATTATTATTTCAAGCCTTGTGAAAACATAAGTGCGGCTGCAGGATTGGGCACATTAATCAGTCTTAAACAATATGGTTTACATTTTAGTAATGGCAGCATGGCTTTAAACATGATAAGAATGTTTGATCTGGTCTCATGGTTCGTGCCCATTAAATATTATTCAAAAATTGCGTTGTGGTTGTTTCTGGTATAGAATCTGTTTCCAATTACAAGTGTGTTTATCCAGAAATGATAGTACATAAGCACATTCACTTTGTTTAATGGCTTCAGACTACATGATCCTTGTAACAATGGATCAGTGCACACAATAACATTTACTATCAAGCTGTGGCTCATGTCAATTTCCGCAGCTATAATGATGTGACCACATACTGGCTGGCATAAGAGATGTAAATGTCATGAATTAATTATGTCTATTGTTTCTGTCTTTTCAAACAAAGGATTGTTTCTTCCTCTCATATTATTTCTTATGATACACAATGCTGTTAGTGATTAAACCATGCTTTTCTTTGTAGATATAATCACACACAGCTAGTTGTGCGAAGGGTTTTCGTTTAGAAATGGCTGCCTTATTTGATTATGATTTAATTTACATGTATTTTATTTCATTGACCATCACTATGGCCAAAAATGCAGCAATGCCAAACCTGCTTAATTGTTTACATGTGTTTAAGGTGTTTTAAAAGGTCAGTTTGTGCTATTGTTTCATAATAAAAGGTGCGATCATCATAAGAATAAAAAGCATGCATTGTGCAGCAGTTATTCTTCTTTGCCATGTCGTTATCATGGCATTAAAATGTTGTTTTATGTTTGCTGGGATATATTTGCATGTCCAAGAAACTGCAATCTACATGGCTTTCTGCAGAGTCAATTACAGCACAGCACAATTATGATTTATAACAAATACAACATTTTGGTGCAAAAAGTGCCGACTGAGACGAATAAAACAAAGATTAATAAGACTGTGTGGAGAAAAAAGCAAATTTTTGCCAAGGATTTATTATCCAAGGAGTTCAGCATGTCTCACAGGAGGTAGCAATAAACTCTTCAGTACTGTGTGATGCCGTTTAAAACATATATCAGAACTGAGTTTGCTCAGCTCCTCATTAAATACAACCGTTGCCTCTTTCTATAGTCAGTTGACATACTGCTGGAATATTTCCCTGGGAACCAAACAACATGCATTTTATTCAAATACGGTTGTTAATAAACTTACTGGCACAGTCGTTTCCTTACTAACATATTTTCCAACTTGGGTTTTTCCATTGATGAAAATGCCAACAGGGGGCTCCAGGGCTAGGGTTTCCAGTACCAGGTCATCAACATAAAGAGTCACATCCTCTTCAGTGACCAGCAGCCGCAGCTGGTGCCATTTCTCATCAAACAGCTGAATTGAGAAAAGATGAATAACAGGAAATAGTCATTAGTATCATGGTACATCAATGCAGTGTGCTATAATAGACACTAAAAAAAACAAATAAGAAGATCTAGTCTATCCTTTGGAAGGAGTTGTTCAACTCAATAATGATTAGGGCAGTTTGATGTGTTATAACCTTGACAATATAATATAAATAAGCCACAGATGTGAAGCAGCCATGTGACCTAATAATGGCAGTTAACAGTTAATCCCCATGGTCTTAAATATAGTATAGTCTTTAGTTTCCTTTGAGAAACAACAGTTTATATAAATGTACTGCAGTCTTTCACTGCATTAGAGAGAGTCTTTAGCCTGTCTAAAGGAGTATAATTATATGGCACTTCTTCAAGGGCAAGGACATAATATGCCAATCATGCGCAATGGCTTCTTCTTTTGTAAAGGTTAAATAGACTTCTGGAGCTCTACAGGCTGATACAAGCTGTATGATGTGATAATGGGAGGATTAGGATTGATTGGTTACATAACAAGTATTATGTGGTTGAAAGAAAGAAAGAAGCCTCAGAGGTGCATTGATGCAAATAGTTTCTGTCAGAGTTGCACTACATGAAAAAAATGAAAGAAGAATTTAATATCAGGCAACTTTTACACTTCAAAATGCCCTACCAAAATGTACAAAATGTACTACAAGAATTCATACTAAGAATTGAAGGCATAAATGCATGAATCAAACTAGTAAAGGTGTACTCCATCAACTAGGCATTGTACGTTCATAAGGTTGGGAGACTCACAAGAGACAGATTCAAAATCAGATCAGTAGAGGCTGAGATATCTCTTTATTACAGGCCAAGCTCTAAAAATGCTGGATCGTACATTTCCCATAAGGCAACTCAGTAGTGTCTCTTTATTTGACCCTCTCATCCTACAAAACCATTGAAACTCCCCAGCCTTCTGTTTAAAACCCTCAAGCCCAGGCAAAGATAGACTAGACAAATCTCCTACACATTAACATGCTCTCATACCTAAGTGACTGAATAGGTAAATTTCCAATAACTCCCAAAGCAATACATGTGACTATTGCCAAAACGACATAGCCTACCCTATGTGACCTTTGGAGAATACCAGTGACAGCAGTCTGGTTAGTTTTCAGCACCAAAAGTACTTGGTTAGGTGAAGGAAAAGATCATGTTTTGGTTTGCAATGAAATAGATTACACAACTTAACACATTTGAGTTAAAGTTAAAAGAAATCTGTGTTGACTTTTGTTTCCAACAAGAAGACAAACAGCAGTGTCCTGGGTGAAGGTCTGCATGTGCTTGACACATCCATCTCTGTCAGCCTCCTCCATATGCAGACTCCTTATGCTCTGTCAGCTGACCTTCTCCTTTGCTTCCTCTTGGCGACCACTTGTACTACAAACAAAAGAGGTTGACACAAACAAAAAACGGTGCAAATGGGTCGCAAATATGGGTCTTGATTTTCTTTCGTTGTGGATGAGCTCTACTGGATATGTGAGATTAGGTGATCACTTGATTTTGAGAATCAATGTTGCCAGGCTTCAAGCAATATGGTTGACCCACATTGGTTCAGAGCCCTATGAGGAAATACTGGCAGCTACTCGTGAGATTTAGATGTTACTACAAACAAGAGAATCAGCTGTTTTGAATCCAATAACCACGGCTTTTAAAGGTTTTAGTGTAGAAGCTGCTATAGCGTGTGCTTTGTCAGAACTTGGGACTATTTCTTCAGAGAAACATCACCCTGCAAAGCTACTGATGGCTTAAGCAAGAGTTTGATTTACCAAGAGGCTCCTGCTGGCAGCTACTGTTGGTCTGATTGGTTGAGGTTAGCCTGTGATCAATGTTGATAGACAGATTGTCCATCTAGTCACCTGCCAAGTATTTCTTTAAAGCACCTGCTCTTTTTCAGACAGTTTCCAAGGACAATTTCCCAGATGGTTCTGTATATTAAACCATCTGGCGCATCAGACTAAGGCTGTAAAGATCTAGAGAGGACATTATGGGCTGAGCAGTGTTCTCTTTGAAAAGCAAACTGATATTAATGTATTAAATCTGTGGAGTGCCCTTTTAGGACTATGTCAAAAAGGTAAATAATGATGTCATACCCTTGCTGTCTGTTGTGAAAATGTAACCGTTTGAGTTCCACTTGGTGCTTTACTGGTTGTGGTGAACATGACGGTGCGGTCCTGTCCATTTAGAGTCACCGCCATCTGAGGTCTTCCATCACGAGACTGTATTCTCCAAACGTCCCACTCTTCCATTGCCACTGATCCTTTATACCTCAGTGTAGCCACAAAAACATATGAGGGAGGCAGTCCATCGGGAAAAAGGTTCCTACGTGACCACATGTAGAAGTCAGTGAACTTGTAATTACAAGGTTGATGATCAAGAGGGAAAAGCAAGATGATTACCGTGTAGCGTCGCTCAAGTCGACGCGAGATGTCACTTCATAGGCCTTAGTGCCATAAAATGCGCCTTGTGTCTTCTTTGCTTTTTTGGCCAAATTGAGATGCATCAAAATATCGAAACCCTTCTCGTCACGGGAATTAATAGGAATTCTTGTTGGACAAACAGTCTCTGCAATAGACAAACACAATGAAATAGAAAAAAAAACAAACATAATGACAAAAAGAATCACAGGAGAATAATGGAGTAGTATGAGATAAGGGACACCAGTGATCCTGCAGTGAGGGTAATATTTCACCTCAGAACAACACTTTTAGATCAGCAATTGCTTACCTTCACACAGTTTTTGTCGTATGACTTGTATGATCCTTGAAATTGCTTTGTAGTCCTCAACAGAGAAGACGTAAGTTGAAAATGGCTTGTTTGCAATGTCCTTTAACTCGGCCTCTTCTGTCTCAGATCCAACACCGATTGCAAACAGAATTACTCCTTTTTTCCTTGCTGCCTCTGCTGCTTTCAAAACCTCATCTTGAGACTTCCCATCTGTGAGGACAACAGCAATCCTGGAGACGCCTGCGGGGCCACGCTCAGAAAGGCCAAATAGTTTGTCTGTAGCAAACTTAATGGCTGTCCCTGTGTTTGTGTTTCCCCCCATGTACTCAATGTTCTCCATAGCTTTGATGAGGTCTTTGGTGGAGGAGTGCTTCCCCAGAGGTATCTCTAAAAAGGGGTCATCGCTGTACTGGACAACTCCAACCTGGGTAAACTTCTGTCCAATGTTGAAGCTTGTTGTCATGTTGACAAGCCATCGCTTCACTATCTCAAAATTGACATCTTCAACACTCCATGAGCCGTCTAGAATGAAGACCAAATCACATGGTGCGGTCCTACAACCTGAAGCAGACAGGAAGTAAACAATCAGCGATGTAAAAGCACTGGTTAAATAGATCACATCATATACGTTGGAATAGGTAAAATTAATTTAGACTACATCAAAATCACCTTTGCCAGTTGTATGCATTTGACAGTTTTTTTTTCAATGTATGGACAACAAGCATAACAAAGTGTGAGAAAATGAAGACAGAAGCACTCTTACTTCTTATGTCTTCATCTTGAGCGGCACTAAACAAATGGAGAAGCATGAAGCACAGGCATCTTAAGACACAATGCATGGATGTCGCTTTGTAACCCATTATGCAGCAGTACCAAGTTCCAATTGTGCACCTACAGGAAAAGGGAAAAACATGCTTTGTATTGCAGGGAAAAAGAAAAGGACAATGCAAGCATTTGTGACATGTGGTCCTTGTGTTATTCTTGCCTTGACAGACGGTAATGCCAGAGACCATTGTTCATTATTTAACTGTTTCCGTAATCGAGATGGTAAGTTTCCATTTATTCTGGCTCATACTCTCCAAACGCTTTGAGGTTATAATCTTACAGTACGACACTTACTACCTGCACGTTCACACATAAGTAACTGTAAAGGGTGTTTGCTATGTTAATTAATAATTCAAACATAAATGATTCAAGCATTGTTTAAAAATGCGAATTAGCAGCATTTGTGCTTTGAGGTCTTGGTATCTGTCTAAATGATGAACCAAAATTGATAGATGATAGTGATCTAATTAAGATGTATGGATGTGTAGGACTGAAGCACGATTACAGGAAGACTATGCATAAATTCAATCTGTAATCATGTGTTGTGATACCTTTTTCAAAAATGTTTTACATATACGTTTATATTGTTTTTGGTTAGGTTCAGTGACTCAGGTCTGGTCATAGCCTGCCTGATGCATATAATAATGATTAATATGAACCATACAGGACAAAGATTTTGCGTTTTGCACCAGGAATTGAGGAATTGGACACAGTTTCTTTCTTTGTTTTTTTCATCGACTGAGGTGTGCCTTTTCCAGAAGCCTGGCAGTATAGACATTAGTACAGAAGAGTGTGAACATACAAGCTAACTTGGTGCCAACAATACTGTATGCCAATTGTCAAAATGAAAGAGAAAGATGCTGAACAATTAATATGAGAACTAAATCGTCTGGCCTTTTATGGTTCAATCTGAAGGTCCAACATAAAACTATTTCAATACTATACTAACTATTTCCTTCTTAAAAGTAAAACTGATCATTACATTTTTTTTGGCAGCTTTTACATTTTAGTCAAATCATATTAATCTAAAAGCACAGACATTGATAGGCGACTACATACATTTACAATCACAAATTATTGAGGGGGATACTTTCCAGTGTAGGTAGTCACATGTAGGTGACATAAAACGTCCGAGCAAAATAATCATACAAGGCACTAGCCATGTTGAGGACTGTTAAAGTGACAGCACTGGTTGTTAGCCACTATACCCTGGATATCACATAGTTGTATGTCAATGGGGCTAAAAACTGCAAATCCCTGATGGATATCCCATTGCATATCAGCAAGGACATTAAAAACACTGACAAGTGAAGTGAATTACAATAAGTGTCTTGTCACAATGCAACATTCTGCCTGGAAACCTTGGTTCCTGGCATTTAATGTGGATGCCACTTGACAGAACCCTCCACTCAATCACAGTCGCAGACCAAGTACACCCCCTGATGGCTATGGTGCTCCCTGATGGCCAATCAAAGGATCTGCCACCAACGCCCTGGTGCAGGACACCACAAGATGATCCAAGAGGTCCTGTGACCATGCCCTGACAAGTCATAACCAAGTCTAATCCAGGATCAGGCCTCCATGGATTGGACTTGTTCAGGGACATCTCACTAATGCTTGATCGGATTTGGTTCTGGGAGCTTGGAGGCCAGACTGACACCTTGAGATCTTTGTCAAGTTCCCTGGGCCATTCCTGAGCTTTGATGTGCTGGGGGGCCACTGCCATCAGGGAGCGATGGTACCATGAGGGCGGGGCACTTGGTTTGCTGTAGTGTTTGGGTTAGTAGTGCATGTCAAGTATCATCCACATGATATGCCGGTACCCAAAGATTCTGTCAGTAGTTTTAATGTTGTTGTTGATCAGTGTATAAATCCCTACCTCTCTCTGCTACAGACACTACTATCCACAAATTCCTATTTCACTTACATGTTCCATTAGTTATTACTCTGAACTCTGCATCCAATCTCCATGCTGCACACTCTATCTTTCCAGTCCTGCTGCACAGACTCCACCGCCTCTGTACACCTAAGCATTTTCCTTTTTAAGCCTCATCTACCACATCCTCAAATGGCACTGTCAGCTTTACAAAATAAACAAGTCTCTGAACCTCTGACCACAACTACCCTTAAACCAGTTCTCACCATTTCCTGTGGGATTATCAGCTGTTTCCTCAAATCTGTTGCCATTTGCCAATCTCTGCCCACCCTTAGCCCGAATACAACATGCCTGCCCAGAAAAGCTTCACTCCTACACTTTTCCTCTCTCATCTCAAATTGTAATACCTTCCTTCCCATCCACGGATGAAGTATTTTTAACCAGTTACTGTCACATGCTGCTAAAGCCATCGAGTAGTTATGTCACCAGGTGTGTTAGTCCTGGATTAAGATCATTTTACACCCTGGTAAAATGTTTCAAAACGTTGGCAAGTCTGAACATAAGTGAAACCGACATTTTGGGAAGATGTTAGTAAAACAATTTGTACATGTGATTAATCTCTTTTGGTGGGCTTCCATACTTTTCAATTCCCTCCGGCTCTTCTTATTTGCTCTGCTGACAAAGCCTCGTTCTGACGTTTTGCCCTAAAACCATGCTTTATCTGACTGTTTGACCTGACTTGACTCAAACTGTAATGATTTCGCTGTGCCCAGCCCTAAGGCTCCAAATCCTACACCTGCACTGGCTGTGCGGATTAGTGCTTACTGACATGCCTCTGCTACACTCCAATACAACCTCAGTGTTATGTGATTGTCAGATTAATTGTTTTTGTTCTAAAGTTCCTGATGTATCTATCTAGCATATAAGCTCTCACACCCAAATGGCACAGCATTTGTCATTATCCCCCAAAATATCCCATGAGAGAGTTTTATTGATCTGACACCCCCATCAGTACAATGAAATGCATTAGCAACTTTTTAATTTTTTTTTATTCAGTAATAAAAATAACTTTATTGAAGTTAGGTAAAAAAAAATTGGTTGGGGTTTTCATGAAAGGACTCCAAAACTACTGGATAGATTGCCATAAAATTTGGTACATAAATCCATGTTGATCATGTATCCTGATGGATTACTCATCGGTTCACAATTTCACTTAGTATGATACTTTGGTTTCTGACCAAATGCCTGCAAAACTAGCATGCTAATATGTCAAAATAAGATGGTAAACATAGTAAACATTACATCTGCTAAATATCATGTTAACATCGTCATTGTAGGCATGTTAGCATGCTGACGTGAGCGTTTAACTAAAGAGGACCATTTTTTAGTCATTTGAACAAATTATGAAATCTGTTCCCATTAAAATCCCATCAGATTTTAATGAAGCAACATCAAGGCAAGTGCAACACATGACAAAATGCAGAGTTTGTCCTTTAACATCGAAGTAATGTCAAATACAAAACAATGGCATGTTGCATGGCATGTTTATTTCAGTGACAGGTGAACACTTGTATCATTGCATGTGCTGCAAACATGTAGCATTATAGTGGAGTGATGGTTATGTTCATGCTCATGGAATTAGAGATGAAATGAGGTATTAAGAACCAGGTGAAACAATGAAAAGAGTCATTTACATTTGGTGATAATCAGCTGGAGGGTTGCGTGTGAGCAAACAGACATTATTTATGTTGTTTCTGTGGCTGCTTTATCAAATTATCTTATATAGTAGTTTCCAACATGTGAAAGAAAGAAACTGCTGACATCCTAAAAGGAAGAAGTTGCAAATGAAGACCAGATATGCTGCATATAATATGAGAAACAGGACTTGTGGAAGGAATTTGATTGGAAGGAAATGATTGTGCACCCTATTATTAGCTGTTTTCTGATTGCGACATGTGAAGGTCAACGAAACAGTGGCTGGGACGTAACCCTTGGCCTCCCAAATGCTGTTATTCCTGTGCAGCCAATGAGGGGTAACACTCTTTAACATGACTGCCTTTTTCCACCATGTAAACTCAGTTACACAGTCTGAGGAGGCGTTAAGCTGCCATAGTTGTGCAAGCCGTTTTCTTCAGAATTTTTCCCCAATAGAGAGCTGGAGGAGTTTGTCGGAAAACCCCCTCACTGGCAGGGTCCAGCCAGGATGACTTTCCCCCCGACTGACTTTCCCCAAACTGAGTATTTCTACACCTCTGCTCGAGCCACATGGCATTCATTTACACCATCAGACAGTGAAATTCCGCCTGTGGGCTGTGACCAAACACATGTAGTCATGATGAAGGGAAGCAACCTTCATCCAGGAATAAAAAACGCAACATTACACGTGCTAAGCTATGATGTGTAGAGCTGGAATGCACATATAATGTAGCAGGAATAACAGGTGCACCCCTGTCGCAGTATCACACTCCATTAATCCCTGATCTCATTGGGACAGCTCAGACTCTTTGTAGCTCCAGGTTTTGGTGATGGTGATTATAAAGTAAAACATGAACAAAAAAGACTTTGAAGGAAGATGTTCTCGCTTTAGATAACTACCACATGATGTTAATTCTCAATTGGGCCCGTTGTTTGTTGCAATGCTTTGCAAACTCAATAAAAATGTATGTGAGAGTCAAGACCTAATCGCACTTTGGTTCCAGCTGGATTTGCTGTTGAGGAAGCTGCTGAACAAATTTCTTCTCACATTTCAGCAGATAACATTTCACTTGTTCAGGGTGGGCGACACTGAGTCATAACACAGACTTTAACCACGGTCTGACCACAGATCTTCTGCTCAACAAGTTATACCCCCCTTCAAAAACAATTACAATTTTTGACTTGCTGAAAATATATGAAAAGATATTTTTCTGTTTGTTTTGTGCTCCGTAGTCTATGTAATGCAACCGCAGGCTTTAACTCCACCTGACCTAAAGTTTTCTGCTGTAAATTTGGCAAAAGGAAGTTGTTCCATTCCAGGAACAACAACTGCTGTTTAGCATGAACAGTTGCCAAGACCACAGGGATTTAAAGCTGCCAAATTCTCCAAGCAACAAGGGAAAGCAAAGCCCTATCAGTTGTACTTCCTAGAAATCTGTTCAACTAATCCCAACAGACAAGTAATGTCTTGTAAAACACTAACGTATATGGTGTCTCATCTTTTCAGCCAACATGTCCAAGATGTGTTAAAGATATGTGCTTTTCTGGTCACAAAGATTATTTTTTCTTCACGTACATACAGTTCTCACTTCTGTAAAAACCGTTTCAGTACAATACATGCAATGCTGTGCCGCACTGGGCAGTGTGCTGCACAGATTCAAGAAATATGAAAGAAATGTCCTTTTTTTTACGAGACGTGAAAATGGCCAGGAAAAATCTAGGGATGATTCCATTCATTCTTTGCATAACGGCAGCACAAACAAGGGACTGATAACTGAGCTTAATGTCTTCAATATGTAACTGCAGCAGCACAGGCTGGAGGACACTAGAATAAACGTTGACACAGTACTAAGTTATTACTAATCTGAACTGTGTTCCCACATCATAACACACGCCACACCTGAAAATAAATGAGCCTAAAATCAGCCCAGCAGGTTCCCTTTAAGGATCCTCAACAGCCTCCATCAGTTCTAAATTGAGCTGTCTACTAATTAAAGACAGTTGCATCTGAAATTGAATTTATGAAATGCAGAAATGCAGAATTTTACCTCACAAAAATGGAACAAAACGAAGAAAAAGTTACCAGTAAGCATCCGATCCCTTGAGTGAATTCTTGTTAATCCTCTCATCGAGAGCCGGCGATCAATACTGCTCCCAGCCCTGGGTTTACACAAACTGAATTTCAGGAGAAGTGCACATGTTTCTCTGCTGAATGAAAGCCTGCCCTTTCCAGCAAGTCTCTCTGTCTCCTCTGTTTCTGTCCTTCTTCCTCCTCTCCACCTCCCCCCTCACTCCGGACTTTTACTGGCCTTCAGCCACCCTCAATTACCATGGGTGGAAAGAGAAGCAGATAAGGAGAGCATGAAATAGTGAAGCAGACAGCCCATCTCTGACAGTCTAAAAGGAAAATAGTAGTAATGAGAGCAGTCTCCGTCCAAGTATTAAGGGTTTGGATCGTGTGTGGGTTGCTAGGGGCATAACCAGAGAACATGGAGTTTTCTGGATGCACGACAAGCCAATGGATCAGCCAACAAGCCTTAGGGACGCGTTTACTGTACTGTTCATGGTACCTTCGACAGGACCTGAGGCTTCAGCAATGCGTTAAACTATTCCTTTCTGAGTTCCACTTCATCACCTAAACGGACAGCAGATTATGTTCTACAAGTCAGCAGCGAACAAGGTGTGAAGAGCTACTGCTTTGCTTTTTTTCCTGCACGAACAGCTGGAAATCGTTAGAAATGCAGAGCTGAATATGCTATCTGTAGAGCAGGCAGACCTCAGTTTGATCCACTCTAACAAGTCCTATCATGTTTGTACTCAGTGGCAGCCTGCTCTGCATCAACTAAAGACAGCGTTTGTAGACTTAACTGCTCCCAAACGGTTGATAGAGTGTCAAACCCTGTACTGTACACCACTACTTTATTTCGGAAAGAATAGAGTTAGCTGTGTTGCTAACTGCAGTGGTGCAGACGAGAATATTAGATAGATTTTCCCAATTTTGTCTGACAGAAATGTTCATTTATTATTATTATACATCCTACTCATTGTGATCTTTAAAAAACAACAACAAACAACAACAAATTCCATTCAATAAAGGATTGAATTAAAGCTTTTTCATGGGGAGTTTTCATTAAGCTTACATCCAGTGGTGGAAGGTGCATTCACTCAAGTACTATACTTA
This sequence comes from Diplodus puntazzo, assembly GCA_963678695.2. Lineage (NCBI taxonomy): Eukaryota > Metazoa > Chordata > Actinopteri > Spariformes > Sparidae > Diplodus > Diplodus puntazzo. The sequence goes on from OZ023168.1 coordinate 9,293,258, forward strand.
AATATAATTTTGACTTATTACTTACTTATTTTTTTTTTTTTACAATTCAGCCAATGTGTACCTGTTCTCCACTACATTTCAGAGGGAAATGTTACACATTTGACGCCTCTATATTTATGACAACTATAGAATGGATAAACGATTTTCTATTTCTCATACAATACGTATGATATATCATCTGTTCACTGTAAATCCAGGGGTGCAAACCTCATGTCAACTATCGGGGGAAGAGCAGTTACCAAGTGGGGGACACTAAAACTAGCGCTGCAACTCTGTCATCCTGCACGCTAAGAAAAACTACCAGATTCTCTCACTGACTTGAATTCAAATAGCTTGCAGACCTTAATGCAGCAGCAGTAATAATCCAATACTATGAAATAAATAATAATATAACACAACTCTGTAACAAGTACTTTTGCTTTTTATACTTTAAGTAGATTTTGTTGTTAATACTTCTGTACTTTTTAACTGCAGGACTTTTACATCTTGCTCCTTTAATCTTAGTTCAGTAGAGCATACACCGTCTCATATTTGGGGTAAAAAGGAAAATATCAACCAAAAACTCTGTGATGAAAATATCAGACGTCACCCTTTGCTGACATTGAGCAGCAGTGCTTCCCTCCTGACGGCCTGGTTGACCCTGAGCCTCAGCACACTCTGGTGGATCACGCATGCAAATACTGAGTCGTGTTTGGAGCCTGGGAGTGGCCAACCTGCTGGTGAGAGTAGACTTTCCAATACCGAGTAGTCCCCTGTCTCTGTGAACTGGTCTGTGGTTTGTAACCAACAGGAGGTGCACATGAAGGAAACCCCGGGGCAGAAAATCTGTGTGTTTATTGTGTTCTTCCAACAAGAAGGACTTTAGTTGTCTTCTGAGGCCCATACAGTGATTAATATGTCTGTGGAGGATAGGGCTGTGGTCAAACTATGTGGAAATGTGATTGATTACATTTAGCAGAGCACTGACCAAGATTACATAATAAGTATGTTTGGCTACACTTGGCCTCTGCCAGGAGAACAGGACACACAGTATTAACTGCCAAGGAAACTGCAGCAAATCTATGTCTAAATGTATTTTTAACTGTATTGTAAGCAGGCAATGTCAGTTAGAAACTTGCTTATTAGACACAATTGAGCTAATTATATTAATTTACTGGAATACGTTGTATAATTTATTTGTGTAGCTGCATTTGCAATAGTAATAAAGTGCAGCCTAACCAAACAAGAGAAAAACAATATTCTTGCAATCAAATCCTAACAAAGTCATGAGCTCTAAATGAGCTCTTAATGTGTGTGCCACCCAGAACAGCAATTGTGTCTATCTGTTGAAAGCACTGTACACCAACCTTTCTTGCCTTTGACCCCTTAATGAGATGCAATATCTCGTTACATTGTGCAGGTCTTTGAGGTGTGTGCACTCATGTCGAAAAGTGATTTTCTCATCTGAGTGATTCTAAGTAGCTTTGAGGTAAAACAATGCAGTATTTAACAGAAACAAAGCAAAGATTTTGATTTTGTGTTGCAAAATTTAGATGTTCTCATTTTCTACTCAGGTTATTATCATGCAAACCCTTCGGTCCATCTTTCAACCCCTTTGGACCCGACAGACCCCCGGGTTGGGGACCACTTGCCAAAAAGGCAGATTTCTTTGTCAGGACATCATATCAGTTTGTGCGTTCCACATGCCTTGTTTTGTGAATGGTGTGTAAATCAGACACTCCTCTGGCAGGGACTGCCCATTTGTCCAGCAGCCTGTTAAATTGAAAACAAAAGCCTGATGCTCTGAATACCTGTTTCTATGAAAATAGATGCTCTCCCTGGAGCTTTTTTGCCCTTAAGTCAGTGGCTTTCATCGTCATGTAACAATCTTAAACGTGGCTAACGCTGTGAAACAACTACATTTTTGTTAGGTCAAAACTACTTAGTAAGGTTGAGGAAACGATTTAGTTTGTGTCAAAAATATGTAGGTCATTTAGTTAGTAAGTTAGTAATGTCAGTTAAGTTACCAATGCAAGTTGGTGAAACCAGAGTGTGTGTTTTTGGAACAACGATCCCTCAGAGCACTGGGTGTTTGTTTTCTGATCACTGGTTGTTGGACAATGAGCCTTTGGTCCAATGGGAAACTTGTTGGACTATTGAGGATTCGGAAAAAATGGGCCATCAGACCTTTGGCATGGCACCCCTGTGGCATACAGAGCAATACAATTCATGTAAAATGTGCATATTTATGAGGTTGATGCATACAGTAAAGTCATTTCTTACAGTCTGACCCTTCTTCAGAGACATGGTGTTAAAGAGCTTTTAAATGTTGCGGGAAATCCACGGAACTGATAAAACACGTTTTATCATTTCTGTTTGATGACAAGTTTGCCTTCGGGCAGTCATGTGGGAAAAAATGGATCAAAGACACCCTAAAATCAGTTTAAAGCCTTTTTTTCTATTTGGCAATTCATAACTGCAAGTCATTAACTGCCCCCATTGGAAGGCCCAACAGCCTCAGACAAAAGGATTAAAGGCCCGTTAACAGATTCTTACATTGCCCTCTAACTCCAAACGCTCATCAAAGGGTTTTTTTCTTTAAAACCGCCAGAATATTTAGATCAGTGAAAGAATTATCTCTACTACCAGTGAAATTAGTTGAAATCGGTTAATTAGCCATGGATAGAATACTTCAGACAACTATGAAATTGGTTTGCGCAAATGAGGAAATTGTACATACAAATAATGTGGAAGCAAATTAACCAGGAAATGTTTCGATAACCCACATGTGTGTGAAAACATGTGAATGTAGTGAGAAAAAAAACAAGCAGTCAGGATAGTTAATAAAATCTGCAGTTGGACCTAACAGCATTAGCCGTCTGCTCATTTTCACTTCTGCAAAATACAAAATAACAAACTTGGCTTATTACTTACATGAACGAAACATTTACAGTGTCTGGCAGCCGCTCTGAAACTTTTCAAATTAATGCCCAAGGACAACATAAAACCCCTCTCTCTCTAATAACCTCTGATTCTGTGCCATCACTTTGAAGCTCAACCATATTGGGTCGTTTTAATCAGCTTACAATGCATTAAGCCTTATTTATCAAGATGATGATGGTGTGCCACAGAGATAAATAGTGAGCATGTCTGAAGCAAGTGGTTGAGCCCAGAAAGAAAACTCAGAGGATAATCGTGGATTAGTAATAGTTTCCATGACAGAGGTGGCCACAGCATCCAGAGCAGCATGGCACACATGATGCTGCAGTCACAAAGGGAGTGGACGATGACGATCTAGGAGTCGATGGGCTTCTTAGAGGAGAGTGTGAGCCAGAAAATGCGCCGAAAAAAGCTACACAAAGACTCTCCTGGGAGTTTTTCCCTTTAGAAGTGTTTCTCCGTTAAATGGAAAACAATCATTGTCTTTCTCAACTCATTAAGTCTTTTCTGGGCTGCAGGATTTCTGGAGCCTCTTCCAGCATTGATCGCAAAACAAGGAAATACCCCGGAAAGGGCGCCGGCCCATTGCTAATACAGATATACGACGCATTAGTCATATCCTCATCTTTATTCCACTTGACCAGCAGGATTTTTAAGCTGGAAAGTCCACACAGGCCAGGAATCAAACCAGCTCAGTGTTGCTGTGAAGCAACAGTTTCTGCTGAGCCACCATGTGTGAACCACAGCTGTTTGTGTCACTGTTTGTTCTCATCACTACAACAACTGCTATAAAAAAGAGCAAGCGCAGGTTGTAGATCATTAAACTTTCCTTTTGACAGCTAAACCCAATAAGCATAATTAAGATTTGTAAGCACTTAAATTATAAACAGAAAGCATCAGAGGGAGGATTTCCAAACCTTCCACTTGGGGAAAGCTTTGTGAAATATGAGGACATAAAAATAGACAATCTGATTCTAGTGTAGCACACAACTTCACCCTCAATCTCATTTGAGTACCTGGGGATAATAGTATGTAGTGTAAAAAAACAAAACCTGATGGTACAGTACCCCCTAAAGTGAGGTCTGGGGGTGAAAACATAAGTCCTCCCTTTCATTCTGGATGTGGATAGTGCACTTAGGCTGCTGCAGTGATGACTGGAGTGACCCTGCAACAAAAAAGTCATAACATAAATGTCTTTAGATATATGCAACCCAGCTAGTTTAAAGTATTGTTGGCTGTTCAAGCCTGTTAGTTGAGGCCAGTTTGCCCTGAGCTTCTATTACGTTGCTTGACATCTTAAAACAACTTTATGCTGCCAGGAGACTGCACCACCAAGGGAGGAGAATTATTCTGCAAACTTATTGGGAATTGAGAAATCCTCTCTGGAACACTTGTTACTCGAACACTGGAATTTGACATTGTGGTCCAATAAGGCACCCAATTCACTGTGATGGAAGTTGCTCACTGGGTGAAGACGCCGAAAAAGTTTTTTGATTCCTCCACATTTTATGAGAGGATGCAGACGAGCCAGGCTGACTAGCAAGCTAACTTCCCATGTGAATGGCATGAAAAAACTTACTGACACAGCTCATCTAGACTTTTCCAATTTTATTGTACTGACTGGACTCAACTCTGATAATACAAAGAGTTATTTCAGGCCAGGGCCTTTTTGGCAAAATGTGTTCAGCGTATCCAAATGGTCATCACGAGTGAAATAATGGTCTTGTTGGGCAAGAATGCATCACATGATTCTGCAATACAGAAATGTGAGCGCTAAACCAAAATCACCTGACAGACCAGAAACAGGATGCATTTCTGTCTGCCAAAGTGATGTGTTGTGCTACTACTGGGGGGCGCCAAAGCAGCAAGTTTTCATAATATTATATTTAGTAATTAAAACATGCTTACTTACTTACAACTGTGATCTTGGACGAGAATCAGTTTTTCACACAATGGTCTAAAAAACATCAATATGATTTTTGTGTTTTTATTATAAAGAACAGACGTTTTAAGACAACTCAGACTTGTGAAATCAGTTTAAATAAAACTATCACATTTTTATACAAATATATTTTGTTACCACTCTCCTTCAAATCACACAGGTGTTGTTGTCTTTGGTAACCTTGTTGATCAAACTGTTCCCATTTTCAGTTAAGATGCATATTTACATGAAAACTTAAATTTATTTGAACAAACATATTAACAAAACATTCGACCATGTTTTCCTCCTTTAAGCTCGATATTCAATTCACTGTTGCTTCCTCTAAGGGCGATTCCTCAACCTCCGTGGTGCCGGCTGAGGTGTCCCACTGGTGGGGTTCGGATCAGCGCACCCAGAGGTGACACAAACACCTGGCGGTCCTCTGAGACCTGCATGGCCTCTGAGTCCAGGCCGGCCGACATGGCCCCTTTCACCTTGCTTCCCAGGCTGGCCGTTAAAGGCTCTGCCAAGACGTCCACGCTGACCTGTGATTGAGGCAAAAATGTTGTTTAGTCTTCAGGACTCCCTGTCTGCGGGGTTAGCTGAGTAAGACTATTTTCACAGACTCCATGAAGAGAGCATATACAGGGAAAATGATTTCTTCTTTGGCAAACAACACGTCTCTTCCCTTTCTTAGGATTTTGAAAGGCAGTCTCAAGCAATTAAAGTTTGGAAAATGATGCACAGACCCAGATGTGGATATCCATTAATGTCTCATTTTAAACAAGACCTCAAACAACTGTTATTATTAAGTAAAGATGAATTTACCCTGAGATCCCTGGTCTCCAGTGTGGCCAGGCAGGCCGTAACCCTTGGCCCCTTTATCACCCTGCTCGCCTCTGTCACCTGCAAGCCAGACACAAACACACACACACACACACGTCTCTTAGCAGGAGTGACAACAGACAGGCCAAAATGCTATTTCCCCAGGACTGAGAACACTTAAGAGCATGCCGTTCATGTTGATTAAAGACCATATGTGTTACTGAGATCATTGTTAAAGAAATGTTTAAAACACCTTGTAAATATTCTTTGATTTCATTGGCTTGGCATGAGAATGTAGCATGAGTGTGACATCATGCTCAGGCCTCTAACCATAAATTAGAGCTGAGAATATACATGTTAGCAGACAGGTTTTACAGCGCTGTACAAGATTTGATTCAGCAGTTTCATATGCTGCGGTTCATGATGAAAGGTAGTAGAGTACGTTTTTTCCAGTGGTGGAAAGAAGTATATTTATTCAGATATGGTACAAAAGAGTGATTTTATCTCAGGTTTTTTTCATTTAATGTTCCTTTAGTCCTCTACTCCAGGACATGTCAGAGGGAAACACTGTACTTTTGGCTTCACTACAAATACATGACAGTTATAGTTAGCCTAGGCATTGAAATGTTCTACTCAGGCATGCTTTTAAAGATCCCATATTCACAATTTTATTTTGGGTGTCCACTTATTGCACACTGTCCATTGCTGCAGCACCTCTATTCATCCTCAGTTGCATCGTGGGTTTCCATAATGTTTCCATAATGAGTTCAACAGTGTTACAGGTATGCAATGCTATACTAGGGGACTCCTTTTGAAAACCTGGTGCCTAAATTACCCACAATGCAATGTAGCCACTGAGTAACATCAACCAGACAATTAAACAGACCTCCATTTGTAAAATTGGTGGAGTTATCCTTTAATAAGGTTTTTTTATGTATGGGGTCAGTGATGTGTTTTGTTATCCTGCCTCAGTGAAGTGAACCCAGTCAAGTTATCAGTTAATGCAGGTTTAAGTAAAGGATCCAAATTCTTTTTCCTTAAAAAACACAGCTGAATTATAGTCTTGTTGTTCACCATGATTTATAAATATGATCTGTCTGGTTTGATTTGCGCACCTGTTTCTCCTTGGCGGCCCTGTTCTCCTGCTTCTCCGTAGAATCCCGGCAGGCCCACTTCTCCAACAACACCATCATTACCAGGGTCGCCCTGACAACATCATCAATAGGAAAATACATTGTTAATCTCTTGTGTGTTTTCAGTGTCAACTTTTCTTTTTTTCAATCATAGGTCAAGTCATGAATTTAGGTTTCATATTCATCTCTGACCTGCTCTGAGTGCAAAAAATAAAAAGATTTATTTTGCTGATGATTCAATACTTTGTTAGGAAAACATTGTACGGCACTGGTACATCACTATTCAAGGTTTGGCATTAAACACCACAACATGAGGCTTATTGGCCATAATCTAATATAGTGGAATATTTTTATATAGTCATGGCTTCAAGTGCATTTATCAGCATTGTGATTAAAGAAGTTGTGGAACATGAATCGGTCCTACAGTGTAATAATGTGGAAAAGGCTTTCCAATCCAAGGACAGCCTTGATACTCTCCAAAAACCATTCAACACAGACCAAGTGTCTAGTCTGTGACTCCTTATTTGTCCTCATGGAGACGTGGAAAATCGTAATGTTTTCATTCCAAGCTTTTCTGCCAAATACTTCAGCTCTTTTAGTCCAGTCCAGACCCTCACAATGTGTTTGCATTTTACTCAGGCAGGGAGAAAAAAAAACGAACAATGTATGGAGAACGTGCTATGGCAGTTCATCTCAGCTAACGCTCTACTGGAGGTGACACCTAAAGCAATGATTTTGTAAGAAAAAAAAAATCTACGTGGGACACTTAAACCATAAACTCACAGGAGGTCCGGGGGATCCTTTCTGTCCGGGGGGACCAGGGGCACCCATGGGCACGTCCCCGTAGAGAGGACAAACTGCAGCACACGTCCTCTTCACTGAGTTGGCAAAGGCGGACATCTGCTCCCGAAACACCGCCTTACAAACCTCGATCACGTGTTCGGCAGGGAGCGTCGGGCCCTGTGTGACAAATCATTACCACATCCATCACTGGAAGGGACCCAAGCGTGGGACATGTAATGTGGAATATTACAGGACAGGACATGATGAAGAAAATGGCTACCTCTCAGAGAAAATGCAACAAACAAATGAAGCCAACAGGCTCATTATGGATTTATAGCCGCACTAAATGAGACCCCTGCTGTGAGTCACTACTAACGACAGGCTAATGTGAAACTGTTTAAATATGTTCTTGACACCAAAGTTGTTACCAAAAACAGTGTGTGTGCCAGTCAGTGTAAAGACTAGTGCAAATGATTACTCGGCTGTTTCCGTGCCATCGTTCACACATGAAGTAGAGAAATGAAGTTCTGCACTTTTCAGAGTCTTGTATTTTACTTACTGGTGGACCCGGGGGCCCCTGAAAGCCATCTGGTCCTCCTTCACCTCGAACCCCCTTGACTCCGACAGGGCCCGAGCGTCCAGGTGGGCCGGCCGGGCCGCGCTTCCCCCGTCCTCCCTGAGGACCCTGCCCACCCCTGCCTCCAACCTACAGAGCAGGTTAACAGCATCAGCAGGACTGGATTACACAATACAATACAGTACAGCGATCAACGTTGCATGAGCACACATCTTATTGAAAGCAGCAACAGCTTGAAGTGCTTATTATGTCACATAAATAGTAATAATAAACTTTTATGCAGTCAAACCAAATTTCAGTGGTAAAACTAAATATTAGCAGAACATTTTGAAAATGTGACCAGAACAAAGTGAAAAATTGAAACATGTGAAAACCACAAAACCTGCAAGGAAAGTATGATACGTAAATACATAAACAAACTGATAGAGAGCAGCGGGAAAGTGTGCGATATTCATTCTTGTGTGTGGGTGTTGCTGCCCTCATCACATCTACAGATGCTGTAAAAATGATTGGAATGTCATTTGGCGGATTTGTATTCAATTTTGAGACGGTTCAGTTTGCAAACAGATAATGTGACGAATGTCTGCCAGGAACATCACAGTATTGTGAAACGTCTGCATGACTGCTCTTTTCAGTGTCACAACTCACAACAGCCAACAGGTTATGATTTCTCTTATGAATACATTTAGAGGATTGGATTGATCTTCAGTAGTGCCTCATGTATCCATGTGTGCCCCATGGCCAACACTTAAAGGCTTTTTTTAGTCACAATGTTTTCTCAATTTACTTAGCCTGTAAACGTGCAAGTGTTGTAATTTTCACTGCTATTATCACCATCAAACATGATTTGTTAATGAAGCTCTAACAACCGCATCACGCTCACCTTTCCTTTTGGGCCCTTAACTCCTTTTTCCCCCTTTAAAATAAAAAGTAAAGATAAAGTCATGTTAAGAAGGAAACACGATGGAGATGTAATGACTGGTACGTAGAGAGAAGGAATATAAAAGGCAGTACCTCTGCACCTCCAGCTCCTTGAATTCCCTGGATTCCTGTGTCACCCTGCACAAGGCAAATGCAAAAAATGCACTTGTTTTGAAACTTCTCTATGAATCGATTTAATTCACTGATACACTACTACGATGTAAGTATAAGTAAGTAAGTAAGTATATATATGTAAGATCCCCAGTGAGAGTCATTTTAAGGTCTCAGTCATGCCAAAGTACAGCTTTACTGACTGATTTTCATGATGTTATTGTGCTGTGGCTGATTTCGACCTGTGCTCATATCCAGCAGTGACCTCAAAATAAGAATTTGAAGAGTTACTCCACCAAAGCTGGTGGGGTAACAGAAAACATCTGCATTTCATCACTTCATGATTTCATGACATACATGATTGTATATAGCCCATGAACCAGTATGTTGTAAATCAGTCATTCCTTAAATGGAGAATTGTGACATTAAATGGTGATTTTCCAGTCATTTCTGATTTCTAATGGGTAAAGGATGAGGATGTATTACCTTGGACCCTGGTTTTCCAGGCACACCCACGTGTCCCTGTGAAGACATGACATAGTTTAATGGCTTGAAGAAAATGAACTAGTGTTTGGAAGAGTTTAGAAAAATTCATCTGGAGGACTTACAGTACGTCCTGGTGGGCCGATAAATCCAGGTCTTCCTGGCTTCCCTGCAGAGCCCTTGTAACCTCTTGGGCCCTCGGGAATAAAACATTTATTAAACCGACCTAAAGGGACTGCTTTATTCTTTGTCATTTTCCTTTAAGATGGCAAACTACTTTACGTACAAAATGCATAATGCGCTTGTCTGCAGTGACTGAAAGAGTGACTTACAGTTCGGCCCTGGGGACCCATTTCTCCTGCGGGCCCGAGGGTTCCTTTCTCTCCCTGTTACAGACACAAAGCACAACAAAGGAATGAACCAGAAACAACTCAATTTGATGTTCATTTACAAAACTGAACAAGATCAGAGGGTTACCTTTGTTCCACTTCGTCCGAGTTTCCCACTGAGACCTTGCGGTCCTTGATAGGCCTGTGAGCAACAGATGAGACTTAAAATGATACAAGCACACTGCTTCTAAAATTCACGATTAAGACATCATTGTCAGCAGAATATAATACCTCTATTCCAAGATCACCATCTCTGCCTGGTAAGCCCGGATCTCCAATAATGCCCTAGGGAAACACTATCATTATTATTGAACGGACAAATTACTTTCAAGTGCAAGCGAGCACTCGGCTGTGACTAACCTTCGGTCCAATGGTGCCAGCTCTGCCACCAGGCCCTGGGATCCCCTGGTGTTCACAAGTTCAGACAAAAGATGATATCCATCAAAATCCAAAACACTTTAAAAAAACTTGTGACATTAGTTCACTTCGTCGTAATACTCACGGGCTGCCCCTTCTCTCCGGAGGTTCCCCTTTCTCCAGCATCTCCCACGATTCCCTGTCAAATCATCATTTCAAGCAACATTTGTTAAAATTGTACGCACGTCATTCAATCAGCAGCATGGTGAATCAGCGAGCCTTCCTTCATATATAATAGGTCGAGGCTCTTCTCCCACTGACTCATCAGATTATATCGATACAGTTCAGGCACTGAGATCCCAGCCAAAATCCAGCCGCATGAACTAACGTTGTTTATGGAGACAGCACATAAGCCAAAAACATAGCTCTCCTCCCAGTGTTTTACCACATTAAATATGATTTACTGGCCCTCCACGCTCACATGACAGGATTTTGAAAGGTGTTGAGAGTGTCTTGTTGTGGATTATGGAACAGGGATTCCCACAACAACCCACCTGCTTTCCTCTGGGCCCAGCCTTCCCTTCTGCACCAGTGGTCCCTTGTGCTCCCTAAATAGAAAAGCATGATGGAATTGACACAATTTCTAGTTTAAATTACAATATCCAGAAACAAATAAGATGGAGTAGAAAATGTGAATACCTTAACTCCTTGATACCCGGGAATCCCTTCATATCCTTGTTCGCCTTTAGCACCCTTCAAAGAGGCCAAAATGTTAGTAAAACGCTAATTAGATAATAACTTGCAAATGAGCTTACCACAGTGCGTGAAAGGTTAACTCACAACTTCTCCCGGATTCCCAGTCTCCCCGATGTCTCCAGGTGGTCCACGCACTCCCTGTAATTACAGTCAAAATGCCGACATTAAACCCTCTGCATGATCTATAAAGCTGCACAACTCTGACAGTAAAGCTGCACAGAAATCCAATAAAGGGTCTGTAACTTCATCAGCCGACTACTTCCCTAATCAAACAGATCATGTTAAAGCCTGAACCCAACAGAAGAGTTTACCTTGAAGCCTGCCGCCCCTTGTAATCCTTTCAGCCCTTTAGGACCTCTGTCTCCCTGTTAACGCACAGTTTCATTAGTTCAGATTTGTAACATTTCAGGGTAAAGAAATTGATAAATCGGAGTGAGATTAATTACCACTTGGCCCCAGAGTCCTCTCATTCCTTTCTCCCCTTTGATTCCTTCTTCACCCTGAGGACACGTGAGCGAGGTTTCATTAACGCGTCTTGAGAACGAGCCAAACCGAAGTGAAGGCCTGATAGGGGCATTTTAGCGTGGATCTTACCTTCGGGCCTGACTCGCCAATGTTGCCGTAGTGTCCCGTGTTTCCCCTGATCCCCTGCAAGACAAGATTAACTTTAATCACAGGCAAGACTTGTGGGAGCCAATTGTTTGCGAATGGTTTGAGAAATAGAGCGTAAAATGGGAACGTTGGCGACTGTTTCCACTCAGAGGAAGTTTTTGATTTTTCTGCATTCATTACCGCAAGACTGATGTTCAATGAAGAGGGACACTTTAAAAGAATGTTTTGACATTTTGGGAAAGACAGAACAATATACCAGTACTGGTTTTCTTGCCAAGAGTTAGATGCACTCTCATGCCTTAATGGTAGACATTAAGTGCAGGCCAGGACAGTTTAGCTTAGCTTAGCATTGAGACTGGAAGCAGGGGAAAACAGCTAGTCTGCAGGCATACTTAAAGCTCGCTAACATGCTAGTTTGTTTGTTTAAGCATTACAAAAACCAAGTGTAACATTAAGAAAACAATTTCACAGTGATGACAAGACTGCAGGATATCACAGTGACATGGCAGGAAATAGTCCATCACATAACACCTGTAAAAACCTAAATCGTTAATTTTACACAAAAAACAAACAAGTTAGATAAAAGATATTAATTAATGAGCTTTACAGCTGCGCGTGAGAACTGATAGTGTTTTCTCTTAATTTAATTTTACTTCAAACAACATTATGTAACAATTTAGCTTCAAATAACAGCTTCAAAATCATGTTATTGGTACAGTGTCTTGAAATAGGGTGAATGGTGTCTCTGTCTCGGCCGCTCTGTCTCACTTGTTTCTGCACTATGTAACTTCATTGAGAGGGCAGGATCACAGCGCTATATACATGTTTACTACAATGTGCAATTTTTCAACACTTAACATTATTATGACATCATACAAATCGCACAAAATCTCCACATAATGTTGCTTTAATGGCTCCGCAGCCAGAGTGGATGAAATACGTCTTCCATACAGCAGGTTAAAAATGCTCATTACAGTGTCAGCAGCAGGACAAATAGGTAGAAATTATATGTTATATACATAATAATTCAAATATTCCTATGTGGACAAAGTAGAGCTGAGAGGCAGGTTAGCTAACTCTAACTTAGCTCTCGGTTAGCAAAGATAAATTCCTGTTGGCTGTAACATCATATTTAATAGCCACACATGAGAATGGTGTCTGTCTGTTCATCTATGTCTCGGCAGAAAAACGTCACATTATTCCTTTAAATGTAAAGTTACAGCCAAGAGACAGTTAGCTTAGTACAAACATTGAGGGTACACAGCTAGCTCCTTCCAAGAAAAAAACATTTGTTCCACCAGAGCTTCTAAAACAATTTTCGAAACCTCAGTAATTAAAACATATTTTGTTTAGTCGAAACGACAATTTGAGGTTTATACATTGTGGCTAAGTGGAGGTTGTGAACTTCCTGGAGGTCCTGGTACTGTAGTTGTATTTCTGTACTCGACAGAGACAGGCTAGCTGTTTCCCCATGCTTTGAGTCTTCATGCTAAGCTAACCATCTCCTGGCTGCAGCTTCATATTTACCACACAGATGTGACAGTGGTACTGAGTGTTTGTAGAAATGAGGATAATTAAGATTCAAACATGAACATGGCGTGAATGTCACGTCAGTCACATTAGCAGAAAATATACACAATTCTATTCAGCAGGAGGAAACATTAGTCATAAATACAACAAAATGGAGCGGTATTGTTTGAACAGATGCTGACTTCCTACGTAGTAGGAGGAAAAGTGTTTTCCAGTTGGCTCTATTTCACTGAGTCAACAAACAGATTAAACAAGCAAAGGACGCCTTCATGTTGTCAGTTTATTTGACCATCTCACCCAACGCTCTTTTTAAGCAACTGGGCGGAGGTTCACCTCAGAGATGGCCGACAGTACGGCGAGGAGCATGACCGTGAACTTTACAACGTTTCGAAGGCCATATAGCTCCGACCAGCAGCGGACCACACACCGCCCGAGATGGACAGTCCATATATCTGTGCCAGGAAATGCCCTCCTTGGATGCCAGCAGGGGAGGAGATAAACATGTTGGGGCTTTGCGATTCGATTCACAAGCTGGCAGGAGGTCAAAACTCTAACGAGTTACACAAGACAGATGTTTACTCCAGATGAGCACCAGCTGCAATTCAGCACATCAATATGTAGCATGTACGGCTCTGGAAATGTGCTCTTAAACGTACGTGGGCCTACAGGCATACATGTGTCTCCTCAGGCAGCATGGGGGATTTCCTTGAGTGCAAAGGGCATGTTAAATGCCAAACCATCACATACTTATAAAAAAAAAAGTCCCCCGTCTTTAAACACATGTTCTCCGGACTCTCTGATCTGCTCCAACATAACTGACTGCTAAGCATCAAAGAGATTAACAAGTCATAAATTTAAAGTGGAAATAATCACGTCGGCTGCTCCCTAAAGGATACAAAAGTGAGTGTATTTATCCTTTCACTGATGCATGCGTAACTGGCTCCTGCAGCAGAAAAACTCTCTTCATTATAATCTCTCATACCTTTGCTCTCTTTCACAGTGTGATCGCTCTATGGTGAATTCAATTGGCCTTATCGACAGGAAAGAAAATACCATTTAAGAAATAAAACATCAGAGAAATGTAACACAAGTTAAGCACGCTAATGCCACTCATTACCACACACTCGGAGGGTACGCTGTTACACAACTGCCTGGTTTTCCTGTGTGTGTGGGATTCATTACATTTGGCTCGTATCGTCCAAATGGAAAAGCAAAACCATTAGGAAGCCTCTGATCGTTTGCCAGTTTGAGTTAAATCCTGTATTCTAAACCAGCAGAGCTCGTGTTTTAAGATGCAAATGGCTATTTCAGAACGACAAAAACAAATTTATTGTCACATCCGTATTGGTTCGTGTTTATCTTGGCTTCCTCCTGAATCTTGTGCAAAGCGGACATGAGTTTTTTAAGTATGAAAGGAGCCCCTGTGTTTACTATCGCTAAGAGCTTCTGCTTCCAGATCTGTTTCCATCCTGTCGTGTCTCAGATGTACTTCTATTGCCATTTTCCACAGCTTTGCTGCTGTCTCGCGAGTGAAAGGTTTACAATGTCACTTAACTACCGCTCAGTTTAACTCATTATTTAGCTGTAACAGGAAGAGGATGCTGCTAAGAATACACTAAGTAAGCGTTGGTCCAACATATGAACAGTTCGATGTTCGCATGACTGAGAGACATGTTGCGTATTTATTTACCCAGTTTCCTTGTCTTCCTGCGTCTCCGGGATTTCCCAGAAGACCTGTGTGACCCTGCAGCAGAATAATACAAATATGTTACCTCAGATTCAACATATTTTATTCACATTTTCACATTTACACTCTACAGGTACATTCACCTTTGGCCCCGGAGGTCCCTGGATGCCGGGTTGTCCATGCATACATTTGCAAGATGCTTTTCCAGCTGTCAGACCGATCTCAGCATACCCTCCGCACTGCCGCAGACAGAGAGGTGAGAAAAAAAACAGTTAAAACTTCACACACATCTCTAACAGAGGGGTGGGAAACTATGTTGAATGGAGGCTGACTCACCACACCAGAGAGCTCACAGCAGCCCTCTGAATAAGCCTGCTCTGGGTCACATGACACCTCCATCTGCTGGAGGTCCACCTGGAGAGAAACAAGAGACAACATTAGAAACTGAAGTTGTATCCCAAATCAAGGGATAACGAAATATTGCTTTCCTATACATAAAAATCCAAGCTGTCAACGTACAGACACAGAGCGATCTCGTGCCGCCCGTTTGACGATGGACGTGTACCCTCGATGGATGACCGGCCTCGGCTCGTCAATGGACTCCGCACTGACCTCTTCACAGTCTATCAGCAGCTTCACCTGGCTGCCCTTCACGCTCAGCGCCAACTTGTGCCACTCTCCGTCAAACAGCTTTTTCGCACCATGGAAGGTCCTCAGCATCTGGCTCCCTCGGGGGCTGGTGTAGAAGAAGTCTAAAGAGCGCGTGTCACCCTGGAAGCGCAGGCCGACTTGCTCTCGTCCCTTGGGGTCACTGACCTGCCACAGGTCCCAGGATTTCTTTGCCGTGTCCTTGGTCACCTTGAAAGTTGCAATGACGGAGTAGTCGGAGGGCAGTCCGTCTGGATACACATCACTGTGGCAGGAGAGGGAGGTTTAGAAAGCTGGATCACATCAAAGAGGAGGCAGCTCGCTTCACAAAAAAAACACACTCAGGGCTTTTGTAGGAACTTAATTGTGTTGGACCATGACTACCAGTAAGTAGAAACAGAGCCTCTCAAACACATTACGCTTAAAATAAAATACGCTTTCTCTGAAACTTTTTGTGAAATCTTTTTTGATGACGCAGTGCTAAGCAGACAGTGATTCTTTGGTCCCTTTGATTCGAACAAAGCATGTTCTCACTCAACTCAGTGGGCAAGCTGGACTCAGGCACTGAGAGTTTAATAAAAACAAGACCAAGTCTACAGTGATTAGGGTGACCAGACATTCTGATAAATTTGGGATGGTAGCGGAAGCGGTTGTCCCAATTCCAGAATCTGGCCCTGTTTGTCCCAGACTAAATCTGAATTTTGATTAGTTGCAGCCTAAAACAACATTAAATAGTCATAGGGCGTGAAAGATATGTTGTCCCCAGACGGGCACTGCAGACAGAATCCCCGCAGAGTCACGCTATTAACAACAGTCACTTCTGTGCAGCTTTATTCTGTGGTCATTTCCAGTTGTAACACCATGTATAGTGGTCCAACCTCTCTGACATTTCTGTTGTGATTATATCATGTACTGTGTTGCTTTCGTAAAAAATCTTTGATAAACCAAATACCCAACAGCGACATCCCACCAATGGTCAGACTACCTACTAGTTTTGGACAACTAAAGCTCTCATTTTGTCCGTGGCCTCACAGGTAAATTAGGTCTCAGATATAATCCTGTTGTTACGACCAAGATATGAAAAGCATCCAACATACACTTTAGATGAATAAGATGGCTTGAAATAACGTGAACAAATAAAATTAAAGTTAAAACACTGTGTCCATTTTTCCTTAATGACAGACATGAGACTTCAAGAAAAACAACTAATGTCAGTATAAAGCTTTGACTTTCAATTTAAAAATTATGTAATCAAGCCACCCCCACCACTGCAAAGTGACCACGCCCAGCCCTAACTCTCCTGTCCTGAATTTCCTGTGTTTAGCAGGTTGAAGATTTACCATGTTTGCCGTGTTATCTTAGCATGTTAGCGTGCTAATGCAACCCATCTTGTAGTTGTGGAGATGTTTCAGTGTGAAACAAGGTGGTACAGACCATGATCTGGACATGGCTAGATTTTAAACCAGTCAAGTAGACTCCTGAGAGACCCATGATTTTGGAATGAGGAATTTTCATGTTTCTGATCATGCGACCAATGATAGATTGACTTTAAAGTATCAAATATACTGTTTGCATGTGGACATGATATCAATGCTCAAAGCTTCAAAATCAACTGTAGTGATGCACAGGTGTACTCTGGGAACTTGTAACATTGTATATGGACAGGGTTACATGTGAAAAGCTGCTTTTCAGCCTCAAATGAGTTACCCTTTAAAAAGTAACCAAACACCCGGCAGTGTTTAGCTGCACTATGGTTGAATTTTCAAGTCAGTTTCATTTGCTCACTGTCACTCCTTAGAGAACACTTCTACATCCCTGCAGTCAGGTGAAAAGTTACTCTTTCGGGCAGTGTTAAGTTGTATTTTTTAAATAATTTACCAGCTTTATTGGAATGAACCTATCTGGTACTGTACCTCATGGTCTTCCGCAGATGAATAGAGGGGTTGACGCGGTAGGCCACCGCCTCAGGTTGAGAGCCGTCCACCCTCCTCACTCCTCTCGACTCAGGCACGCGAAACTCCTCCAGCAGATCAAAACCTCACAGCACAAACAACGAGTTTAGTTTGACATCCCACCGATTCGGCATCAAAGGTGCTGGACTGCTTCTAAATCTGATGTCAGCGCTGATATCACTGATTCCTTAATCAGTCGCATTACTCACCATCATTAATAATGCCATCTCCTCACCGGCACAATGAGGTAACTTATTAAACCCATCAACACGAAGAGGGCTGTTTATTTTCATTCATGGATGGATTTGGCTACTGAATTCTAAACACTGCATGCATTGTGCTGCAGGATGAATGAGATCAGTATGGCTACAGTGAATCGTGTGAGGTTAAAACGAGCGGATGAAAGCTGGTGAAGATTACTCATTACAAATAGCATGGTAGGAAAAGAAACTGAAAAAAAACCTGCTTTACAATGATAGAAAAAAAGCATGTTTACACGTTACCCATTTATGTCTTTTTACAGAATAAATATGCAGAGATAACTTCACCCTCTCTCCGTGACATAAATCTGCACGGTCTCATCTTATTGTACTTGGGTCTCACTGCCATCTATCACAGTCAGTAGGCCAATAATACAGCACTGCTCGTAATATTTCTGCTGACAGAGTGTTTTATGTGTGGGCAGGACACCATAGGGAGAAAGAAAAACATGGTGTTAATTAGTTTAATTATGGTGACAGTGAGACTCAGCTGCAGGGCTTTAAATGTCTGTGTATAGAGCTTAACCCCAGGATGACCTCTTTGACCTCTCACTGTCCACACAGCCCGCTGACAGCAGGAAATACAATGCTGGTCGACCGCTGCCGAGGCAAACAATCGAACGTGAACTGACGAACACTGACACCCGCTGGTCATGACGTATTAGTACAGCGTTCATCTTGGAAAACTAAGTCAGAGCAGATCATTAATAATGACATATGTGATTACTGTCAGTCATGTTTCATAATATGATACCTGTCTTTATATTAGAAAGCTCTTTAACAGAGGTGTTTTGACAAGTATAGCAGCAGCATGTTCAACAAGTCCAGACCCAGAGTTATTGTAGTTACTTGGAGTTATTTTTATGCAATGGGAAATACACTGTAGTGATCACGTTAATTACAAAACAATTCAACTTACTTGGCAACTTTTGACATTGGGCCTGTCCCAAAAGGGCAAAGAGTGCTGCAAACACCAGCATCGCTTTGTAGGCTGGCATTCTCAAATGTTTGAAGTCAGGGGCTATAAGTGCCTGTAGTACAGCAATTAAATCCATCAGTCATTCCGATTCAGTATGAGTATTAAATATATATAAATATGACTGCTAAATAAAAGACTGTCACTTAAATCTTAAAAAAATATATATAGGTGTCTATGCATAAATACTAAGATTTAGAGAGAGTTAAGGAAAAAACAAAGAAAACATGTAGTTCTGCATTACTTGACCCAGCCTAATGTGATATCAACAAATAAAGTGATATATTTTTTTTCTTTGGAGTTCCTTCAGATATCAAATATTTATACTTATTTGATGCAATGCGACTTCTTAGGCTTCATAATCATATTATATGATAACATTTTGATCCTTTAAAAGCAAAACATAGTTGTATCTGAATTACTTTGTGCATGCAGAAATACTGGACACAGTTACACTAATCACCACATTATCATGCACACCTGATTTAACTACACTGACCCTCTGATAAATAAGCAGATACTGTAGACAACCCTAGTTTATGCAATTTCCCAATACCCTCATAAAAGGTATTTACAAAAAACAAATAAAAATAACAAAGAATTACTTACATAATTTTGAAAAAACAAAGTCCCAGAGCTCCTGCCGGTGGATCTTATCCAGTTCGTGATGTATCCCGCTCTAAAGTGCCATCCCCAGGCCAGTGTGTGAGCTGAACAGGAGGACCATTCAAACTAGAAGCTGTGGGTCTCAGAGGAGCCTGACCCCTGAGCTCCACTCCACCTTTGGTCCCCAGGGGATCTGCCTCTTCTCATAGGTCGGTCACACCTACAGCACAAGTCCAGTAAACTGAGTCATCACCTTAAGGACATGTAGGTGAACATACCAGTGCCTTTATGTAGGTGAGAGCTATTGAAAGGAGAAAATCACGATAATGTCGAAGAATGAGCCGATACCTCGGCAATGTTCTGTCGGATGGGTCTCTCCAAAAAAATGTTCTGTGTGTTTCGCTGTGCGGAGCTTTAGTGCATCTCTTTGCTCATTCGCTGGTACAGTTAGGAAGAAAAGATTTTTTTCGACCGTTGTAGAAACGTATTCTAAATGGCTTTAGAACGCAGTCACACAGGTTTTAGTGTATGTTCATTCAAGACGGCGTTGAGGGAAAGATGTAGTATGTCACAGCTAAACACAAGATGCTCTGCAAACATTCCAGCCGGAGTCGACCGCACCTTCAGTCTAAACCACCTCACTGCATCCAACAACCGGGCTATAGGGAACTAGTAGAAAAAGACTGCCGATGACACACACACACACACACACACACACACACACACACACACACACAAACACACACTAGGTACAGTACTGCTTCAAAATGTGTTTACTGAAAAGAAAAACAAACAAAAGAAACACTTGAAAGTGCTGTAAGTCGTTAGTGTAGCTACTGATCGAAATTGCTCTCAGGTATGAAGCAGTGTTGTGACTTTAATGATCAATAATATACATTAGTCCAGGAGCATGAAAGAGAGAGACATGGGAGACAGAGGAACAGAGAGATTGACAAAGATAAGAGAAAACAAGACCAGAGTTTATGGCAATGCTAGCAGTTTTGGGATGCTGAAATAAAGCCAGAGCTATCAGCAGCATGCTAACATGTGCACAATGACAACAGGCTGATGTTTAGCACATGGTTACTATATTCGCCATCTTTGTCAACATGCTAACATCTCCTAATTAGTACTGATCACAGAGATTAGCTGAGGCTCATGGGAAGGTCAGTAGTTTTCAAGGTATTTGGTCATAAACCAGAAGTTCAGACTTAGACCTGATCTTTGCGTCCCAGTCAGGGATCGGTATGCTGTATAGAATGTTGTGCCAATCCAAGTCCAGATGTGTTGTACTAACTATGGTATGACACTGGATTTTTAAATTGGGGACCATGAATGTAACATTTCATGGCTATCCATCCAGTAGTTGTTGTGATATTTCAGTCCAAACCAAAGCGGTTTTGACCAACCCACAGACTGGCTGACATCCCTGAAGCCATGCAGCTAGCATGGCTGCTGAAAGGAGCCAAAACAAGCAAAGCAGAGACAATTCTGTGGTCCACACCAGGTTCTGGTGTTTTTCTGCAAGCAGGTTTATTACAAAGTAATGTTACAGTAACAATTTCAGCTCTACCGAAATTAACCATACATTGACATAGATGCACAAGAGAATGTCTACATGGAGTGGCACCTCTTAAAGGTCAATGCACACACTGCTGTGAAGTGGTCAAACAAACAGGGATTGCAGTTGCTCACAAACAAACAAGACTTAAAAGCTTCATGATTACGAGGTTTCTGCTACTTGCCTTAAATAGTGTTTTTCAAAGGTTTCTGCAGTGCTTACTGGGGATTCATTGTTATAATATTGCATTGCCCTTTAAATGCATGTTGGCAGTATATCATAGCACTTAAATAGATAATTGCAGTGCCTCCAATGGTACCATAATGCACCATCTACTCCAAACATCAGCAAACATAAATTACAGTACATTCAGTAACTCTCAGAGCGCTATCCTGCGTGTTGCCCTTCATTAGTGTGTTTAGAAATGTTAGCTAACCGTACAACGTAGTCATTCCCAAGTTTTTCTAGTGTTCGTCAAACCTCTACAGGTTTCGCATCAATAAAATAAAATACAATAAAAACAATTTGACATTTTTCACAAAAAATAAAATACATTAAAAACAAATACACAAGGCCATTGACATTCCATTCTCACATAATATTAAACCATATTGCCTCTCAACTGAATATTTTACATCTTCGCAACGATTTAAATAACACTCAACACATTTGCAGTCTTTTAAGTTAGATATCTCCAGTGTCCGTTACGTGTTTGGGGTGCAACTAGCTCCTGGGTTATGTGTTTTCAAGGCCACTGACTATCGCTTAGATCCCTTGGCCAGTTTGCTCGTTGGAGTGGTTCTTCTCTGAGGAGTGGGGATCTTGGAGGGTTTTCCTCCGCGCTGACGGGATGAAGAGCGCGGCGTCGCTCGGGACGAGTCACCAACTGTCTCAGATGCATCCGAGCACACAGACTGGATGTCCGAGATGTCAAAGTCAGAGGCGTCGCTTCCTCTGCGACTGCTCCCTCTGCTCCCAGCTTTACTTCCAGGTCGGCTGGAATTTTTTCGTGACTCTAGATGGGTAAAATCAAGGACAACAATCAGTGAAAAGCACGTGAGTCAAGTCAATCAAGTCCCAAGTCATTTTCCCCTGGTCAAGTCAAGTTCCATCTTCCAAGTACAAGTTGAGTCAGAAGTCTTAGTTAGTTTATGTCAAGTCAAGTTAGAAGTCATCCAAACATTGACTTGAGTCAACTCTAGTTCAGTCAGAATGACATGAGTCCACATTTCTGACTAATGAACTGCTGAGACTGAGCCAAAAAAGTGGAAGTATCATTATTTTGCCTTTTTTGACATTTTACTCTATTTATGTGGTGGAGTTCATGTAAATGATTAGTAGATTAGCTTAAAAACTGTGTTGTGCTTCAGATTAAGATTTAATTTAGACTTTTAACCAGTGATACCGTGTTTGCTCCTGACAGCAGTAATTATGTTTTATTTATGATTATTTCTATATGTCACAATTTCTCCATCAAATAGGAGTAACAGTATTCAGTATATAGTACTTTGTGAGAAAGGATGATGATAATGATGCAATGTATACTCAGTATCTAACACAATTTATCAACAGTCATATAAGGAAACCAGTTAAAGCCTCAGACACCACCCCGATGACAGAAGTATGCCAAAGTACCAAATCTATGGTCAGCATTTTGCAATTGCTTCTTTCAAATGCTATTGTTGGTTTAAAATGTTTTTGCATTCTTTACATTTCTGTTATTTAATTCAATATTTTCTTTCATTTCATTCACACACTTTATTCTAACAACAGCAAGTCTGCCCCAAACAACATACTTTTTTCAAACCATAATGAAATGAGTCACTAAAGTTGCCCCCTACTCACCACCTAGTGTCTGTGTCCGAGCTTTCAGTACAGCAGCGCTGATCAAGCTTCCCTCTTCACCCGACTGAAAGCCTTTTCCTGACAAGTACCCAGGAAGTCGTAATTTGCTGCCTTGAACTGGTGTGCCCTGCAAAACACAGAACTTAACTTTCATGTGTAATAAAAAGGTAGTTAACTGCTTAAGACAATGTTTTAGAAAACAGTCCTTATCAGCTGAGGCGAACAACACATGGAACCAGGCAACACAACAAATATTGTTGGGTTATTAGTTCTGGAATCCCCTTGAGAAGCCGTTAGTATACATGTTAAACCTGTAGTTAGTAAGTCAAACAACCATACATGCATAAATGACATACAAATGTGTTCACATTATGATAGCTTGATTTAAGACAGACATTTTTGTCAGGCAAGAATCCAACATACAGCCGCTTAGTAATCAAAGAGGTTAAAGCTTATAGACCCAATTGAAATCACAAAACACTTTCCAATACCTTCAAAATCTTTCACTGTTTTGTTTTTCCAAATTCAGAATAAAAAAAATTGGAAATCAGCAAAATCAAAAATATAAACCAATACCAAATACACCTTTTACAAACTAGGAGCCTCTTTCTGGGCGTACTGTCTCTGTTACGATAATTTTGCAGTATATTTCAGTTGGGTCATAAATCTGAAGCGTTCCACATCATGTGCTGTATAAGACTATACCTCTGACGATGAACCTTGGCTCCCAAAGGAGTCTGATGATTTAAGAGGAGTGGAGGGTTTGCTGTTTGTAAGCCAGGGCTTATCATAATTGCGGGTTATGTGTTGGGGAGTCTGGGAAACAATGGCAAATCAAAAAAAAACACATGGATTCACAAATCAAAAAACTACAAGAATCACTAGATGTAAGAAACAGGAAAAATTAACAAGAAAAAAAATGATCAAATAATGTCAAAAGAATAAATTAAGGCAGATAAATGGGAGGGAAATCGTGGTGAGGAATGATCAATCTGTAGGTTGACGGACGACTAGACAACAACTGGCTCTCCCAGCAGAGTCGGGCCTCTCACCTTGGCAGTACTGGCCGCTGCTTGGTGAGACGGGACCGGACAGCTCTGACTGGAGGTGGATCTGTTGGGAGAAGCTCCTCTGGATGACGGCCGAGACCTCCGGCCTCGGTAGCGGAAGCTCGCCATCACCTGAGTGGTTCCCTCTGGGAGGATGAACTTCTCCCGCAGCTCCATGTTGGTCCTGCCTTTAGCTAAGAAAAGACACTCCAAATGAGCCACACTGCATAACGACATAACTGTTTTTTTTAAATAGTATTTTCACGTTGATGATGATGATGTGAGTTAACACTTTATTTTCCCCAATTTCCCAATAAAAACCTAGAGATATCTATGTAATTGGTACTAATTATAAATGGTAAAAATACAAATATTCAAATATTAATCAATTAATATTACAAACTTCAACTTATGTTTAATTGTATGATTGGCTGCTGAAAAATTAACACATTGGAATTACCTCCGCCATGGAGGTTATGTTTTCACCCGTATCTATTGGTTGATTTGTCAGCAGGATAACACAAAATCTTCTGAAGGGATTTCCACAAAACTTGAATAGAGGATGGGTCTCAGGCCAGAATAGGCCCGTTAATTTTTGGTGAGGATCCACATAAAGGGATAAGTCCCTTCTTTTTTTTAACATTGTGAGACAAGGTGTTTTTCCACATCTTTAAGTACAATTTGATATGGATCTTAGATCTGGTAATCTTAATTCATGGTAAAAAATTGATGAGATTAGGTTTAATTGAATTAAAGGGGACTGTTTCCTTGGCGGAGGTATGCGCTCTACTCAGTGCTAATCTAGTTTTGGATTTAATTGTGAATAATTGATTGGAAATGCTTCAATCGAATGCAGTATCTGTCTCCCCTGAAAATAACACTAAATTACATATATATTTCTAGGAAAACCTATTACATACATTTTTGGGAAATTATGAGGGAAATATGGTCCTGTAAAATAAAGTGTTAAAATGACGTGGTAGTTATAAATAAATCTTAATTTTGAATGAAAATTAATTTACATCTGAATAAACCATGAAAACACAAGACTCATGCAGTTTCAGATCTCAACCATACTTGTCCAACAAAAGTGATTACTGCTGCGACAGTAGCAGAATACACGTTTTGTTTCCCAACCGGCAACACTTGTCTGTTTGCTTGGACTGTTAAACAAATGGTGAAAAGATTCAAATAAATCAAAGTGCGCCAAAACACTCCCACAACAGATCGGCCAAAATCAGAAGAATTACAAAAACCGAGGAAACATAAACCACCCCGTAGTAAACCAAACAGACGTCACTCCAGCTGTGTTAAAAACAAACTGGCTGACATGCAGTTTTATTCACTGAGCCACACTTTCAAACAAAGTGAACAGACAAATAAATACTGCGTATATACGGACAACTTGGTCATCTTTCTCAGTGTTAGACAGTTTCAGCTAAGCCTCCTCTTTAACCTTTCAAAGGGTTTTAAAATGTTTGATTGATTGTTTGATTGTCAAGCAAACCAGTAAAGTGCAAAAGAAGCTGCGCCCAGAAAAGCTCGTTACATGCTGAGAGAGAAAGGAAAGAGCTAATTTGGCGCCTCTGGTCCCAGAAAAGTGCCTCGAAGAAAGTGACAGCACTCGATGTGACTCACACAAACAACTGCATGCATGAAAACCAGCTGGAGGTGAATGACAGTTGATTGTGAGTGGAGCCGGTGGTTCATGAGGATGTTGCTCATTCACACACACACACACACACACACACACACACACACACACACACACACACAGCTACAGTAGAACACACCAAGCGGCACACACTCGGATGTGCAGACACACATACCACTGTCGGGTTCATGGAGCAAGGTGAGAAAGTGTGAGATTTGCCAACCTATAGGAGACTGAGTAATTGAAGAGTTTGATTCCGAGCGCAACATTTTGCTCCCATGGTGGTGAACTAGAAGAAATGGTGTCATGTTCAGCAGGAGGAAACAGGAAATTTGATCATTAATACAGAGGAAAGCAGGAACAAGTAGATAACATGAAGCATTTGCAGTAGACATAGCGACAGAGAGGACGCTTTTATACTTTGTAGGCGGCGGATTGGTGATCACAAATTGTATTTTCACACTAATTTATGTTCTTACTGTCGACATTAATTCCTAATCCTCAGTTTTTACTCTGTAATTTTTTCGGACAGCTTTCTGTCATGTTGATATAGCAGAAAACAGACTTTAAGAAGGACGTAAATAACCATAGAAAGGGTTTTAAAACATAAAATAAGGACCACGGTCGTACAAAGAGACAAAGAATGCAAGACAGTCACAGTTGTTCTTTCCACTTATGTTCTCATTGAGGATTATACTCTTAAACGTTCCATAGACAAATCTAGAACAGAGAAAATGCAGATAATCCCTTTAAAATCAGTTATTCTGGATTGTTATGTTAAGTAATGAAAGACTTAGAATATTGACCAATTCATTGTGGTGAAAAGAATATCATTATTTCTACAGAACTGAGAAATGGATTAACTAACTTAACCAAAGTAATGTGCAGTATCCTTATTCTATCCTCCACTTTATCTGCAAAAAGATTAACATTAAAATGATCTTTATAATACCTCATCCATGTCTCAACTTCCCCATGAGATACGCAAACTGTAATGTTCATTTGTTCATACATTTTTCAGTATTCATCAGCCCTGTCTTCTAGCTTCCTGTGGTGAACTCTTGAACTCACCTCGACAGGGGTCATTCTTCACTAAGAACTCATCCAGGGCCATCCAGCCTCCGCCCACTCGCACCATCACAGTGCTGCGTAAAATCCGTACAAGACGAAGCTGCTGAGAGTCTCCAAACTGCGGGGGGACGGGGGAGGGAAACAGAGAGAGGACGTGTAAAAACACTGACCGGTATGAGCGCTCACTAAAAGGCTACAAGCTGTGCAACACTGGAAACCAGACTGGTTTGGAGAATCATGTTTATTCCAATTAATTGATTCATTGTTCATTTGTTTGTGGAATTAGACACCATCGATTTAAATACATATGTACCATGCAAAATGTTGACAGATTCTTTGTGATTTCCTTGAATTCTGATTTCGTTTCCGTGTTGCACAGGTTTACACAAAACGGGATTGATAAAAATAAAAAACAACAAACAAAAGAGAAAACACACAATTTTTGTTTTCATTCTCAAAGACACGAATTACACGAAAGTCAATCCAACTGGTTTTTACTGTTAGAATGTGCTGGAGTATGATTACTATTTTTGATTCCTAAATGAATATATAAGTTCTTTAAAGCAACACTTTTGAGCTTTGAACACTCAGTCATTTTTTTTCCCTAAAACTAACTTTTTTCCCAGAAACTAACAGCTTCAAAATCATTTTAATGGTACAGTGTCTAGTAATAGTGTGAATGGTGTCTGCGTCTCAGCCACTACAACCCACCATCACTTGTTTCTGCACCATAACTTCAGTGAGAGGGTAGGATCACACTTTAACTTTCTGTGTACCTTGTAAATACACAATCATTTGATGTTGAGCCTGACTCATTTATTATTGGGTCAAAATGATCAGCTAGTGTTGGATTGTTGCACTATGTTGGTGTGTGTGTGTGTGTGATTTTGTCCAATTAGAAACCAAATCACTAAACTTTTTTAGTCATTATTAATTAACAGTGCCTTTCTTCACATAGTGTTTTTGAATTTAGTGGACTTTAAAGGTGCAGTGTGTAGGATTATGTGGCATCTAGAGGTTGCACATTACGACCAACTGAATACACCTCACCTTACCATCACATGGTGGCTGATAAAAACCTTAAAACCTTGTACCTAAAGTTACAACACAGTTCTTGGTTTCAGGTGATAATGCACTAATAAAAACACAATTGTTATATTTCATTTCTGCATGTAATATTCCTAAATCCTAAACTGGCTAATATATGGCTGATCAAATAGTATAATTAGATTTTATTTTGAAATAGCAGAATCAGCCCTGACACTATAATACCAGTCAGGCTCTTACAGATTATTTAATTTCATCTCCTGTATTATATTTTATAGACGCACAGCACAGTGGATGTTTTAAATTCTAATAATTTCAATTAACTTGTTGTTTCAGGTTGTAACAGTGTCTGTCAGCAATTTGCTGCCATTACTGCAGGTTAAGCCTGTGAAAAAAACACATCAACTGAAGGCACGTTATTACACCACCAGGGGGCACTGGTGTATAATAATTTGCCTTCATCTCATCAACCACACATACCAAACATTAAGAACACTGAGCATGTTATGGATGTGAATGGTTTATGAGGTGACGGGGAGGACAAAAGTCAGCCAGTTGGATGTGACCATGAGCATTAGCACGAAAACATCATTCACAATCACAGCCGCATGCTTTTCTGTCAACGGAAACAATTTCACATCATGATCAAGCGGGACAAACAGCAATCTCCTGCAATCCAGCACTCTGTTGCACTTTTTCTACAACTACGACTCAAAAATACTCAGGATGCATTGACACGGATGCAGATCCAATGCAGCTAGCTCCAATGACACACTGAGAACAACATGAGGAATGGTTCAGATTGGTTCTGTCTAATCCACCACAGTGTGACACGCAGACATGACCAAACACTGATGACCCTCCGCTTAAGTGCCTACTATCTTATATGATATCTCTTTAACTGGTACAAAATCTTGCACTTGTATGATTTAAGAATGATTTAATGCCACTGGTGAATTTAGTGATCAAATACATTAAAGGTGATGATGATCTGGAGGAAAAAAGAGGCACAAGACACATCTTAAGAATAACCATTTACCAGAATACAGCTTTCCAAAACCGCAACGTGTAGGTGGGGGGTAAGATTTTGATTTTCCCTGTTTGCTATTGTCTCATCGCCGATTAAGGAGTCATGTAAGCAGTGAACCAGACCAAACTGTCAAAAGAATTATTTCAATTCAATTGTTGTGTGAGACATGAAAACAAACTAGTTCATAAACCACCACTACAGCCCCTATCCCCTCTTACTAACACATCCCATTTTTAATCTAAATCCAACAAGCTGCACAAAGCACATGTGGCATATGAACCCATATCAGCAATGATTTTTTAAATTGCAACATGCACTTGGTCAAGACATGTTAACTCAGTAGATACAATGAAAATAAAAGTATTCATTGAAATCATCAAGGCTGCCCGACTATGAAAGTAACAGTAACACAAAAGTATGTCAGCCAATGTTGAGGTAAATCATTCCCATGATACTGAAGCACCAAAAGGCAAGCACACAGAAAGCATTATTTTCCAAACTGCCCAGCAGATGAATTTATGCCCATGGACCAATAAAAATATGGGCTGAAATGGTGCTAGCACTTTAAAATTGTATTGTCTGAAACTCAAAAGCAGACACTTAAACATTTAATACACTCAATATCACCTGGAATTTTAAAACAAAACAGAACAATGAGGAATAACCCTATAAAACCTAAACACATTGGGCATTTAATGATTCTTTCGTTAGTCATCTTAAATCAGCTACCATAAAATTGTAAGATTTAAAAACACATCTCAGGCCAGTGTTCCTTAAGGATTAAATCAAATGGCCATGGATCTTTATTTCTACTTCTGAGTTTCAGTGTGTAAACATAAGCCAGGAATCTGGGCAGAGAGTGTTAATAGGAAAACAAACATGGTAAATGAAATAGGTTTGATAAGGCACCGAACAAAAAGGTTAATAAATGGAAGAGGACTTTCACATGTACCTGGTTTCCAAGGTAGAACTGGTGATGAAGAACAATAAAAAATATACAAAGTTAGAGTTTGTAGCATGCATTGAACTTTTCTGACAGCACATTCAGCACCTACCTTCCACTGGATTTTTCCATGAAAGTGAGCTTATGGTATTTCAAATAGTAATTTGAATCATGGCATCTCTTGTGTTTGTTAAAACGTACTTTAATAAAAATGAGTGTTGAATGTTGCTTACCCGGTATTTGTTGGCACCAATTTGCTCCACTTGGAATCGTTTTGGACATTTGCATTTCGCTACTTGACGTGTAACCTAAAGAAAGAGGACATTTTATCTCACCACAGTTCCCGAAATATGTTTTCAGATTTAGAAATTCTGGGCTTGAGAGTTTGTGTCACCTCATCCTCAATTTTGTCAGCATCTGTTAGTGGTTTGTAAGCGTCCTTGTTGGGATGAAGTGCTGCCACAAACTCATAGTAGTCGATGTAGCCGTCACCGTCTCTGTCAAATATGTCTGCCACAGCGCTCATCTCCAGACGACTGGTGGGGAATTCTATAGAATTGCCAATTAGAGTTAGAAAACAAGCATTTTGTAGACTGGCAAAATGCTGTACAATTGTAAGTTTGTGTGTTTGACACTTACTTGAGGAGAGAATGCCTTCTATAAACTCCTGTCGGGTCACCTTGCCATCTTGATCTTTGTCAATGCGGCGGAAGAAGTCCATGACGCGAGACTTTTTATGGTTCATCCAGCGCATGTAGCGCTTCCGCCACACATCGAAGTCAAAGTTGGCAAATTCTTTCAGCTGCACAGAAAATATAAATGTTTGATTTAGACAACCAGAAAAACAAGAAAACTACAATGGTAAATACAAAAATCTTTCCAATCACATGAGAAGGTACCATCCAACTATCCGATGGACCACACATTAGTTACCAGGCAAGCTTACTTGTATTCTTTTGTTGAGGTAGATAAAAAATAAATGCAAAAAGTTTTTCTTTTTCTTACTAAGATGTATGTAATATATTTTTTGATGAAATTACTAAATATATTCAAAACCAAGCCATGTCTGTCTGTCAGTTCAGCTTTTTATATATATATATATGTATATATATATGTATGTATGTATGTATGTATGTATGTATATATGTATGTATATATATATATATATATATATATATATATATATATATACACACACACACACACACACATATATTATTTCAAACCGGCATCATTATCACATTATATATTGTTTAAATGTTGATATAGATCAATATGGAAAATATATCTTTTCAGCCATACTGAGAACAGGTTTCTGCTTGATTACCTCCTCCAGCCTGTCCATGGCATCATTGAGCTTCCTCCTTCTGTCCAGAGCCAGCAGCCACACGTGTTGCCACTTGGTGACCAGCAGGTTAACCCGAGGGTTCTTGGTCTCAATGGGAGCTTGCGTTGCTGACGCATACATGGTTTGCGTGGGAGAACGTTTTCCTGTGAGGGAAAGACAAACACCTTTACCATGCAATCAGGAGGAAGAGATTAACAATGACATCATTCCAGGTGCTAAAATGGACAAGATGAGGATGTCGCGTCACCCTGCAGTGAATCAACACTGGGCCAGATGGCTGGGGTCACGCTCCATGAGGGGTAATAATTGAGGGATACATACTTCCTGTTCTTCCTTTGCCAAGCACGGGGATCTGAGACTGGTTTGGGGGCTCCAAGGCAGCTTTTCTTTTGTGTGTCTTGGTGATTTTGTCAACATCGGGTTGCTTCCTGGTCATTTCCTCCATGAATGCCTGCACGGAAAAACAAGTATAATTCCAGTTCAGTCAACAGCTATAATCAAACGACCAGTTTAATTTAGATCAGAGCAGAATGGTTCCTCACTTGAAGAGAAATAATATAGATTACTTTTATCTGCAGTTTTTATTTACCTGGTGTTCTGCTATGAGGCTTTTGACCTCCTCGATCTCCTGCGGCAGCGCCTCCTTGTCCTTATCGTTGAGGTTGGTCTCAGCCCACTGCAGCCAGGTGAGAAGATTCTCCAGCAGCTCCTGAATGGCTAACAGCTCAGTGAGGGCCGTGGCCAATCGCTGCTGGTGCTGCCTGGCCCAAGCCTGCACCTGTAACGGTTACATGACACACATCAGTCATACTATATATAGAGGCAAAGCAATTTCATTTACAAGTGTTATGCTAAAACTACAATCCAAAAAACATAACATAATCGCTGCAGCTTGAATCATCCAAACTGTGTAGTTCAGTCATACCTGTGGCTATGACAGAGCTTAAAGGCATGTATGCAAGCATGCAGCTGTGAACTGACCTCTTCGAACCGGGCCTTAATGATGGTGTTCCAGTGTTTGATGGTCGTGATAGAGTCTGGATGGCAGATGGTCAGAATAGCCTCTCCCATACTGGTTGCTTTATTTAGAGCCACTCGCTTTTCCTCCAGTTTCTTCATGAACTCCTTAAAAGTAGCAAATGGAAAAGAGTTCAGATATAAAATTGGATTGTTTCCAGGGAACATAAAATTGAAGCATTGAATGCTGGAGCAAGGCAGAGCAATTTCAGTTAGATGAAATCATAGTTGAAAAAAGAATCTATAATGCTGCATATTTGGCCTAGAAAAAGACAGGTTGCAATCACAGAATCGATGTCCTAACTGTTTAACATGCCCCAATGTTACATTCTTTTTTTGCAAAAACAACCAAGACTGTCAGACTATGACATTTAATTATAAACTTAAAGTTTAGCACAAGAATAAAAAAACATTATTGTATTTCTTGCCTTGTGCTGTTCGATAAGCGCCTGCAGAGCCTCCTCATCATCAGGCAGGCTGCCATGGAAACGCAAACTCTGCTCTGCCTCGGCTAGCCACTCCAGCAGGATGTGAACAGTCGAGTGAAACTCCTCAGCCTGCAGTCAGAGGACATCAGTCAGACTCACACAGACAGTTCTTTACCCTTCTATCTAACGACCACAACAGACACTATGGTACCTGACACAGCGCCTGCTCCAGCCGGGCCTGTTTGGACACAGAGAGGTTGCACACTGTCTCCCAGCGAGTGCTCAGCTCCTGCATCTGGACTTTGACCCAGGACGAGTCATCGTGGCTGCTCTCAATCAGCTCCTTGGCTGAACGCTTGAGGGCCTGAACGCTTACCGTCCTCTTTCCCAGCTCTTTCTGGAAAACCTGCAGGGACCAGTTAGCAAAGGCAACAGTCAGACATCACAAAATAAGCTATTTTTTTTTACTCATGACAAGAAGAAGCACAAATAGGATTAGGGCTTTTCCGGAGCACTGTGACATTGATGTGTAAGATGTGAGTCAGATATGGTGATTATCATAATGACAGGATCAGTGTAATACTTCAATTATAATTTCAATAAAACGAAGGGCAATTTTACTTGCTGATTACAAAATACAATGCTCAACTTCAACAGCGTCACAGCTGTTGGTGCAACAAAAACAAGATTACTGTGTTGCTGATGCAGCACAGTTATTATGAATAATAACACTGGAAATGAGCAAACATGACAGCATCAGTTTTCCAGACATCTCTGCTGGACAGAAAACTTCAAAGATCTCGGAGTAGAAAGGTACCGCAATAGTTGTTCTTTTGTTGTTTGAATTGATAGTCCAACCCTGCTGTGGTTTAAGTGTCCTTTGTTTGCTATTGTTTTAAGTAACAATCAGTGCAGCAAGGAAAGGGTTGTGTTGGTGCAGCAGTGAAAGCTATTATGCTTTTGGTTTTGATGCTGCCTCTAAAGACTTTTCTGAAGACCAGCACTCATTTAGCAGGTCAACGTTGGATTCTTGCAGCTATAAATCATACTGTGGTGTGGTCTTGCTTTGTTTCCTACCTTGTGGTTGTCTATCAGGTTGAGAACAAGGTCTATGTCACCGTGTACCGGCTGGTCCTCAGCCAGCTGAGGTTCCACTCTGTACAGCCAGTCAATGAGAGCCTGGAGAGCGTCTGTAAACTGGCCGGAAAACAACAGGGCCTCCTCCAGCTTGTTTTGTCTGCAGGAGAACACAAATTGTTACTACTAGTACTGCAAGACAAGTAGTTGATGAGGGTTAAAAACAACAACAACTGTGGCGAGACGAATCCTTACCTTTCCACTGACTTGCCACAAACAGTGTCCCATCTGTCCCTCAGTTCGCTTAGCATGTCGTCCAGCTTCTGATTATCATCCTGAAGGGAGGTTTTATCTTTAAGGGCCCGTCCCGTTCGTGTCGTGGTGTCATACACTGAGTGCTTGCTGCCCACAGCTTTTTGGAACTCCTGTGGATTAAAAATATTTCATCAGGCCCATCGTCCAACCACTACTGCATTTATAACGAGTTGATGACAGTCTAATGTGGTGGATTTCTTCACAGTGAACCATCTCAGAGGATTTTCTTCCATTACTGTCAGCATGTCAGACAGCATCCTAATCTGTGTTTGTGTGTGTTTTTGTGATTAATAAGACAGTATTCTGTGATGGGAAACTAAAAAAAAGGGGGTCAAAACTCAAGAGCCACTCCTCCACAGAGATTAAAAGTATCCAAAAGCAAGGTCACTCCTAAAACATTTGGTCCATCATGGGATTATGATAGGATTAGCACAACATCCTAGCATAACACTGCTGGGACAACCAGAGGGGACTGGCTAGTCGGTAACTCGAGCAAATGCACGACTAATGCCTTCAGTAGATACTGTAATTCCCATAAATAGCTTTCACTACTGGGATTTCCTCCAACATTACACATTAACCATGGTGCTGTCTCATGATTCTGACATTGAGTTGTTTTATAAATGAGACTGTGCTGTAGATGCTGTCAAAGGTTCCTCGTTATATTAACTTGCGTGATAAGATAATGCTCGGTCACCTTGTGCTGCGCCAGCTGTGTCTTGATTTTGTCCGGGTCGTTGGCAATTTCCACCTCTGAGTCCAAAGTCTTCTCAGATTCGTCCAGCCATTCCATAAGTTTATTCCAAGTTTCATGGAACTAATGAAGGAAAAAAAAACAAACACATTGTTTCAGAAAGGTTTGATTTCACTTGATTTATCGCCGAGTCCTGTTAAACGTTCAGATGATTACGTTTTAGGCCCGTGGAACAGAAAAGGCCACACTAATGAAAAGGCTGTAATACGCTGCAGACAGAACAAGGAACAAGCTGCATATACTATTTCCACAGCGTTCCAATGATAACAAAAAGCCCCTAACAGCAGTTAACAATGCCTATTTCAAACCCAATTTAACATTTCACAGAACAGTACCTGTTTGGCTCTCTTCCTGGCGTCGTCCAGCAGACGGCCTCGCTCGACGGAGCGCTGCACCAGCTTCTCCCAGCGGCCCTGCACGCTGAGCAGCAGGTTCTTGATGAGGACCACATCCTGTTTCTGGCTGAAGTACTTCAAGTGTGTTCCTGTCTTGTCTAGTTCGATGATGTGGTCCCTGTGGGAGTTCACCTCCGTCACAAACATCTGGTGGAGAGATTGTTAGAGTAGGTGTTACTGTATTTAAAGGCAGCGACAGCGGAGGTAATTTAGTTCATGTGACTGATGTGGTAATGAGCTACGCACTGAATGACGAAACAGACGGAGTCATTAAGTCATTGTTGGCTCGATGGCAAAGCCAAATAGTGAATTAGCAAATGCAAACTCCATTTTTCAAATGAAACTGATATAATTTTCCACTCGCTAAAGAAATGACACAGCAGCTGGATAAAAGCATGGAATTGTATAAAAATGCCTTCAGGGGAAAAGTAAAAGCAATCACGCAGACAAACGTAAAAAAAAAAAAAAAAAAAAGGGTTCCATTTGTCATCAGCATTTAATTTCATCTCAGAGGTTGTGTAACCCTCTGGACAAACATTACCTTATGCTCATCAATCTGAAACATGATGGTCTCCAGTATGAGCGAGGCAGGAGAAACCATGTTCAGTGTCTGCTCCGCTTGGGTTAACCAGTTGATGAAGTCCTGCAGCGAGTTGTGGAAATCTGTGGCCAGCGTCAGGGCTTCCTCTAGTTTCACCTATAAGACAAAGCATCATTGGATCCGGGAGCACAAACAATCCCGCTGTCTTTGTTACAACCCTAATAGGGCTGAAGGACATCGCGATTACGTCATGAGTCATGCTTTTCATTGCCACTGACAAAAATTTAAAAATATGATGTGAATTTTGCTGGAGTCTCTACCAAAAATAGCAATATCAAATAAAAATGCAGCTCCTAAGATTTGAACATTGCACTTGGCCATATTGCAGTTTCGATAATATTTTGATTAATTGTCCAGCGCTGACCTGTACCACACCATACAGTGCTAAAAAAACAAACCGTTTGGTTGCTACAACACTAGACGATGAGGGAGGAAAAAAACAAAACAATTACACTCCCGTTGTGCCAAACATGACCTCTATTTACACAGAGGAAGTTAACATCTCTGGAGAGGCTGATGGAGAGGCAGAGAGGGAGGTGATGAGCTTTTAATTGAATGAGCGAAACATCCATTGCTGGAAAAAGATCTGTTTGTTGGCTAGTCACATGACCATAAAACACTGCGTTAATGACATTGCAAACCTGATGAGAGCTGTGGGTATTAATGTGTTTCTCTCAGACGCTGTGGGTCATGTTGAGGGTTTTGCTAAATATGAAACTGCATTTTATTTCTTATTTCTGGGTCTCGGCAACATGGTCTTAAAATAATACTATGATATTTTTAGACTGTATCACGATGCACAATACAGAACTCAAGATTTTGAAATCTCCTCTAAAGCGCATCGCATTAGCATAAACGACTGGGCAACAAAATCAAATATAACAATTTTTGTTATCCCATGTGAAAATAGAAGAAAAATTTGATGACCATTGGTTCTTTTCCAGTAACGACAGGCAACTTAGTATATTTAAGCAAGTGCTTTAAGGTGCAGTATGTAAGAATCGGTCATTTTTCAAATTCATACTCAAAACAGAAAAAGGGCAGTATATCACCAGTCAACCACTATCTATAGCTGACATCAGCTAGTTTGAAGTAGTGTTTCCATTTTCTGCTCCTTACTCCTTACTCCATACTTCCACTCCACTTCATTTTTGAGGCAAATTTTACTCCTTTACATGTACTTGCTATATTTGGTCAATAGTTACTTTGTAGATTAAATGCTGCATCAGTGCCAAAGTAGCACATTTTTAAATTAATTTATCGGCAGTCGGATTTTAAAAAAAAAGAATAATGCTTTTTATAACACTGGCACTTTCAAAAAATATTAACCCAATTTGATTTTTGATAAATAATCATCAGTAATGTGGATATAATGACTAAAGTCAGCGAGTAAAGGCGAGTATCAGAACAACTACAGCAGAATTCTTTTCTTTTCTTAGACAAAAAAAGTGTATAGGAGTGTCACACTGCTGCAGAGAGTCTTGGCTGGCAGCTGCAACCCTGTGCCTCTCTAAGATTTAGCAGACTTTGAATTCCTGGGAACAGGACCAAAGTAAATAGGAAGCAAAACGCTACAGCAAACTCTCCAGCAGCCACAATGAGGAGCTCCATATCTGGAGTGAGAGTGGTCAGGGAGGGATGATTTATTTTTTAGCTTTGTAGAATGATGAAGTTTATTTACCGGAGCCACAAAAGTGAGAAACTGTTGTTCCAGAGGACAGGATTTCCCAAAAAACAACGACATGACTGATGAGCCTTTGTGTTGGCTCATACATTAGCCGAAGCTTTTATTTATTTTACACTCTTGTCAAGTGTTCACTATGGCAACACTTGAGACAAACCACTGTTGTTTTTCGCTGACTCATCTGCTGTGATCTACAGTGTAACCACATCCTGTGTGTCCTTGCCAGCACTCTGTAGTTGTAAGCCTCTAATCCCAATGCCTATAATGAATGGTGTAAGGACAGAGTCATGGCTCAAGTGTCTGTCAGCGGGCTCTCACTGGGACTCAGAGCTGAAGTTGTGAATCATTAGGAGCAGCGTTGGTCGGCTGCTCACATACCTTTCTCTCAGCGACTTTCCCCTGCACGGCTCCCCATTTGTCCTTCAGGTTGGCGAGGTCCTGCTCCGTGTTGCTGTCTGGACCCTCGGGCGACATGGTGAGCAGCTGGTGACCCTTGTTCACCAGCTCCTGATACAGCTCCTCCTTGGCCTCGAAGGCAGAACACAACTCCTGCAAGACACAATGGCACGATGAGAGCAAACGGGCTAAATTCCCTTTTCGCTTTAGTTTTGGATGACAGTGTGAGAGTCTGCCGTGCCTGTAGTGATTGTGATGAATCTGTCAGTGCACTTTATTTTTATGTTAGGCCCAAAAATGGTGAAAGAATGAGCAGAGTGGAGGATGGTGGGACTCGTTTATAATGTTAGTAATCTGATAAAAAACGTATTTGGTTCAATAAGATGTCACTGATGAAGGTTCTGCGGGGAGAGTTTGCTGTGAAAGTATCTTGAGTTTCTCCAGTAGAGATAAGGAAAACAAAGGAAAACATTCCTAAATTCATTACCATCTGACACGGCCCAATCAATTCGAAACACTTTAAAGGCTTCTTTTGTCTTTTTGCTGCAGTAGTGTATATCTGCAGTGTCATTTAATTTTCACACTTGAGATAAAACACAGAAAAGACACGGCCGTCTCCTCGCGAGCCTGCCATCTGTATGCGGCCTCTCATATTGTTAAACACATACCAGATGGGCGTTAAGCTGCTCCCGGGCCGTGTCTGGTAAGCCTCCCACAGCCTTTGATGCCAACAGCTGACGCTCTGTGTCTTTCAGCCATTGCTGCATATCTTCTATCTCACCATGGAAACCTTGGGCCTGCAACACAATACAACCTGGGTCAGGACAAAAGGTGTCACACACACTCAGTGTTTGCAACCTATGGCTCAGAGAAGAGGATGTCTGTGTTATTAATTCTTCGCATTCATTTAGACACCAAAACTGGCAATCGGCTGTATAGATTAAAAAGCCTGAAATGTTATGAATTAAAGGCTTTTTCTTCGTAAAATGGTAAATATTGTTGGTTTTCTTTTAAATTTACTTTTAAAACTGAGTTGATTAAATTTCTTTTGGTACTTTTAAAACTCCAGAATCTCATCTATGAAAACCCTCTCAGCCTTGGACAGATTATGTGTTTTTGGAGAAACCTTTCAAACATTTCTTCATTACTTTGGCTTGTCATATCCCTCCTCACATCAAAATGTCAAAAGTTATGAGTAGAAACTCCACAGGATGCAGAAGAAATGAGGAGGGGGAGAATCTCCAGAAACAATTTATAACTGACATATTGGCTCCCCTTGGAGAATAGAATCAATCACATCTTATTAAAAAAAGAATAAATACAATGAAATAATTTTTCATACCTGAATCAGAGCACTCTCCAGTTGTTGCTTTCTCTGCGCCGTCTTCTCCAGGATGCCTTTCCACCGCTGGTCCAGGTTCTCCAGTTTGCTCTTCAGACTGGAAGCTTCCTCTCCAGCGGTGGACTCCACCAGATCATTGCCGGCTTTATTAACTGTCTCAACTGTTGCCTTGTGAGCAAACACGTCATTTTGGAGAACCTAAGGCGACAAAAGCAGCCAGGGATGTTGAGTGGATGGATCTGAAGCACAAAAGGACTAAAATGTACAGGGTAAAGGTTCATGGTAGAATAAAGGATCATGAATCGACTGCCTCCTTGTTCTGTTTCAGGAAATTAAATGAAGTGTGATCAACTTTTGTCGTACATGATGCTTGGCAAGCTCTATCTCGATGGCTTTGGGGTCCCCTCCAGCCTTCCTCTGCTCAGCGAGAAGCTCCTCGGTGTGGCTCATCCAGGCCAGCAGCTCGTCCAGTGCGTGCTGGAACTGGCCCAGTGCCAGGAGGCCTCCCTCCAGTTTGTGCTAGATTAATGACAGATCAAAACATCAGATATCACGGCGGGTGAAAGCACTTGACCCGTATACAAAACAACACATCCCACTGCCTGTTTGATCACATTGCTGAGGATGTTTTCTAGACCATTTTTTTTATGTCTAGATATGTTTTGACACGTTTTCCTCTACTGACCTGTCGGCTGATGATCTTCTCATCCAGGTTCTCCCAGAGCATCTTCAGCTCAGACATTGGCTCCTGGATGGCACAGCGATCGGCATCCTCCGTCACCTTCTTCAGCAGGAGGCCTGACTGGTGGTTGAGGCGCTCCATTTCTATCTGCAGCTGGTAAGCCTCTCCTTTGAACTCCTGAAACACACACAGTGATACACCCAATCAGTCAACAGAGGTACAAAAGCCTTATGGACAATACACGTTAAACTACTGTTGATGGCTTTTCAACACAAGATCTGTCTTTTTGTGAATCAAATACAATGTGACGACCTTATGGAGCTCAAGCTTTTGTAACTGTACAAAACAGGCCAACGCTTGCCGTTTGACATCAACACAGCTGGTACATGACACAGCTTCTGTAACAGTGAATTCCCCTGTAAAGTTAAGGAATTAAATATAAAACAAGAAGACAGGACTGTACCTTGAGCTCGACAATCTGCTGCTTGACAGTTTCCAGGTCTGTGCCTACAGGTGACATTGAATCCAGTTTGCTCTCCAGAATATCCACCCAGTCAAACATACCCTGTGAACAAGGTGGGAAACCATTGTTAGAGGCAGAAACCAAAGCTTCGTGCACACGGAGTCAGGTTTCACACTTAGCATCGCTTTGTGTAAAACAAGCCCTGAACGTAAATACCAAAAACCATTACCATCATCCTTAAAGTGAGTTCATATCAAGCAGCTGTGTGGAGGACCTTTTTCTTTTTTTGAGGAACTTTGAACACGAGTCAAAGTTTGAACCAAATATAGCAAAGTGCTGTGGTTTGTGTTTATTGTTTCAAAATTATTTGCTCTCTCGTAAAATGTTGCATCACTTCAATTACGTGCAATAAAAAAGCGCTGTAATCTGTGGCTTTCAACTGAGGGCTGGCACAACTGTGTGTGTTTAACTTTCAATCATGTAAATGTCTCGACGAGCAAGTATATTCTATTATTAGTTATACGCAATAAAACAGGGTCGTAAAAAGTACCTAAAAGTCATACATGAGTAAGAGTGAAGATATTCTGTTATAATGTTACTTTGATAACAGTGAAAGTCACACATATATATAGAACTTGATTAAAAGTCTTAAAGTATCTGAGAGTAAATTTGCTTAAGTATCAAAGTGTTATTTATAATTAAATGTATTAATATATCACACTGGTAGATGGGTTGGATCGAGCATTTTTTCTGATGTTTTTTAGTAAACTCAGGTAAAGTACAAGTACTTCAAACTTGCTTTCAGTACTTGAGTATATGTACTATGTTACATTCCATCATTGAAATAAAGACAAAGAAAAAATAACAGTAATTAAAAAGTATATTATGATTTGGGGTAAGTTTAGGAAGAACTTTACCACAAAGATCTGAAAATGTCTCACTGTGTCACAATCGAAAATGATTCATAATAAATTGTGTTACTTCAAATTAATTTTAATCCAGTCGACAATGTGTGTCTTCTTATTCCTGCAGTTGAACGTTTGAGCTTCACTGTGTCGAGTGATGTGTGTGCAGAGCTGGTCTGATTTTAAGAGGCGGGCATACGAGCATTATTTGTGACATCACAAATTGTTTGGATCCAATCCTGGTCCAACATTTAGCATACACAAATGTGAAGTGGAAACTTGAAGCCTCCAGTGGCCATACACTGAGAATGGACTTTACAGTGAGTTAGGGGACATTGTGTTTATTTGCATGATCATAGCATGTTCATATGTTCTGGAATTTTAATGAGGGAGAAGGAATGGGTGCCATTATAGCAAAAACCAAGTCACACACACACACACTTTGTAGGCCTTATTACATGTGTAGATGAGATCTATAAATACACAGAGTCAGCAATTAAATTACCTGCAGGCCATCCTGAAACTGCACAGCAGCCTGCATGGCTTCATCCAGTCTCTCTACTCTCTCCTTCCAGGTCTTATTGAGATTTTCCCATGCTGAATTCACCTGGAAACAGGACATGAGTACGTCAACAGGAGCAGTTGAAAAAAATCAGCACAGACACTCCAAATAATCTAGAAATAAATTAGACAAATATTTCTGTGTGAAGATGGTTTTGAATGTCATTTATTACCTCATCGATACTTTTCTTTATCACCGGTTTATCAGGTTCCCCGCAGGCGGTCATGAGCTCTGCACCCTGGTTTTGAACCACATCAAGCTCTTCCTGCAGCCCGTCGATCTCCTCCTTAAATCCCTGTATGAGTGCAAAAACAGTGAAGTTTAAGACAAATCATCTACAGTCATCCACCAATAGATCCTGTAGCTTCATCTTCTGTCTGACCTCCACAAACTCCTGCTGCTGTTTGACGACTGATGGGTCGACTCCGGGCTCCTCCAGCTCTCTCAGCAGGTCCTGGCTGTCTTTGATGGTGACGATGAGCGCACAGTGGTCGCACCAGAACTTGTCTGCCAGGTCCATCACATCCAGCAGCTTTGCCTCACGCTCCTCCAGCAAGGCCTGGATGTCACTCCAGAGGAAGACCATCTGGTCCAGTTTGTCTTGTACAGCTTGGAAAACCACAAATTACAATCAGTATAAAACGAATCAATTAACAGCATTAAATATGGAATACAAACACGAACTATCAGCATGTGTTAGTCAGCTGCTCGTGCCAAATGGCACACACCCCGCACATCGCAGGTTTAATGAGACACTGTTTGGTGTCCGTCTCATGCTTTAATTTTTCCTTCCTTCCTTTGCCTAAAAAAAGAATGGCATTCTCATAAAAGCCACACCTGGAGGAAAGCTTTTGCAGTCCAACGAGCATAAACTTTGCCAAAACTCTTTAAGCCAAAAAATCTGAAGAATGGTTACACATGTGTTGATAGGGGAAGAAAAAAGAAAGGCTCTTTCTTCCTATTGACCTTTTATTAAGCAATTTGTCTTATTGACTCCGAGAATGATCCCAATGCCCCATTATGGTAAAACTCTCCTAACTGGATTCAGTTCATTAAAAATAAAAGGGAATCAAATTTATCCAAAAAAATAAGATGATTAAACATTTACCTTTGGCTGATATGTCCTTGTCTGCGCCTTCAGAGCGCGCTATCATCTCCTCGCCTCGCTGCCTCAGCGTCTCGTAAGATGGCTGCAGTTTCTCCAGATCCACAGAGACGGCCTTATTTTCTGAGATCTGTTCCTTGATCTTGTCCACCTCCACTGAGATAGATGGAGGCTGCCGCAGGCGTTCAGCGATCCGCTCCAGGGACTCCAGCATCGGGTCAATTTTGTCATGGAACTAATGAAGAAGGAGGAAACACTTTACTTTCCTGTAGGAATATCACTCAAGAAAGCTGGGGAAATGTGGCTGTCTTGTTAAAAAAAAGTTTATGTATTTATAAGAAGAAGCAACCCTACAATTACATTTTAAAAGTTGACTTTACTTTTACAACTTAAAATTATTAGTCTCCTTTACTAGGTAATTTTGAGGTAATGGATTTCCTCGAAGTCACTTCGGCAGATTTTACAGTGTGTAAAAGTAATTTATTTCTTGTAGAGCCTGACTAATATATGTCTGCTATAATTATTGGCCGATATTGGCCATTCACAGATATATTAGTATATATTGCTGTCAGGTTATACGTTGTCCAGTATGCACAGATATGATAATGCAAAAATAACAAAGCTGGATGAGTTTTAATTTTTGACCTTCTGTAAATAAATGCCTCATTGAAAAGTAAAGCAATTCATCAATTCATCAATTCATCAGTTGACTATCTTGATATTTGATAATTGTTTAAATTAATGTTCAAGCTAGAATGCTGAACATTTAGTTAAGACAGTTATATTCTCTAATTCAACTATCTGATTTATAAAAAAAATAATCCATTGGTTTTTTTTTATTAAAAAGCAAGAAGTTTTAATTCTAATCAAACAATTTTAGCGGATCTTTAACATGTTATCATGGATGG
Source organism: Diplodus puntazzo (assembly GCA_963678695.2). Taxonomy (NCBI): domain Eukaryota; kingdom Metazoa; phylum Chordata; class Actinopteri; order Spariformes; family Sparidae; genus Diplodus; species Diplodus puntazzo. The sequence goes on from OZ023168.1 coordinate 9,336,886, forward strand.
ACGTAATAAGCAGCCACTTCTTTAAACTTTTTTATAACATTAAAGTGATATATTATAAAAAATAGCTAAGAAAATTAAAAACACCCGGTGAACAACTGCTCCACACCTGCGTGGATTTGGAGATGGCCTCATCCAGAGTCGCAGCTCTCTGCTTGACATCCGCCTTGAGTTTGGTGTACAGCTGGTCTGTAGCTGTGTACTTCTCTCGGATGGGCACTCCCTCCTCTGGGCTCAGTTCAAGTAACTGAGGCCCGGTCTTATTCATCTTGTCGATGTGCGGCTTGTGCTCGGCAATCAGCTCGCGCATTTGCTGCAGAGGAAGCGACATGTTACCTTTTTTCAACGCTTGAACAAAAGCACCGCGCTGAACATCTGCTTCTGTCGCGTTCTTACCCTGAGCTCCTCCTGCTGCTGCCTGAGTGTTTCATACTCGATGGCGGGTGGAGGCAGCTGGCTGAAGCTGCTCAAGGTTTCCTGAAGCCACGGCCACATCTCCTCGTAAGTCTCCCAGAACTGACTGGCCAGAGACTGGGCTCGCTCCAGCTGCAGAGAGCGCTCCGAGTTCAGCTGACTGACAATACCGTACTTCTCCAACAGAGTTTGAGTCTTGGCCTGATGGCAAAGCAAGAAGACACTTTAACTCATGTGCATATTCTTTACGAGTAATTGTCTGTTTAAATTTTTTCTGTAAATTCTTTTAACCTTCAGGATTTCTTTCTCCTCTGGGTTTTTGCTGTTCATGATGGTCATTCCTGTTTTCACAATTTCATCCACTGCATCTTTGTGCCTCATGATGTCCATGGAGAAGATCTGAAAAACCGGTAGGGTGAGTTTGCATGTTACAAAACAAGCCACTGTGTTTACTGTACTTTGTTTAATTGGAGGGATACACGCACACACACACGCACGCACACACACACACACACACACACACACACACACACACACACATTATGACAGGCTAACCTTCTGTGCTTGGAGCTGGGCTGTGGTTTGGTCCTGCTCCAGCCTGATTTCGCCCATCGACATCAACTTCCTCTCAGCGTCAGTCATCCAGGCGAGCTCAGAGTCAGCAGCCTGTTCAAACTGGAAACAGACCGAAAACATTTTCCACTGCTGAAAATGTCTCAACTCCTAATTGGAATTACCAATAATAAGAAACAGATAGAAAAGCCTAATGAGCAAAGGCTGTGTATTAATTTCTGTGGTTTACCTGCTGTGATTTGAGTATGTCGGCGTTGATCTGGTCAACCTGCTGGGTGATGGTGTCGTTGACGGCTCTGTACCGCTCGTTATCTTCAGTCACCAGCTTGTCCAGACCTTCACGAGTGTGCCAGGGGATCAGATCCAGGAGAGAACTGCTCAACTCATTCAGCTTGTCCACCACTGGCTTCTGGTCTTTGGTTTCCTTCAACAAGGCCTGGACAAGATTATATGAGACACAGAAAACACCGGCTTAGGCATAACGAATCAGCCCATTGAGTCTTAGAAGTATTTTATGTTGGACATAAAATGTGGTATTTATTTCGTTAGGGGTGAATTACCTTCTGCCTGCTCTGTGCCTGTATTAGCTGCTCGCCCACTGGCTCCTGATCAGCAAACGTGCTGGTCTCAGACTCCACTTTCTCTAGCCAGGAGCTCAGGTCCTCATGGGTATGTTGCAGCTTGGTGGAGAGACTCAAAACCCGCTCCAGCTTCTGCAAAACGGTGTCGCTCATGGAGTTGATCTCGGCGTACTTTGTTTTTATTCCGTCCAGTTTGCCTTGGATAACAATCACCTCATCACCTATAAACAGATAACAGATTATCTCTCATTAACTCAGGGAGTTTTGCATTTCAGCTTGAGGATAGGGCTGTAGGATGTGCTGCTTCAGGGAACTAGAGCAAGACTCACTTCAAGATGTTGTTTGAGGTCACACATTTCAATTCTAATGGTACTTGCACCCAATCATAAAACCCACTGACAGATAAAGAAATACTGTGGCAATTTGGTAAATACAAGCTCTTGGCTTAGCTTAGCGCACTCATTTACATGTTATATCTTGTTTGTTTGTTTCGTGGAAAAAAAGTAGAAAGAATGATGGTACATTCCCATCATACTTACAGCAAGAAAGCAACTTTCTGATGATGACAAACTGTTTGTTTTTTCAACTAGATTTCAACAAATTTTATTATTCACAATTGTGAGAAAGATTGAGTATTGAACTGCTCCCTAAACGAGGCAGGGAACCTTACAATGTGTATTACAGAGACAATTGTTTCTGTATGAATTGTGACAGTCAAAAACTTAGACATGCCTGTTGTTTGCTTCAGAAGCTCCATCCCGTTAGAGATGGCTTGGTCGACATTCTTCTTCCTCAACTCAATATCACTCTGCAGAGCCTAAAAAGGAAAATAGACCCTTAGAAAGTCAGTGAGAGTGACAAAGAACTCTACTGTGAAAAATGGACGGCACACTAATAACTAAAGTCAACTGAAACATGACTGATGCAACTTAAAATGAAAGGACAACATAATGCTTGGCCCGAGGAGGAGTGTGTACCCGTTGTTCTGCCAGCTGCTTTTCAAGAACATCTATATTGTAGTCCTCCACGGACACTTCGTTCAGCCTTGTGTGCGCCTCGTTCAGCCAGTTCATGAGAGCCACTTCGTCCTCTCCGAACAGCTGGGCGTTTGCCAGAGCTTGCTGAAGCATCTCGGCTTTCCTCCTGCACCGCTCCTGGAGCTCGATGTAACTGCCCTGGGTGGCGTCCAGCTTTGACTGAACAAACTCCTTATCGTCCACCGAGCTCACAGTTCTGAGCATCTGACCCAGACTGACGGCCTGAAACAGGTCTTTACTGTGATTCATTATCTCCTCCTCTAAGGCCTGACCACAGGGGATGGGAAACGAACCAAGGAGACATGACACAAACACAAAACACAAACATAAAACAAAAATGTGAAACGGGAATTTTAATGAAAAACGGAATGGGAAATAATGAAAAGCACAAAACTTAAAGTAACGAGCAAAATGAATGAAACTGAAATCAGCTGCGTCGTAAAAACACGTGGCAGCGATGTAAGGCGAAGGATGTTACCTTGTGCTGGGAGATCTGATCTTCCAGCTTCGACGTCTCGGTGCCGATGGGTTCGGAGTTGACGAGGTGTTTCTCTGTGGCTGCGAGCCACTCGCTCAGCGGCTCGAGTGTCTCGTGGAACTGCTGAGTCACCACTAAGATGCTCTCTAGCTGCTTGTGCCTGACACATTTATGCAGATAATAACAACAGTGGATTAGGACCAGAGGAAAGTCATGGACAGAGTGACTGGACAGTTTATTTCAACCAGGCCTATTAATAGTATGTGCAGTTGGGAAATGTTAGAAACACATTAATAATGTTTTACAGCCCTGTTTTGAACTTGAGGATTAATCTCCTCTTGGAGGAAAGTGAGAGTTAATTTAAATTATTTAACCCTGACCTTGGCAAAATTATAAATCACAACTCCTAACATATTAAGCAAGCTTTTCATTAGCAATATTTAAAGGAACAGTTTATGAGCATTTCTAGAAATGCCTTAATTTGCTTTGTTGCAAAGAGTTAGGAGAAAAGACCGCTTTCACTCTTACAGTATGTCTGTACAGTCATGTCACATGAAGCTACAGCCAGCAGCTGCATAGCTCAGCTTGGCCCAAACACTGAAAACAGGGAAAATGCTAGCTAGCTTGCAGTTTTCTCGTTTCCTTGGCAGAAACAATTGGAACTGGAAACAGCAACTAGCTGACACAGTTTCCCTCTAGCTCACTTGGGATTTCCAGATTTTCTGAGAACAAACATTTGAAGCTAGAAACAGGAAAACAGCAAGCTAGCTAGCTAGCCCTTATCAAACCCATGAATTCATTTCTTCCCACTGAAGCTTAAACGAATAGTTCAACATTTTAAGGAATGCACTTCTTGAGAAAATAGATAACTTTACTTCTCTAATATTTGCACAGGAGATGTAGAGCAGGCAGTTAGCAGTTAGCTTAGCTCAGCTTAGCACAAACACTGGAAAAAAAGGGAAACAGGAAGTGACCTTGTGTTAAAGACACATGGGAACAAATGCTAAGCTAACCAGCTTCCTGCTTTATATTCACCAAACAAACATTATAAAGGTCAAACTTGTCAAATAATATTCAGCGACAAAGCGAATACCTGCATTTCAGAAAATACGGAACTTTTCCCTTAAAGCTTCAGTAGGAGGAATTCTTGAAAAATTTATTTGCATCATTTATCTGAAGCATACAGTAGCCTTCCAGTCAGAGGGTTGTTTAACGCTACAGGTGTATATACAGACCTGCTTTCAGCCTTTTTGAGCAGAGCGTTCCACCTCTGCCCCAGGCATTCGATCTCTTTTGCAACCTTCTCCTTATCCACAGACTCTGCCAGTTCTGCAACCTTACCGCCCTCTTTCTTTATCAGCTCTACTGTTGGCTTTCGCTCATCCAGCAGTCTCTGTAAGAGCTGTCAAAGGCGAACAAAGGGGGGGGGAGTTATTGGGCGCCTTTAACATGCTCCAACCGCGAGCATTGCCTGGTGATGAAAAACAGTAAATCTAACGGGCACAAATTAAGTGTCCATTAAACTGAAAGCTTTGTGTAACGCACTCATGCCTAACAATGGATGTCAATTAAATGAGATGAATGGCAAAGTCATAACATGGATTTTCTCGTGCCGAAGTGGAAAAGATTAAAATAGAAGTGCGGGTGTGTCTTTACAGCGTGTGTTCATATGTTTGTGCCACGTGATACCGGCTTACTTTCTGCTCTTGTATCTGAGCCTTGACCACTTTGAACTCTGCAGATGGAGGTTTTTGATTGGCCATGAGCTCCTCCGTGTCAGTCAACCAGCTGAGCAGTGACTCCAGAGCATCCTGGAACCTCCCACAGTGCAGCAGGGCTTCATGCAGCTCGGCTGAACGCTCGGCAATCTGCAGACCACATGGTAAATATAGATGTCACCTGTTTAGACTGCACCCAGTAGCTCATTTCAAGACAACAGATGATAAGAATGACTCATTACACAGCTGATATCTCTTTGTATTTGACATCAACCAGTTGTACCGGCATATCTCTTTATATTTGAGATCGACTGGTCATACCGGCATGTGAAAAGCAAATAACCTTTTTATTGAGGGTATTCCACTTTATGTTGACTGCCTCCAGGTCATCCTCAAGCTTCTTGGTGCTGGTGCCTTTGGCAGCGGTTTGTATCAGACCCTGGCCAAGCGAGTTGATGTCTTGGAGCTGCGCCTGCAATGGATCAATGTCGTCTTTCTGGAACGCCTAAAACCAAATGGAACAAGTCAGCATTATTATTTTGTAAGTGCTCAAATTACAATTGGATCAGTCTTATTTGGAGGTTCATTAAACTGGTTTTTTCTGTTTCTGGTTTGCTGTCCCAACTTAAAAAGAAAGCCCAAGTTAAGTGACTAATTCTGAAAAATGTCCCTTTTATGGTGAGTTAAATTGCAGTATCCCTCCCTGTCATGACTTCTGAAAATGGTTCTGTTCCGACATATCAGATGTCTGAAACATCACAAACACATAAATAAAAATGTGATTATTTAGGAAAAAAGTCTAGCAATTTTAGCAAATCTCTGCACACCGAAATGTTTGATAGATGCATTGGATAAAGGTGCAACTTAATAACAATGAGAAGAACTCCCGCACACTATCTCCCTTTACTGCTCAAACATTTATAAACACAACGACTGTCCTGTCCTGATGGAGATTGGACAAGACTGAAATGTCGGGATAATAAATATTTAAGCAGTAAAGGGAGAAAAGTGCGTAGGAGTTTCTCTCCTATGAAAAAGAAACACCAAAGTGTTGCCAGGAAGTTATTCTGAATCCAGAGACACCACTGCCACGACATCGTCTTGAGTTTAAAATCCAGCTGACATGAACAACTCTCTAACCAGTCAGCAGCTCCTACAAAGCAGTAAACAGTAAAAGCACAGCTGTGCACAATCCGGATTCCAGTCTGAACTAGTGAGCAACACCTATTTCACTCATCATGTAATTAGACATGAAAGAAAAACACCCAGTCAGCAATTCATCGAAAGAGGTATATCATCTAGTGAAACATGTGTTGGACCAGTTAAAAAGCAAAACTCAGAAATGAGAGAGGAGGATATTTTTGGGGGGCACCTGTGGGGAGAAATAACCCATCGAGTCCATTTCAGGACATGCGGCGATGACGTTCAGTAAGGCTTCTATCTCGTGCTCTCCTGCGTGTTGTAAACTTTTAGGCAGACAGGCCTCCACCGACTGTAGAAACTCCTCCAGCTCCTCCATGTTGTATTTGGACGCTCCTTGTTGCACAGTGCATGGTTGTGTTGGCTGGGGGCTCTCTAAGGGTAGGGTTACAGAGTTTCCGTATGTCTCAGGCTGTGTCACCACCACACTAACCAGCTCACAGTCGTCCTGAGGTGAAACATCCTCTAATAGCTCAGCAGTGGAGAGTTCGTCATAGTCTGTTAGAGTCCTGGAACGCCAACCGGAGCTTTCGTTTTGAGTCCTGGAGCCTGACCCTAAGGATGACCGTCCCGTGGAGTATCTGTACTCTCCATTACTAATGGTATCCACCACACCAGATCCTGTTTTTCCTCGCTCCTGGACCAAGCTGCTACTGTGGTAAAGACTCCGGCTGTCCCTCGCAGGTGTGAAAGGGAACTCCTCCTGCCCTGAGCTGAGTGACCGCCCAGTTCTCAGGTCCCCGGACATGTGCATCGCCTCTGAAGATGACAGACTCCTTGTGCCCGGTCCCGGTCTTTTGTGGGATCTATGAGCATGTCGCTCCCTTTCCACAGTTGGACTGTACAGACCTGAGTCCTCTTCAGATGTCAGTGAGCTCGTCATACTCTGACCTCTCCTGCCATTGATCAACCCGGGCCTCTCAACACTTCCGGACAGCAAGGTCCCACTGCGGCTCGCGTACTCGCCCAAATTAGTTGGGGCGAAAGTCCGCCACGACCGCCGATGATGTGGGTGATCCTTCTTCTCTCCTCCCTGGAGACGGGACTTCGGCAGCACTGTATCCGTCACCCTGATCATGTGCCCGTTATGTTTAAGTCCATCAAAGACGGCACGCTCGTCCAGCATGGCAGGTTTGCGGGTCCGGAGCTCAAATGAACTGGAAGTAGAGAGAGCTCCATTTCCACACAGGCTGCTGAGGTCTAACGTGCGGTGAGTGTAAGGTAAGGTGCCTGTGAAGTGCCGGGAAGAAAGGCTGCCTTTAGAGCCCGAGTCTATCTGCTCATTGAGCCGCACGGTGTCATAAATGGATCTCTGGGGCACGTAGCAGTCGTCAATGTTCAGGTCCTCCTCCTCCCCCTTCCCCACACAGGAAGGGTTTTGTCTGAGGCAATCTGGTCTGCTCAGCGGCTTGCCCATGCTAAAACAATTGTCACTACTCACAACAAAGAAAAGATTAAGGATGTAGTGAAATCCTTTGAGGTATACTGTCGTTTAGTGCACACCGAGTCATTGAGAAAGGAGCATAATGTGAGAAGCAACCGTGTGCAAAATAATCATTTTTCTCTTCTTTTCAATCTTAACAAATAAATACAATATTTTCTAAATAAAATCTACTAAAATTGCTCTTGGTGCTCCTTTAAAAATCATGGACACAACCAGGTTGATTAAAAAATAAAGGCTTTAGAAATACAAACATGTCAAACAATATAAAAAAAACCCTGTATAGCAGCTTCATGCTCTGTAATAAAAAAGCAAAATCCAGTCCTTCATTACAGCCACCTATCCCAAATATATTCCTCCAGGCTGTTCTCCGTGCATTGCCAAAACTTAATCACTATTCCTCTGGTCCAAAGTGCTTCTTTTTCCCTTGAAATCCGCGCAGCATCCACGCAAAGCCGAAGGAAAGTCTTCAGTGCAAAAGTGTAAAAATAATCCACAGACAAATCCAGAAGGGCTCCACCAAAAAACTGTGGGGCAGTTCTGAGGAGAGCTGGTACTCCTGGATAAACAAAAAAGCCTGCCCTCTCTCTCTCATCGCTCCCTCGCAATGACAGACACCCTCCTGGCAGAGGGTTTCATGCCCCGCCCCCGCTCATTATTCAGACAACATCTGCCACAACTCCATTTGTGCTCAGAGCCGCTCCGGCACATGTTGATTGGTGGACACATGACCCGTTTTTTTTTTTTTTTTCCTCCACTTTCTAATTCCCCCTTATGTCAGCACGGCCCACATGACTTCACTTCCAAGCCATCTTCTGCATCCTGACACAATCACTCACTTTTTTTGTCGTTTTTTTTTTTTTTCTTTCAGTGACTGGGAGAACGGGGAGGGGAAAGGAGGGGAGGCGTAAACGCAGCTTTTCTACTACTTCACACACACAAAAAAAAAACCTAGACCAGCAGGCAGCTCCCACTTTGATGACATCACACTATGCTGAAATAGATACACATTTTGCCTTTTTTCTCCCCGAGCCCTCTCTCTTTTTTTCTTCACGTGGACTGTTGCTGTGGACCCTGCAGATATTCTTAATTACTGTGGAATGCTGAGGGAGGCACAGGTCCCAGGTAATTTAACACCGACGGCTCTGCCAAGTGCATGAAGGCGCTTTTTATGTCCAGTGACCGGAGTAGGAGAAGAAAGGAGGATGGAGGAGATAATGAAAGGAATGTATTTCTGTTTCCTGGACTGTCTGCACCAACTAGCTCAGTGAGGAGCGGAACAATCCAAACTTCTTTGTCCACTCCTGCACGCATGAGAGGAGTCGAAAAGAAAGACGGCAGAGACAAATAAGTAGTTAAGATCTGGTGGGATTTGAAAAAAGGGTGTTCCGCCAATGAATACCGGATGATTTTAAATATTTAAGCTTTTGAATGTATGAATGCGCATTATTCCTCATGGCTGTGGCCAGTCCCTTTGTCCCCACCATCCCGTATAACTTTGATTCTTTATGAACTTTACATAAATTGTAGCGTTGCATTTTATTCAAGCACTTCAGATTTAAAAGCTGAAGGTTTTAAAATAGGACACATTTTTTATGCAAGCAAATATGCTTTTAAAATTGCATCTTTAATCAGCCTCTCTAAACAATGAGGCACAGGGGGGATTCTATGACAGCGCAACTGCCACTAAGAGCGTCACACGGGGAGAAACATGTGCTTTGTATGTGGAAAATGCCTGAGCATGATCAAATCTGATGAGTAATAAATATAAGCTTGATACCAGATGCTTTGCTGCTGCTCTTTATTTTTTTTTTTTTATATATCTGTATTAAGCTGTAACCTTAATGAAATAAACTAAATAGAGCTTATGGGACTTGTCTGCATAAAACTCTTACATACAAATTCTCCAGTATTGATTCAATGTGATGATTGTACTATTCTAATTGTTTGATCTAAAAAAATATGTATAATATAGTGACGATTGGTCATCATAATTTTCCACAACCCAAGCTGATATATTTAAATAACAGTCCAAACCCAAAGATACTCAGTGTACTGTAGTAGAAGACAAAAAACAAACTGTAAACATACTTTCCTGAACAACTTCTTTAGTCAATTAGATAACATTTGTTAAAGGTACAATATGTAAGAATTATCTACCTGTCAACTCTACCTAACTCTGCTAACTGTAGCTGCTCATAGCTAGTTAGCTTAATTAGCTGTGCAGCTAGCCTTCCTTATAGCTGACCCTGTCTGCACTGGGAGCTCAGAGCACTGGGGGGTTTGATAGTCTTTAGGCTGCTAACACAGGGGCTTTGTACTGCTGAGAGAAGGCTTTAGGGCCTGGGACCGGGTGGATGACCCAGGATGAGGAGCTGCATTGGAATAGGCAATGGAACCCGAGCCGGGCCAGCTGGCAACACAGTTGGGCTCAGCACCCTCTCAGTGCACAGTATATAAAACAGGTCAAACCGAATTCTGGCTCCGGTGATGACCATCCTCTGGAGGCCTGAGCGGAGGTTGGAGGTTATGAAGCTAGCTGGTTAGCATGCTAACGTACGTAGACATCTCTGCACTACAATACATAAACATCTTTGACATGATGTCAAAACGGCTGTTTCTTCACATGTTGATGATTTCAGTCAACTCCTGAGTGTTTAAAACTCAAATTCTGACATGCTGCACCTTTAAGACTCAGTTGTTATCTCGCAAACTGAGCAGTCTGATGTCATTGTGTTTAAAATAAACAAAGATGAAGTCAGCTTATCAACTGAGGAACCAGAGATCTGAATCAACATTCAACAGCTAATTAATGGATTTTTTATTCCATTGTCACCCATGTAATGTGGGAGTGTACAGAGCATTGTATAATGTTCAGTTGAGGAGTGCCTTAACACTTCAGATGGAATGGAAGAAACAATGCCTGATGAATAGAAAACCCAGCATAATCGCCTTACAGCAAAACAATATGCGCTCTCCATGTATAAGGTTGTTCCAGTTTCATGTTTCACTTTAAGACGAGTGTATCATTATTGCTATGTTGCAGTGAGTAACCAGCACTACGTAGTCACGATGACTTTTTCCCCATCAACCTCAGTGCACCGGGTCAGCTTCAGTGTGATTCAGTCGGTAGAAATTCCTTTATGAATTGAAAGAGCCACTGATGTAATGTCTGCGCAGCGAGGAAAGACACCCACGCCAACCTCCAGCGGTGTTGAGTCACTGGAGCTGCCCTTAAGGTACACTTAAAGATATACAGTACGTACACCAGTCGAGCTCCTCCAAATCTCATGTGGAAAAACAGGGGTAAACACATGAAGTCAGACATGTCTCTTTCAAAACCTGACCTAAAATGGTAACAGCACATGAAAGAGACGAATCCGAGCGCTTGTCTTTCTCTGTTTATTTCTTTCTCATCGACTGCCAACGAGGCCCACTTACCTACGGTAACAAGAGCCTGATCCGCTGAATGTAAAACAGAATATGACACAGTCTTTTAAAGTTTTCATGCTGCGCCTAAATAAAGAAACAAACCGAAGCTCCAATGCTGCTTTTGCGAATAAACACAAAGGGGATTTTCCACCAGCAGCTGAGGCCGTGTGCGTGCCCCCTCGACCCAGACTGGTGACAGGCACAAAGAGGGGGGGGGTGAAAATACGCGCCGTGACCACGCTGCTCAGCAACATTTTGAATCAATCACTTCTTTAATAGTTACCCTGCGAGGCCTTTGAAAAAAGGGACTCCAAACAGCAAATTGACACCCCCACCCCCCGCCACCCCTGTGATATTTTAATCCATGCAGTTCAACTGGAGGTTCGGGTGCAGCCCTCCTACGTGAGCGGAGCACCCCCTCAATTGAAAAGAAATCCCCTGACCTACATCTGTGGACAGATCCGTGCCATTTGCCTATACACATCTGTTTACATTGTTTTATTGTAATGCTATCTAAATGAAGAAGTGCTTCATGGTTTCCCTGGTTAATATAGGTTAATCCTCTTTTGGAAGACTCCACAGGAATTTACAGGCTTTTAAAATATTTTGCATCTGTCTGCGAATCTTGCTAATGGCTGCCCCGTCTTTTATCCCTCACTGATACCAACAAAAGCCTCCATTATTTTATAGACAATATGGAGAGTTAGACTGATTGAAAACCGACCATTAGGACAATTAGGAAGCTACTAATGTGCACTGATTCCTTGTCATTATCATCCTTTGGCTCAACATTTTCAAAAGCCAAGATAGGAGCAGAAAAAGCAGGATTACAAAGCAGCTAGTTTATCTAAATCATAAGGCTCTTTTTTGCATTTTGAATGCTATATAATCACAGTAACTAAATTAACTGGTAGGTAAAACTTAATGGACACTTGGCCCGCCACTAACTACGATCAGGTTTCATTTAAATGATCTCCAACCATCACTTTACTATCTGGTGTCGAAGTAATCGAATTAACACCAGGATGCTCTAAGTCGAGAGGCCCCGAAGGTTCAAATGTTAAAGAGCAATATCAGTGTGAAGAGATCGGGACGCAGGCCCAGCTTCATTATTAGGACCATTGAATCAAGTGACGCCCTGCTGGCGACCACCTGTCTGTGACGGTCCATCCCTCCTGCACCATCACTGCAAATGGGCCGCGGCTCTTTTGTTAACAGCAGATGCCCTTAATGAACCAGCAGTCCCCTGAGGGTTGTCGTGCTCGGTGAAGAAGCTGCTGCTTATCTGCCCCCAAATGCAAGGTTTTTGCAGACAGCATCTGAATTACTGAGTATACATTTGTGTAATGAGAGCAATGTCAACATTTTGATATGTGAAACCCAGGGGAGGAGATAGCTTTTAGCATGTGTAATTCATGTTAATTGTAACAAAAGCGTTTGTCAGTAACTGCCTAGTTTGGAAACCAAAGGGAACATTTTTCACACTGATCACTGGTGATCTGGAATTGTTTCAAATGTTTACGTCAAATGTTGTTCTTTCTATTATCTTATTTTACCAGGACCGCTTTGCGAGCTATGGCATTCATCAGCAATGTCGTTAATGTCTCAGGGAATAATACAGGGATCTTGATGAAAAAAATCAGGCATATTTAGCTGGCTGTTATCTGTGAGTGCAATCTGATGCAGATCCAAATCACATCTGGATCGAGCAGGTTTGAGTATGTTTTTATTTGATATTGGATTAGACTTGATGGAATTAAAGGGGACCGTTGGGCCTGGGCGGAGGTACAGTATGTGTTCTACTGAGTCCACTGGAGGATATTAGCTGAAATTACTTGTCCATTAATTATTGTACAACGTTTTAACTGATTAGTAAGTAAATAACTGAAACGTCTCTTGTTTAGGAAAAAGCAGCAACTATTCACATTTAAGAAGTTAAATCTGAATATCGCTTTTTCAGTAAATGTAATATTTTTGGACACTTGGTCAGACATAAACAAACATTTGATGATATCTATTTGTGCTTTTGTGTTTCCTGATGTCATATCAGCCAAACAATAACTTGTTCTAGAAAACAATCATTTTGCAATGAATAGTCTATAAACTGCACTGGAAATATTAAATATCCAGTTTACTGGACGCAATCTGAATATATTTTGGCACTCATAATACACACAAAATTGTCAAAAATGAATGTAAGAGCTGAATTTATTGAAAGTAGCAGTTTATGGCTCATTACTCTACCAGGCAAATTAAACCAGACTATGTGTGTTTACGACCGTAACAACATGAACCAATCCCCACAGAGCATAAAGCAAACACAGTGCAAATTTACCAGGGAGCTATAACTATTAAACTCCAATAACTACTGCTGGGATCACATCTATTCCATCTTTCATCATCCAACTCATTCACTTATTATTTAACCAGTTTAATCAGATGAAATTCCATATTTAGGCCCAAAAAACGAAACACATTTTAAATTGAGGACAACATACCTTAAAGGCCTCCAGCTGTTGCTTGATGACGTCTGTCTCCATGCCGACCGCCTCCTGAGACGCCTCCTTGTCGACAGCTCTGCAGAGTTTTTCATCCGCCTGGTGGAGTTCACCGTACAACTCCTCCAGTTTACTCAAAGTGCTCTGCACCTGCACCTCTCTGCCTTTAGCCCGGTCCAACAGTTTACCACACTGCTTACTCAGAGTATCTAGATCTCTCTTCAGGCCCAACAGGTCAGGAGAGGTCTCAGTCTCTAGCATCTTCTTACAGCTGTCTCCAGCGTTGGCCGTGTTGGCCATCAGCTCTTGCAGCTTCGCCACAAAGCTCTGAATGCTCTCCTGCTGTTCTTTGAGCGTGGCCAGGTCGAGATCCACGGGAGCCATGCTGTCCAGTTCATCATCCAGGTCAGTGAAACGGGAGAACATCTCACGGATGCTGTTCTGGAACTGCCCGATACCCTGCAGTTTACCCTCCAACACTTGGCACGTGTCCTCTAGTTTCTTGTTAAGGGTGCTGTAGTCTTTTTCTACGCTGTCGGCCTGCAGTAAGAGGTCTGTCACACCGTCAGCATCTGGAACATCCACCACGAGGTCCTTGGCTAAGTTCTTCATGTGTTCTACTTGGTTCTGCACCCCCTCTAAGCTCTTATGTTGGGCTTTCATGTTGGTCAGGTTCTTGTTGCTGTGCGCCTGCACTCCCTGTGATTCATAGGTGTCCACCTGCTTCTTAGCCCCCTCCATCTGACCCTTTGCCTCTTTGTAAGCATCATTAAATTCCTTTACAGTGTGCGAGATCTTCTCCAGGCACTCCCTCTTGCTCAGCAAACCTTCCGCTACATTGTCCACCCTCTTGCCGATACTAGCCATCTCCTCCTTGACGGCTTCGGTGTCAGTGTTGGCCACCTCGAGAAGGCCATCTGCCGCCGTGTTGAGCTGCTCCACCATCCCTCTGTGCTTGTCGACATCCTTCTGGAGAGCTTTCACCTGAGAAATGGAGCTCTCCACAGCAACCGGATCGACCGTGAGTTTGACTTGGCCCTCGCTGGCTTCACACTCTTGAATCCAAGAGCTGAGCTTCTCTGCACTCTCCTGATACTTCAGAGATCTCTGCAGAGCAGTCTGGAGTTTGTCAGCCTGCTCCGCAGAGCTCTTCTTCACCTCGTCCCAGTTGGAAGACAGTGTGGTGAGCTGTCCTTGTAGCGCCAGCTTTTCTGCACCATCAGTGGTCTGCAGCAGCGTCTCCCCTTCCCCGATGATTGTGTTATAAGCTTCGTCCTGTTCACTCAGAGCCTTCTGGAGCTTACTGTGCTCCTCCAGGGTTTGCTGCAGGACGTCCACTTTGGCCGAGATGAGCTGGGGCTTGGACTGTTCCTGGAGCTTCTCACCCAGCCACGACTGGAAGTCTTTGGAGGTCTGGTGGAACTGCTGAGAGCTGGCGAAGGTCGAGTTGAGCTGTTCGATCCGTTTCGCTACAACAAAGACATTTGACAATTAGTGGCTTAAGTGCTGCAACAACCTCTTGTAAACTTTAATTCTACTTTTCTGATATAATTTAGTAACCATTCTTAGTTGACTATAACAGACAGACAGGGCAAATACCGACAGTAGGGAGTAACCCAATATATTTGTGTAGGCCAACATCAGCAAATAGAATGGGCCGAACAATATATCAGTCAGGCTCTAATACTAGATGCCAAATATAAAATGAGCTGTAAATAAATTTGACAGAACATCAACCAGAATTCTCCACATGAGCGATTATGATTACACCAATTTAGTCTTCTGGGAAGTTGTTATCATAGAATAAATATATTAACTGTGACTCAACACACATAGAATGGTTCTTTCTCTCCAAGCATTACAGCATGACATTATTAGGTTAAGTTAAAAGGCCAACCTGCTTTCTCTTCCAGCTGTTTGAAAGGCTTGCTGACACTCTCCAGCTGCCTGGCTAAGTCTGCTTTGAGGTAGTCCTCGGTCACCATGGCTGTGAGCTCTGCATTGATGGTCTCGGCCTCCTTCAGCTTCTTCCTCTCCTCTCTCAGCTGACCTGAGATGTTCTGGACGTCCTCCAGCTGCTTCTTCACAGCATCGGGCTGAGTGCTCTGGCCCTGGTGGTTGGTGAGCTGATTCTCCAGCTGATTGGCGGTCTGACTGAGACTCTTCAGTAACTCCTGAAACTGACCCGTCTTCACCGCAGCCTGGTCAATGAGGCTGTCTCGCTGGTCCAGCTGTCCCGTGAGGCCTTGCCATTTCTGGGTGACGCCGGCGAGCTGCTCTCTTACCAGCTTCCCACTTGAGAGGTCCTGGTTGCCCGAAGAACTCAGGATGGCTGAGGCGGCCTCCTCGAGTTGCTCGTACTGAGGTTTACGACTCTTAAATTCATTCTGGAGGATCTGGAGAAAGAAAAATGGGCCAAGATGAACATCCTTTCTAATAAAATATTGTTCTTAAGAGATGCACAAGCTTCTACAATATGCGCCAGGCCTACCTGAACCTGTTGCTTCTGCATTTTGAGCATGTTGGGGTCTATGGAGAGGGGACCAAGGACACTCATCATCAGCTCTTTCTCCGAAAGCCACTGACCGAGCTGCTTCTCAGTCGTTTGGAAGATGTCCAGGTTCTTGTTGGACTGCTCCAGGTGCTGCTTCCTCTCCTCTACAGAGCCGCTGATGTCAGCCCAGGCAGCATCTGAGCAGGAGGGCAGAACAATCACACCAGTCTGCATTAGTCAGCACAACAGCACCTTTCTTTCCACTGTCCTACTGTTCTCTCCGCAAAACCTCCTGCTGTGCAGAACTTGGCACAACGGATGTGTTAATTTCATTGGTGAGGCAGGTACTGACACAGGCTCACCTTCTGTTAAAATGCACGTATGTGGTGTGTAGATGACTGGATGAGCACTAGTATTGTAGCTGGTCTGTTTTAAAAAGCCATAACTCAAAGTCCAGTGCCGTAATGAGACACATTTTTCGTCAGTGGGATTTAACATGCCTCTGACAGATTCAGTGACATAAATTACCCTGGGCCATCTGGAGACAACACCTTGTGCATACCTATTTCTGCCAGCATCTGCTTCCACTTTGCTGCCTCGGGGGAGTTTGGATGAGTCTTAATCAAGTTGAGGAGCTTCTCTCTGAGCTTCTGGAGCTGCTCCTGCTCTTGCTTCATGTCATCCTCAAACACCTGAGGGTATAAAAACGAGATACAATTGCAGAGTCCTGTGATATGCAACTCGCATTCCCAGCTGAGTAAAATCAGCAAGGATTGTGTGCAGATTCAGATCATACTGACATTTTGAAACAGTCTATTTGGTGAGCGACAACAACACTTGAGTACCTTCTGCTGTTCAAGCTGTGTTTTCACCGAGTCTTTCTCTGTGGCAGCTTTGTTCCAGGAAGCTGCAGTCTTCTTCATGTCTTTCAGCCATGTCATCATGTCGTCTGTCTCCTTTTGGGCTTCTTTGACCTCCTGCACCGAACTGCTCAGATCTGCTGCTCGACTCTTCAGCGTTTCCCCGAGACTCGTGTATCCCTCGTTTACGAATGACATGTTCTGCTGTATTACCATCAGCTCTGAGGAAATGGAATAATTCTGTCAGGTTTACTTACCAGGGTTTTATATTCAGAGTCAAATTGAGGTTACAATAACATCTGTTAAAAACTGTTAATATGGTAGCCTTGTGGTACAGTATGTTCAGAAAATGAGTGCGACGCACTCACCCTCACCTTACGCTTATAACTAAATTCTGGGTGCTGAATCCTCAGTGTAGTGAATAATCAAAAAAAAAAAAGCTAAGGATAGTTCTCCTATTTGACCATTATGATTATCATTTCCACACTGATGTTCTTCAACATGTATTTTGGCAATTTCCCAATCAATATACACAGGTGAGGTAATTATAGGTAATCAAAATCAGCAACACAGGTGGAGCATTAAATGACAATAAACTCCATCTGTCTTCGTGTCTTCATTCCTGCAACTGTGTTATTCATAATCTGAACATACTGTCACTGTGAGTTACATTTGTTACTTTATGTCTGGCACTGAGCCACCGGAGCTGCAGCAGTGTTTTGAAAACCAGCCGTAATGCCGACACAGCCCACCTCAAACAATGTATTCCCACAGCAGCATGAACATACAGAATTTATTACCTTTATTTGTTAGGTAGGAATGACTCCCTGGACCACCACCATTAGTAAGAGCTGATGCAAAGACATAAGACAAAGCTTGTGTGAGGGACAGGCAGACTTGTTTACGACTGTTGGCTAAAGATCTTTCCGTGATCTCTAATTAGGTTAGTGATTATGCAGAACTTAGAAGTGCACCCAACACCATGCTTCTAATTTAGACATACGAGGTCAAGTGTGCCGATGTTTACCTGACTTATTAGGAGTCTTTGTCTTGGCAGGGGATGTGAGGAAGGTGATGAGACTGCAGAGTTCTGATCCTTTACTGTTCAGGTCTTGGACAGCGGGGCCATTTGATGTCCATTCATCTAATAATCCCTAATGATAGATGAACCAGACAGATTAATGGCATGCGCAGTATAAACAAGGCAGCAATGTAAGAAAAATGGTGGTGGAAGAATTCTCCTCTCAAAGCCTTTTTTTCACTGCTGCTTTTCACACTAGATTCAGGATCTACTTGTGAAGAAAATTGTCGTTCTGCTGGACAGTACTCCCTTGTAAACACATATCATCCGTGTGTCATTAGTTGGCAGAGAAGGCAGGTTGGGATAGCAGGGAGTTTAGGGAGGACAGAACTATAATCTATTAAAAAGCACTCCCATCCATCTATTGCAAAACACATAAACTTCACTACTGTGCCAGATGCACAGTATGACATCAATTGCTTCTGTCCCAGCACTTTAAGTGAGGTTCGACTTTTTATTTATCTCCTGACTCACATTGACTATCTGCAGGTCCTTCTCCAGAGTTTTCTCACTGCTGCTCGTCTGAACCGCAGGAACCTTCTCATTGGTCAGCTCTAGCCACTTGGTGAGAGCACTGGCTGCAGATCTGAACTCTCCCAGCTGGTCGTGACAGGATGAAACCTCCTCTTCCCTGTGGTAGACAAGAATCAGTCATATTACACATCTATTTGTACACATTACCAACGATATAGATAGAAGGAAACGGGTGAATGAATTATCATTACAAATAGAAATAGAATCCATTCATATTTCCTGCACTAATGTTTGGCCCAAACTAACCCTTGTCCTGATTTAATTTTGAAAACGCTTCATAAAAACAAAGTTCCCCAAAAAAACAATAAGCGGAATACAAAGATCCCTTCCCTGTCCAAACTTACTTTTCTTTGACAGTGTCTTTAAAGGTGCTGAAAATATTTGAGAGATTGTCCATTTTGCTCTGGATCTGGGCTTTGTTTCCATCGGGGCTTATTTCAGACAGCTCCTTGGACAGAGTCTGAAGCCTCTCCAAATCACTGGCGTGTTCGGCCATCTCAGCTTTGGTATCCTGCAAGGCCATCATAACAGTCAGTCAATCTTTTCAGTATGAAGTAATTTTTTTTTAAAGCTGCTACAAGAACTTTCATTTCGTGTTGACTCTGGCGACCCCTGTGAATGAAGGCAGTATGAGTACCTGTCTGCAGGATGCTTGGTGATAAGGTAGAGTTCGGCCATCATCATCCTACAGGTATAAATCTTTCATAGCCACAAGTAGATGGCTGGTGAAATAAAGTGAACTTTTTTCTCCCTTTATGACTCTCACGTTAGCCTGCATGTAGCCTACAGCTAACAGTGTCAGTTGCTCAATTATAGTAATTTCCTTTAAGAAAGCTAAGGTTACCGACATTCCTGATTAGTCCTCTGATGTTGTGGGGATTCTGACCCGGTGACAGGCATAAGGAATAATTATAATAATGATATAGACAGTGCCAATCTTCTCACTGTTTGCCCGTGTAGGCCATTCAGAGACATCAAATCAAGACCATTTCACAACTAACTAAAATCCCCTTGTAGTATATTTAATTAAATCTTACTGAAAGTCACCAAATGCATCCATTCGTGCTTGTAAAGTACATTTACCTGCATTAGCTGAGACAGTTCATTGAAAGTTTTCCCAGGCCCGTCCGTCTCGTGCAGGTCCTGTGAACGCTTCACAACAAACTGCTGAACTTTATCTGCGACACTCTCAAACTGTTCCACTTTGCCCTTCAGCTGCTCCAGTTGGGAGACTTTCTGCTTGTGCTTGTCACAGGCATCGGAGAAGCGCTGGGAGAGAGTGTCCATCTTTGACTGCAGGAGGGCAGCAGCCGAGGGATCCGCCGTCTCCACAAACTTCTTCACCTTGGCTTTCATGGCTGAGATACTGCTCTGGCGACTTGCTATGTCCTGCTCTAATGCCTTTAAAACACAGAAGGGACAGCAACATTTTAAGTGCTTCATCGACCATTAATGGCATCAAATAATAGATTTTTGTCATATAGTTACTGGACTGCCGAACTGATGACAAGAAGACATACGGCTTCTCTGCTGAGGATGTCTCCAATGGAGGCCGAGTCCAGCTGGATTGGTTCTTTCTCTTTCACGCTGGCCTCCACTCCCTCCATCCATCCCATCATCTCATCCAAACCATCCTGGACACTCATGGAGCGAGTGAGGGTGATCTGCAGCTTCTCATTTCGATCACTCACAGATTTGGACAGGTTGTCATAGCGCTCAACGATGTCATCTACAGGGCATGGGATCAAAACCGGGCTATGTTTAAAACTGAGCATCATCTCACTGACACGTTGAGAGATAAACATTTTGAACAAAAGCAAGGTCTTATTTGACTTTTATAAGTTTGTTATAATAAAGGATTAAAAGCATTTCTAAGTGTAAGCCAAGAAACCAATTATTGGGGAAAAGTAAAACAAAAGAGAAGCTCCAAAAGCCATATTTCACTGATAACTTGGGGTAATATAAGAAATGGTGGACACGTTGGGAAATGTTGACATTTAGCTAGCAACGGACTGTCTGTTTACTTCACAACCCACCTACTTACAAGTAACGACCTAAAAGCATACTTTAACTTGCATGTTTAAAGGCGAATTTCTTCATCCAGATATTACATAGATAGTGCAAAATCTGCTCCCTGCGTTCAATTCTTCCCTCACCTACTGTCTCCTGGATCTCATCCGTGTTGCTCAGGAGGTCTCCTTCAGACGTTATCAAAGACTCAGCTGTTTTGCGTAGTGTGTCGATAGCGGTCTGATGTCCCGTCATCTGACCTTGTAGGCCCTGTGGATCAGTAAATAAGAAGAGGTCAGAGAAAAAAAACGAACTGTATAAGTTGCACTTTACATTGCACTGTTTAGGAATAACATGGCAAAAATGGGGTATTAGTTTGATAAGAGGTAACGGTTAAGTAATACCATGTAATTACCCACTTATTTGGTGTGGCATTGACTTAGTGTAAACAATGGGTATATCTGGGATATATTAGACTGAAATGTTGCATTTAGCATAGCAACAATGAGTGTTTCCTGGTCACAGCATAATACTTTAATTTGTACAGTTTTACACTGAAACAAAAGTAAATCTTCGGAACATATTACAGTATGGTTTACATTAATTTCATAATATACTAATTACCAATTTTGACTCCCAGTAATTTTCATGTCATTTTGCAGGTGTTCTATATGAAAGTAGCTCACAACATTGTGAGAAAAACATCAACCATCAAGTTATTACCGTATTAATGCCACCATAGTACAGTTTTTTAAAATTCTAATTCTTGTTGGTTACCATATTGTTACCAAAATGCTTCCATGCTATTACTAAATAGTTTTGCCTCATTGCTGTGTCTCCCTATTTTTACCCTTTATTTTTGGACCTTATTACCATGTTGTATATATCTTAATATCCCCCATAGTTCCCTATGTTGATTCCAAGCTATTACCTGGTTAATACTTTGTTAATTAAAGTAAAACGTAATTATTATGTCTTTATTATCAAACCTTACGCCACCATTACCATGTTATTACCAAGCTATTATGTTAAGCGCTTCCAGTGTATCCACATCAATGCATTTCAGTGGTAGTGGCGCCCGGAAGATAAAGAATAACGAGTGAAGATGTGCAAGAACATCTGGATAATATCGATGGAAAATCCTGAGTCATCCCACATTTATATTTAGAAGTACCTGTCGGCCTCGACTCATACACTTACAGTAAGGCTTAGGATTCTTTGCAGTGATTTGCAACCAAAGCCAAACGCACAGTGTTCCTCTGTTGGCCCACAGGCGCCTCTTATCTGGGTATATCTCTGCTGTAAGTCACTACCTCCCTGCAGAGAAATGTTTGAGCTAACTGCAGCCAAAAGCTCTGACAGAGGGGGCCTAGTTTCTTATCCTCCTGAGTATGTACGCTACAAATAACCAGAGTCAAACTATTCACATGTGGGTCTGAATTTGAACACAGAGCTAAAAATAACTCTGTTGTACTTAAGTCAGTGGAAACACTGTATATGGTAACACGGGTCTATTGTGCTGTGACCTTGTAAACCAGTCAAGTGCTCCAGGTTCTCGCATGACTATTTTCTAAAGTTCTTCATAACCTAACATCCATTAAAGTTTACACAGAGTTAATGACAGCTGTGGCGAGGGCATCCCAACTTTCTTAAAGGGTAAAGACTTTTTCATATGACCCTCATGTGGGCCTCAAGATTATGAGAGACCTCGCAAAAAATATGAAAAATGTACTACAAGACAAAAAAAGACCACAATCTAAAATAAATCTGAGGTTTTCAATATAAGAGTCAGAGGTTCGAAACCGAGACAAGGCTAGGTCACTACAGCAGGTTTTCTTGCCTTGGTCTCCTCTAGCTGTTTCTGTAGTGTTTGAGGGTCAGCTGCTATGGCCTCCGATTGCTGTTTTCTAGCCTCCTCCTCTGAGCCGTTGAGCCAATTCATAAGACTGGCGCTCGTGTCGTCGTATTTCTTGTATTTGTCGACCACATCTTTCAGGTTGTTGCCAAGCTGATTGCACTGAAACAAAGGAAACACAATTATACCGTAGGTGTGATAAGATGTTCAGAAACCAGATAATTAAGTGAAATACATGACGATAACAATGGATATAAGATGTAAAGCTAACATGTTCCTGATGCTTACAGAATATAATGTGACACCTTACTGAGGCATTAAACAGCTTCAATCAAGGAAGGCAAATGCTCCCACCCAGTGGCAACAATAAGACATTACAACCCCTCGAGATCCATCTGTTAACTGCACATTTAAATACCTGTGAATGTAGCGTTTTGTATCTACTGGCTGCTGAATCCAACTTGTCCTTGACGGCAGAACAGGTTCCTGAAGTATCGACGTCCAGAGAAGCATTCTTGGCCGCAGGATCACCCAGTCCACAGGCTTTAGCCACATCCAGCACCTTCTGTCCCGAAATGGTGATGAAGCGAAGGTCTCCCTTGTGCGAGATCACATCCTCCGAGTAGCTTTTCTGTCTCTGGAGTTTGTCACTGAGGATATTGAGGGAGCCCACGGGAGCTCCCAGCTCCTCTATCTCATCCTCCGCCTGGTCCAACCAGCCCTCGAACTCCTCGCAGTCGTCCTGGAACTTCTTCAGCTCCTCCTGGACGCACTGCACCAGCTTCATCTGCTGCTCAGCCTGGGTCAGCGAGGCCTCGTAGCGCCCCTTCAGCTCCTGGATGTTCTTCTGGAGTTTCTCCTTCTCCTGTGGAGACAGCACGTCGGCTTGCTTGTCGAGCAGAGCCTGAGCCGACTGCGTGGCCATGATCAGATCCTGCTGCTGAGAGAGGATCTCCTGATGACGGGCCTGTGGGAACAATGAGGTCTTGAGAATAAAATACCAATTCATACAGCAGTGATTATTATTCTTATTTTACATTTTTTTCTTACTGTTTGTCTTTATGGTTTAAGAATATATCACCTATTTTCCATTTCTTTAATTTGACTTTAATCTGCTTGATACTAACTGACATATTACATCTGTCTTTTCAATTTAACCATGATGATCTGCCTTGTGATTTTTATTAACTTGTGTACTGTCTTGAAAAAAGTCACTCCCTGCAAAAACAAAACAAAACATCCCACATGTAAACATGGATTACTGGAACAATCCGACTATACCTTGACCCTGTCGTACTGCTTATCGAGGTCCAAAGAGGCGTCGTTCTTGCCGCTTGTCCCTCTGCCAAAATCTTTCTCAGGGGTCTCCAAAGCGTTTCCATTGGCATCGTCATCGTCTCCTATCAGTCCCTTGGCCGTGGTTTCCTCTGGCAGGTTTCCATTCTCTTTGCTTATATGGTCAGTTTGATCCAGACTGCTCTCATTTTCATTCCCTATGTTAGATATCCAGTCCAGGAGACCTTCGATTTTGTTCTTACTTTCTTCGAGGCGCTCAACAGCTGCTGCCTAAACAGACAGATAGATTACACGTTGATAAATTAGGCAATAAATTAACTATAATCTAACTAAGCGATTACATTCTGATGCATGACATAGTTGGACATATGGAGGTAATCTGGACACAGACCTTTTCGCTCTCCTGTTTTATGGCTGTGGTAACGACCTTCTCCAGATCTTTCCTGGACTCCTCCGCTCGCTGGTTGATGAGCTTGGCTTTGCTTTTTGCCTCTTCCAGCTTGCGCTCAATCGCGGCTATCTGATCCGGAGTCAGCTTGCTCCGGTTTTCCTCCAGAAACTTTTTAGTGCTGCTGATGACCTGATTCAAGGCACTGGCGTTTGTCAGTACATCTTTTTGCAGAGCCTTGAGATCAGAACAGGAGGGTCATGGAACAAAACGTATTTAAACTGATGAAAACATACTAGGATTCATACGCTTAAAGCAAAACAAACTGATTCCAAACCTGATGCTCCTGCTGGTACTGCTGCAGGTCTGTGACACTCTCTGCGTTTTCAGCCTGTTGCTGGTGACCAATCAGCTGGTTTTCTGTCAGGGTGAGGTTATCACACACTTCCTCCAACTTCTCTGAAAACTCCTTGTGTTTCGCCAACAACGACTGCAGAACGAGAATAAAGACCAAGTGAGTTCCCGTTCACACCCGCAACAATCAACGGGCAATATTTGGGAACACAAACGTCGAAGCAAAGAGAGGTGACATGCAAAATATGTTTTAGTTTACATTTCCCTTTGAAAATCTAGTATGCTGTAAACATGCTTTTTCGCCATTCGCCACAAGGGGACATCATGTCTGACATGTTAACGGGTTTGTTGTGGGTGAAAGTGCTCCAACAGAGGAGTTGCACTTTGTCCTCAGGTGTCTTGAAGGCCTGCAGAACACAATCGGCACACAAATGTTAGTCTGCAGAAGAGGTCAAGCACTTGAGCATGCAATGTTGTTATTATCCTTAAACATTTATGCATTCACAGTTGAGGCTCCCGAATCTGAATCCTGGAAACGAAAGCCAGTAATTCACTTCAGAATTCACAGAACAGACAAAGCAAACAGATTTTTTTAAAAGGCAGATGTTATCAGCACCCAGACATCTGTAGCCAAAACAAACACTGATCGTTTTCCTGGACATGATCTTGTAGTTTTGTTCCCTAAACCTCACCGAACATCTAAGAAGTCATCTAAGCGTGAAAAAGTCCTAACCTTTGCTCACGAGTCCTACTATTCTATACATTCCATATGCTGCATCACTTGGTGATGGGTGTTACCACCGTGTGACGCTCCAAATATTCCAACACATTCCAACTTTTCTTGTCAAGTCCAACTCTTAATTTAAATCCACAATAAATCAACGTAAAGGTCAAGATTTGCAAAGTAATTCAAGTATTTTCTCAAAGCTGATTGATCTGAGGTTCAGAAGTCTCCCTGCAATTTAAATACTGTGAAACTAGATATCTAAAAAGTCTTGTTATAATGCATTCCTGTATGTGCTCATTCACTGTGTTTGAGTTGATTTACTTTTCATTCTAACCCACAATTTATACAACCGGTACCAATGCTTGACTGCGACCACTAACATAGTTAATATGGCCTACTCTACATGCACTGTAAGCATTCATCATCTCATTTAGCGAATCAAACATGAACACACAACTGGAAACATGTGAGATATTTTAAGGTGTATCCCCAGGCAGACCTTCTCCTGGTCTTCCCTCTCTCTGTTGTCCAGTAGGACATCTAAGGAACTCCTCTGTGCAACCAGCCTCTCAGTCTGGTCCCTGAATGCTCGCTGAGTGGTGCTGAGGAACTTGAGAAGGTAGCTGCTCTGAGCCGGAGTCAAGAACTGAGCGTGCTCGGAAATAAAGCACTGGATGTCAAAAGTGGCGTCCTCTAATTTGAGCCTAGCTTCTTTCAGCAGGTTGTTCTCCGTGTCCTGGAAGAAGAAATGAAAATAGTATTTTAAAAAAAGAGTATTTTGTCTGTATAACTGTAGCTGGATTTTTTTTTATTGGACTTTAAAGATACCTTGTTCTGCTGAATCAAATGTTTCACTGTGTCTGCGTCACACGTGTTCAAATCCACGTCACTCGTCTCAGAGCTGTTCTGGATGAGGCCTGCTAGTTCTCCAAGATCACTGAGATGTTTCTGGTACGTTGATTCCAAACGTTCCTAAAAATCACATTTTTGAGTTGTTGACAGCTGATGCAACTGTGACGCCACTGTATTTTAATTAAAGGCAGGGAAAACACTGACCTTTCCCGTTTCCATCGCTTGAACCAGAGAGTGACTCCTTTCTGCACACATTTGGGAAACAGCGGTAAAATTTGGCTCCAGGTCCAGATATGTTGCAGCCAAATCTTGGTGGATTTGTACAGGAATGCCCTCATCAACAGAATTCAGGAGCTGTTTGGCTTTTTCCATATCTGCTGTCAGAACACCAGCCAGTCGAGAGAGTTGGGACTCAATAGTCTGGATAAAAGAGCACATTTAGGTCAGGACTTTTTTGAAAAACTGCTTGATGGTAATGCATACCCCGGATGACAAATTTGCTTCCATCATTTATTTCTAACCTGACATTCCTCTGCTTGGATCTGCACTTCCTCCATGCTGTTGCTCACTGGTGGCTGGACTGAAAGGTCTTTTCTGACATCGTCTAAAGCATCAGCGTGATCCTGCAGCCTCCCAACACACTCTAAATAATCCTGGATGGAGAACAGCTGTGTAGGAAGACACAATAAAAGTGTAGCAGATGTTATTTATGTCTAAAACTATGCGAGAAGGTCACACTGAGACATACACTTAGACAACATACCTGATTTTTAACCTGCTCAACTTTACAGGCATCTGACTTGTCATCATCTACGTCTTCCCCCTCTGAGCTCTCCTCCTTGATGCTCTCCAGTACGTGCCGCCGCTCCTCCTGAGGGTCTCCACCCAGAGCAGAGTTCAGAGTCTCCATCACTTCCTGCAGCACTGAGAGGTCTTGGCTGGAGGAGACAGTCTTAAGCACCTGCAGCAGCTGCAGCTGGATGTTTGGAGCATCAGACTGATCCGACTTCTCACTGACTTTCTCCTCCTCCCGTATTAGTTCTGAGCTTCCTTTGTCGTCGTTGTTTAGACTGAGGACGTTTTGCTTCAGCAGATCCATAAGAAGGTCTGGGTGGCTGCTCTCGATGAGTCTCTGAGGAGTTTCTGTCTGGTGGGAAGCGTCTTTCTCTAAAGGCTGTGGAGGATTCTGAACTACAATGATAGTGCTTTCAAGATCTTGAGGTTGTGCCTTTTGTAAATCACTGACATCAGTCCCTTCTGTGGTTTCCCCCTGGTCGTCTACACGTGTGCTCACAGTGTCAGATAACACTGATGGAGCAGGAGAGGAAACTTCAGGTCTGATGCTGCCGTCTGACAGGAAATCAGTGACTAGCTGGGGATGCTCAGAAGCACAAAGATCTAATCTGTTTTCCCCTGACTCTTCTCCCATTACAGCTTCAGACTGTCCTTCATTCATTTCGGATGCTTTTCCACAAATATCTGCATTTTGTGCATCACTTGTCTCACTTATCCTTGCATTTCTTGATGTAGGAAACTGTTCTGTGTCACTGTTGTTTAGGAATACGTCCCTGTGTTGGCTCTCTGGGGACAGAACGTCAGTGCTTAACTCATCATCGTCTGAACCCGTAAAATCTTTATCAGCCACTACCGGTTCCAAAGAAACTCTTGTGTTAGTCGGAGTATATTGCTCTGAATCTTCTACATCCAAACATTTCCGACTGATGGTATTTGTTGCAGCAACTTCAAGGTCTGGGTGGCTGCTCTCCATGGGTCTGTGAGGAGTTTCTGTCTGGTGGGAAGCATCTTTCTCTAAAGGCTGCAGAGGATGCTGAACTACAACAATAGTTCTTTCTAGATCTTGAGGTTGTGCCTTTTGTAAATCACTGACATCAGTCCCTTCTGTGGTTTCCCCCTGGCCGTCTACACGTGTCCTCACAGTGTCAGAAAACACTGATGTAGCAGGAGAGGAAACTTCAGGTCTGATGCTGCCGTCTGACAGGAAATCAGTGACTAGCTGGGGATGCTCAGAAGCACAAAGATCTAATCTGTTTTCCTCTGACTCTTCTCCCATTACAGCTTCAGACTGTCCTTCAATCATTTTGGATGATTTTCCACAAATATCTGCTTTTTTTTCAACACTTGTCTCACTTATCCTTGCATTTCTTGATGTAGGAAACAGTTCTGTGTCACTGTTGTTTAGGAATACGTCCCTGTGTTGGCTCTCTAGGGACAGAACGTCAGTGCTTAACTCATCATCGTCTGAACCCGTAAAATCTTTATCAGCCACTACCGGTTCCAAAGAAACTCTTGTGTTAGTCGGAGTATATTGCTCTGAATCTTCTACATCCAAACATTTCCGACTGATGGTATTTGTTGCAGCGACTTCAAGGTCTGGGTGGCTGCTCTCCATGGATCTGTGAGGAGTTTCTGTCTCATGGAAACTTCCTTTCTCTAAAGGCTGTGGAGGATTCTGAACCACAACGATAGTGCTTTCAAGATCTTGAGGTTGTGCCTTTTGTAAATCACTGACATCAGTCCCTTCTGTGGTTTCCCCCTGGCCGTCTACACGTGTCCTCACAGTGTCAGAAAACACTGATGGAGCTGGAGAGGAAACTTCAGGTCTGATGCTGCCGTCTGACAGGAAATCAGTGACTAGCTGGGGATGCTCAGAAGCACAAAGATCTAATCTGTTTCCCTCTGACTCTTCTCCAATTTCAGCTTCGGAATGTCCTTCGTTCATTTTGGATGCTTTTCCACAAATACCTGCATTTTGTTCATCACTTGTCTTACTTATCCTTGCATTTCTTGACGTAGGAAACTGTTCTGTGTCACTGTTGTTTAGGAATACGTCCCTGTGTTGGCTCTCTGGGGACAGAACGTCAGTGCTTAACTCATCATCGTCTGAACCGGACAAATCTTTATCAGCCACTACTGGTTCACGAGAAACTCTTGTGTTTGTCGGAGTATATCGTTCTGAATCTTTTACATCCGAACACTTCTGACTAACAGTATTTGTTGCAGCAACTTCTTCTGCAACACCAGGCGACTGTGGAGATCTCTGACCGATACGAGAGTTCTGAGAGCATCGACGCTCGGATTCAACACTAAAACTACTCTCTGAGTTCAGCGCTGCTCGCTGAGGTAATGTGGCTCCGCTGTCATCTTCTGTGATGCTGTTGTCATAGTTACCATAACCCCTGGAATCAGACATAATGGCACTTTCAACCAAATCCCTGGGCGATGAGTAATCTCCACTCGGAGTTGGCCCGCTGTGCAGAGGTGACGGAACCGCACTCATTAATCGCCCATTAATCGCTCTACTTTCCTCAGGCAACACACTGCGATTTGATGAGGACATTTGTAATTCACTCTCACTAACCGCCTGATTTCCCACTTCTGCATCATATCCCGCAACGAAAAACTCTTCATCAAAGGGTGGGCTGTCAGATTTAGAGTAATTACCAGAAGTGGAGTACTGAGTCTGGATTTCTGGATCGGTACTGATGCTGGAGGTTCTGTCGCTCCGTGTGGTTGGAGCAGCGCTTTCTATCACAACTCTGAACACATCCTCCGCATCTGTCATCCGGCTATCGATTACACCCTGTGAGTCATCGTCTTCTGCCAGTAAAGCGTGATGCACACTCTCTGCAGTAACCTGACTCCACGGGGAGGGTGAGATCATCTGAGACTCGTGGCCACCAACCGAGGGAGAGAAATGATGGAGGTAGTTACTCATCCTCCCCACATTCTCACTCTCCACCTCCCTGTCATCAGCCTCCTCGTCAGGCAGATCGAGCACCATGACAGCTACCTTCCTCTCGGACGGCTGCTGAGAGTTTCCAGCCTCATGAATATTAATGAAGCCCAGATTATGATCATGAGAGATGGAGTGAGTGTAGCTTTCTTCAGAGTCTGAGTAGAGGATGTGTTCATCTTTAACCATCCCAGACTGCAATGATTCCCTGATACTGATGGTGGTGCTAGACCTTGATTGGCTCTGCTGTTCCATTAAACAAAGAGCGATATTCGACGCTCCATCCGACATTTCTGACATTTCGCCCTCCTCATCGCCTACAACACTTCCTGTTCCATCTGACTGCAGGTCAAGCAGTTTCAGCACTGTCCGCTCGTCAACCAGGCCCTTACTGAGAGCTGCCTCCAGGTCGTAACGTCTCCCAGAGGTGACGTCCAAAATGCCTCCTTCCTCCATCCGCGTTTTCAGAAGATGAAAAGCGTAGTCCTGCTCATTTTCATCGTCCATCAAGTCGTCAGAGCATAGATACTCAGCTTGGGTCACATATGCATCTTCCGATTCACTATAAAGTGAGTCGGTATCGTAGCGTGGTGGTGTTTGATGACAGGAGTCAAACGTACTTGGTGAGCCGACGCTTGTTCTGTTTATAGAACACGAGGAGGAAAAGACTGACAGATGTGGAACAGCTGAAATATCAAGATCGTCACCATCGCCACCTCTAACATCAAATTGTAAACTACTTCCACATTTTCCCTCTGCAAATTCACTTGCTTTTGTCCAATTTGTATTGTCCTGACACATGCTTTTCTCCGCTACAACAGCATCTGTTGTATCCATGTCATTGTCACTATCTATAAAAACTTCCATGACAGGATCCTCTTCTAGAGCCATGTCATTCGTTCTTTCATCGAAGGTAATCCTTCCGTTGACAGAGGAAACAAAACTGTGAGGATCACAGCTGTGTTGCGTCATCAACTCCTCTGGTTCCTCATTAATGTGCAACGGGCTCTCTAAGTCTACCTGTTCTGAAAGGTCACGAACATTCAAAGTCAGAGAAGTTACGCTTTTCTCAGAAAAAGTTGAGTCTTCAAGAAAGATTTTAATCATTTTACTGAGCTCGCCATCGAGTATCAGGACCCTCTGTCCCGACTGGGGATCTATGTAGCTGTTTATCATGAGATAGGAGATGAATAACTGCCTCGCCTCTGCGCGAGTTGGGAAGTTATCAACTTGTAAGGAAGCAGCAGCATGATAGCATCCATCAACTATGAGTTTTTTATATATAAGCCAAGATGAAAACTTTTCACTCAGGCGATCGACATCTGGGAACACGTCAGGAATTTCTATAGACTTTAAAATCTCAGCTGTGTAGCTGTCAATGACTCCATCTTGAACGGCGGAGTTGATGTCGACCACCTCTGAATTTTCCGGAATGTAAAAAGCTGCAATCTTTTCCCGATTGAGGAACAGGCTGCTGGTGAACTCATCGCTGGTGATTCGTTGGTCATACTGGAATGAGGTGGACACATTTTCCTCAAGCGTAGGCAACACGAGTCCAATAAACTGCTGCTGACTTCCGATCACAGTGAGCGTGCTGCTAGAGCTCATGAGATCGCACTGAACAGCTGCATCCACCTTTAGCTTATCACCAATTTGGATGCTACTCATAATGTCCTTCGACGCCTCGGCAGCCTCCTGATCACTTGGACCATCATGACAAGACCTCAGAGTGTGAACATCCCTCCCTGATGTCAGTGATTTATTCCTGCTGAGGCACTTCAGTATCAGTGTATTGACCTCAGATGGTTCAACCTCCTGCACAGGCTCTAACACATCCAGACAGGTCTTTTGCCTCCGAAGAATCTCTACATAGACAGATGCAGGTATTAAACCACACTGTAACGCCCCCTCCAGTGTCAGCGTGTCCCCCGTGTAGGACACCGTCAATCCGTCACTGCCTTGTTCGACCTCTATCATCTTAATGATCGAGTCTCCACACGCAGCCCCCTCTCTTGCTGCTGCTATGTCAGAGAGTGACACAGAAGAGACGTGTGAACTCTCTACGCACTTGCTTGATTCATTCCACTCTAGCAGGTGGGTCAGGGTGGATTTATAGGTGAGATCTGGTTTGACAGGATCATCCCTGTCCAGACAGAGCTGAGGATCA
The DNA here is from genome assembly GCA_963678695.2 of Diplodus puntazzo. Taxonomy (NCBI): domain Eukaryota; kingdom Metazoa; phylum Chordata; class Actinopteri; order Spariformes; family Sparidae; genus Diplodus; species Diplodus puntazzo. The sequence continues at coordinate 9,368,627 of OZ023168.1, forward strand.
GCCTGACAAAGGTTGGAGGTCACAGGGTGGGCCTCTGGGAGAGCTATTCGATCGATCAGGCCACCCGTGGATCCAGTCTCGAGCCCCGCTTCACTGCACGATTTAAAATTCTAAAGAAAATGAAAATGAGAAAATTTAGTGTGTTTTCAGCATCAAAATGTGTATCATGTAATGTATGTCAAATTTGCAATTAAAGGAACAGTTCACCCAAAAGTTACAAATTAAAGTCAGTATCTACTCGCACACTTGCTGATTGAAAGTCAGGTACAGACACAAAAAAAAAAACATGAAATTGAATAAAATTGTTCCATAGAGCTCATATGAAGCAATTTTATGTTTTTCTCATGTTTGGGAAGGTATTATTGTTACGTTTTATAATGAAGTCATCTACTTCTGTTATTGAGGAGAATGCTGCAGCACTGTTGAGAAATATTTAGTTGGTTCCGAATCTTCCCCAAGTTTTCCCCCTTAACCAAATTTTCATTTTGGGTTGAACTGTTCCTTTTATGTATTCAAAAAGGTCGACAAAAGGTGTACTCACCACCAGACAATTACGGGCATGTTAAAACATCATGTGCACAAGTGCAAGACTGCATCGGAAGAGTGACGGATAACACATTTAAAGCTTTCATGCATCTGGGAATGCAGTATCCAGCGTCTTGCAAAAAGAGGGTAGTTAGTCACATCGCATACTGTAGATAGGGTTACGTGTCATATTAATAATGGTGACATGTCAGACCAAAGCCGGGCGCAACAAAGCATGTTTACAGCATACTTAGATCTTCTGGGCTTGAACTTTGAAAAATCATGTTCTCTGTGCCTTATGATAAGGATAAGGAAAAAAAAGAGCGATGCAAAAGACAACTGCTCACACTGTGCTAGGAGGAAAAAGGTTAGTCATGCAGCTGAACATCAGGTGGCACTGTTCTCTAACACATCATAAGACACAAACACAGACAGGTTTCAAACCTCTTCCGCAGAGGTCGTCTGATCTGAGCAATGCTTGGAGAGTTCGTTGTAGGCCTGGTTGAGCGCCTTCAGCTGCTCCTGGGCATTTTCTCTTTCCTCGTCTGTCATTCTGAAAGAGAAAACACAAAGAATGAGGCTCAGACTGTAAACAGCAGACAGCATTCGGCATGTTGGTGACAGCACATCGACTCACTTGTCACTGTGTTTGTTCAGCATCATTTGTGTGGCCCTCAGTGCCTCTGCGATCTGTTCCTTCTTCGTGACCATTTCCTCCACTGACACCTAGAACATCATACAGCGACATATTAACACTGTATATTGAGTACAATAAACCTTCTTTTCTATTATGTGTATACACATATCATACGATATACGGCTTCTAAAAGACTGCATTACATTTTTCAGTTGACTTACTTATAGAAAATACATCGATTAAAAGAATAAAGATATTCTTTACGCTACAGTGACAGGATTACAAATAAATCCCTGCACTAATAACAATGTAATCCAATAGCAGCTATACCACAAATAATAACTTTGTTCAATTTTTGTTTATAATGTGTCAAAGAGAGTTGACTCAACTCTACAGAGGCCATCATTTGTGGTGTTGTTGTAGTTTTACTGCAATATTTGAAACTGCCTTACATGGAGGGACAGACTGTTAATAGATGATGTTCAGAAACGAAATCTGAGACATAATTTGACAGAAATAAAACAGGAAGTCCAAAGCTGTCATTATTATAATGTCTATATAAGTTTGTGTTCATTAAATATTTAATAAAGGTAAATAAAAGGAAAACAAAAAAAATACTTTTAATTCCTAATCCATATGTTCTAAAATTATAATTACTGACATTGTATTATATGTACTCAAATCAAAACAATTATTAATAAGTCATAATTCAAATTTCATTGATATAACTATATTTTACTTAAGTTGTGGATGCCATATTTATAACTATATCTAGTGCCCATGGTTTAGGTTTATTGATTTATTGATTAAATTAATTAATTGGCATCGACAATGCAGGCCAGACCTATTCAACAACTTCCTTAAGGGCCAGGTTTGAAAAAACAAACAAACAAACAAAATAAAAAAAAAACTTGTGCTGAGGACATTTATATTCCCTATGTCTGGCCTGTAAAGCTAGGAATTTAATGTGTGAAAACAATGCACTTCCAATATGTTTTATGTTTTTTACTTTTCACAAAAATGAATATCATATTATCAAAAGTTCAGGACAGAAATTGAACTTTTTAATCCTCATTGTCAGTTTGACACAGCTAAATTACCTCCGCTTAAACTACCTGGGTTAAAACCCTAATGAAATACGAATATGTATGTGCTTGATAACATAAGTAACTAATATTTAGGCTAATTAGTCAAATTATAAAATGCTCAAAGGGCCAGAGTTAGGCTGTTAAAGGGCCACATTTGACTGTCAGGCCACCAGTTGAATTGGTCCAGTATAAACACTCTGGACGAAATCTATTAAAACTGCTTCATGTATACACAGTTCAGCTCAACTTGAATCTCTGATTCGATGCTAAACTTAATCCTCTACTTAAATAGCAATGTGTAAAAATAAGTTAATTATCCAATTTCTGGCTAGCATAGTAGATGTGTAATGATATTCTTTAATGCATACATCTATTCTCTTTTCTATTCTGTTACGTTAGATCATTTGAATCCTATAAAACCATCAAAAAACCCATTCAAACTTCTTCTCAGCACTAGTCCATCACAGTTAGGATGCTACTGTGATGCACCATAGGCACACATAATAAGAAACATTTCTATTTTCTTCCATATTTCAATTAAATAATGTCAGCTTTGGACCATGTCTACAGTATAATGCATGTTTCCAAAGACAAACAGGGACAAAAATCTGAAATGTACCTATTATATTTTCAAAACCTGATGGGGTCGGGAGTGCATTACAGTGTGGTGATGATTATTTTTTGGTCACTGAGGGTGCTCTGAAATATGAGTGCTTGTGCAACATTGGGGGTTACTGAATCAGTCGGGCACATAATCACACATCATCATCAAATATACCATCAAATCCATTATATTAACCATGTTTCGGTAGGCCATGTAAACATGGGATTTGATACAGTAAGTACAACCACTACCTAAAGTGTAATATTTATTGATTCACTGAATCAGAAAGTAGACTGTGTGTTTTTATTGGAAATCATACACTGTGATAGCAAAAGTCTGTGATATTTTGATGAGAAAAATACTCTTCACCGATAGACCAAAGCATGCTCTCATACACAACAAATGTGTGGCATCATATGAAAACAGGACATACTCAGAACACCACAAACAATACACATCATTTACCTGGGGCTTATTAGAAGCGTCTGTGTTGGCATTGCTATCTTTCAGAGCATTCCCACCATTGTTAGAGGTCTGTTTCACATTGGACATCCAGTGCAACAGTTTGCTAACTTTATCACCATGTTCTCTCTTCTCCTCATCAACAGATCTCTAGAATTCAAACAGATGGGTTTTTGACAAGATTGTTAACGTTGTTAGGAAAATCAGAAAAAAAAAAAACAACACTTGAGAGGGGGAATCTGAAAACAGAGGATACCACAATCAAGCTAAAAACACAAAAGCTCAAGAACCACTGTCAGTTGCATTGACCACACGTGTGTGAACCGAAAAAAGAACATTAAACATTAAAGTCAAGGTAAACCAAAGGAAATCCTATTTGCAGGTTTTGCTTTTATGCTATTGACCAGCATATTTACAAATGTTTATTACTTGTATGCCGAAACATAATGAAATGTTGATTTTGCGCCATATCCATGAATCTTTGTTGCCTCCAGTAACCTCAACCCCGTGTGGCAGTCGTACACGCTCCTTTCAAGTGCCTCCCTGAACGTGATCCTCCTCTTGGTCTTTGGACAGGTGAGGCTCTTGGTGAGGAACTTCTCGTCTTTGAGTGCAGAGGCAGTGACTTTGTCAACAAGGCCGCTCTGAATAACTTCTTCCAGTGAGACCCTATCATGAGTGTCAGGGTTGATCAATCCTCCAGTCAAAAGCTGGAATTCCATGCAGCGGTAGCCGGCATCCTTTGGGAGGAGATTTTCCTGAACAGCCTGGGGAACAGACAGGCTCTTTAAAGTCTTGGGGTGAACGATGCCATCGAATGCCTGCTCGAACTGTTGGAGCTGCTGATTCAGTGCCTCATCCAAGAGATTCCTTTTGAGAGCCTCGGAGATAGTAACTTTCTCTCCTAAAGAAGGGTCGCAAATACCTCCAGTGCAGGCCTGGGCCTCCAACAGGCGTAAAGCGGTGACTCTATCAGTAAAGCCCTGCTGAAAACCCTGAAGGACTGACAGCCTCTTCCTCCGAGTGACATCCCAGAAACCAGCAATGGGGCTGTTGACGTCTTCCACAACAACCATTCTTGAAAATATGATGTCTGCAATCTCACAGATACTAAGAAGCCCGCTGCGGTAGCTTTCAAGCTCGGACGTTTCAAGGAATCTCTGACTCAGAGCAGACTCTAGGCAAAGTTGACGGCCACTTTTGACATCAGTAATGATGTGAAGCGGGCTCCCTCTGGCGTCAACCAAGGTCTTTTCTTGCCATTCACTTTCCTGCTGGGACAGAAACAGGTACGTCCTCTTGTCGATGTGTCTCATCTTGAAAGCTTCATATGCCGACATTTCGATGCCACGACTGCTGATGACAACGGATGCTCTGTGAGAACTCAGGGGAGAGGTGTTGGTAAGATTTCTCTCACCAAATGGGAAGAGAAACACCCCACCATCAATGTCATACAGGCATTTCTTCAGGATTTCAGAGTAGTATGCTTTCTGTCCAGTGTCAGGGTTGTGGAAACCTTTGGGGTTACTAACTGGATCATGCAGACTCTGAAGAGTATCCTTGTTCAAAAGACCCTGATCAACAGCAATGCTCGCCGGTACCCTGACACCAGTCTCTGGGTTGATCAATCCTCCAGTGGCTACCTGGACCTCAAGGATCTTTTTGCCTTTGTATCTGTCAAGAACCCTTTGCTCCATTGCCTGAAACACAGACAGCTTTTTGCCAGCGTGGATGTATCCACTAACTGCTTTCTGAGCCTCCATCAGTTTATCTTTCAGGCCTGTCTCTATGATACCTCTCTCCAAAGCCTCACCAACTGAGTGTGACTGGCCTGTGGTCAGATCTGTGAGGCTTCCTGTCACAGCTTGAGCCTCCAGAAACTCAAGAGCATACGTCTTCGCTAAGAAACCTTTCTCAGCAGCTTCTAGGAAGGATATCTTTTTCTTACTTGACTCCACATAAATTCCAGCAATAGTTGTTGGTTTGTCACCGTGTAAAGTAAGTGATGCTTGCATGTCATCTGCTGGGATGAGACTCATGGTCGACTTGCGCAGAACCTCTTCATTCAAGTACTTGAATTTCATTAAGTTTTGGATACTTGTGGTGCCTTTGAGTTCTGGGAGCTTTTGGGAAGTTGAATACATCTCACTCAGTTTTCCCTCACCGTCTGTTCTCTCTGATGTGTCTAAGGTTTCATAGGTTTCGGTGATCCGATAAGTTCTTTTCTTGGTGGTGCTATCTGCGTCTGCTAGTCCACACAGAGCCAGGTATCCACGTGTTGCCACAGACATGGGCTCATCAGGTTTGGTTGCGCTCGCATTTTGAAAGTCTTTTTGTAGGAGGGTAGGGGTTTGAAGAGTAGAGCTATTCAGAATTTTCTTTGTTGGTGAATCATGAAGACTTTGGCTTTGAATGACTTCCATATTATCTTGTTTGACTTGTGCAAGTCCTTCAAGGATGTTTTCTCTCCCCATTGTTGACATCTGTAAATGTGAAGTGAACAGAAGAACTTATAAGTTACACTGTTACAGATAAGTGCTAAATAAATATTTGTAAATATTTCAAAACTATTACATTTAAATATTTGTAATTGTTAAAGGGTAACTCCACCAATTTGACACATTAAAATGTTATATACTGCATGTTAAACAATAATAAGGCATAAAGCCTTATTTGCCTCCAGAGGAAGCTGCCTGTTATTTATTAAAATGCCTCCAGTGATATCTCACATTCTGATGCATTGTGGGTAATGTAGGAGCCAGGTTTTGAAAAGCAGTCACCTAACCTAGCATTGTGTTACTTAAACACTGCTGGATTCATCATGAAACTTCGACAACAATCAAAACCTGCTGCCTACATTACCCACAATGCAACGTAGGCACTGAGTGACATAACTGGAGGCAATTTATCAGTTTACCAGTAGCTTCCTCTGCAGCCACAAAATGCTTTACACTACTTTTTTGACATATGCAGCTGTCCTCACCAAGACCTGTAAACACACCATTAAGTGTCAAATTTGTGGAGTTACCCTTTAATAAATATTATATTCAATTGCAGTCAATTACTAAACTAACTTCATCCATACCTCTGAGGACACTTTCATTTGGGGCATCGTCCTCTGCGTCACTGTATGTTCCATCTTCAGCGAACCAGGCTCGCTGTCTCTGATGTAGTGATGACTGGTTTCAGTGACTTCCTGTTTGTTTGTTGTCTGGTTGTCAGTCTTCATCCTGACTCCTAGCGTCAGAAGCTTCTCCTGGAGAGTTTTAACCTCCCTGACGTAAGACTCTACTTGGTCACGGAGAGATTTCGCTTCGCTGTCCTTTACCGTCATTTTCCACTCACTCTCACTCAACAGCTGTTTGAACTTCGCAGACTCGTTTGGCTGTTCACTGCGAAAGGCTTTGCAAGGCGCTTATTGTTGAAATGAGCCTAAGTTTGTCTTCCTCAAGTTGCACAATTTGTGATCTCGCCTTTGCGAGGTCATGTCCGAGCTGTGTTCTCTCTTGCTGCAGTTTGTCCAGTTTGATCTGCAGTTGCAGCTGTTGGTCCGTTTGTTGCTTTGACTCCACGGTAGTCTGATACATTGTTTTAATCTGTCTGACATCTTGTCTGAAATTCTTGTTGAGCATCTCTGCTAATTCTGCGCTATGTTTTGACTTCTCACCTTCGCTTGAGTTTTCAGACAGCAGCACAACCAACTTTTTCTCTATTTCAGTCTGCACTAGCAACAACTGCCTCTCATAGCCCTCCTTCTGAAGCTCTAGTTTATTTTTCAACTCCTCTAGCATTTTCTTGCACTTCTCAAGCTGCTCTTCCATCTGCTGGGACGTCAGCTGAAGGACTGAGTTCTCTCTTTGCTTTTGGTCCGCCTCTGTTTGGGCGCGCTGCAGCTTTTCCTTCAGCATTCTGACCTCAGATCCCGACGAAATGCTTTTCTCTAGCGCCTCAGCTTTCTCCCTCTTAAGGATCGTGTTTTCATGTTGTAGATTCGATCGGGATCTGTCAGAATTAGACGTTACATCTTTCAATGCTGCTTTACTTTTCTCAAGCTCGTTTTCTAGCTGCAATATTTTGGATTCTTTGGCTTTTCTGTCTCTGGTTTCTTTCAACAACTCATCTTTAGTTCTTTGGAGGGAAATGTTGAACTCTGACAGTTTAACATTCAGGTTCTCTACTTTCCTCTCTGTTGTTTTCTTGTCGCTCTGAAGAGCATACATCTCCTGCTTCAGGGTTTCTGTGACCCTCTCTGAGCTGCTGGATAACCCTTTCATACTGGTCTTGTATTTGAAAAGCTCATCCTCCAACGCCTTCACTTTACTGAGATGTTTCTGACTCTCAGCGTTTTCTTTCTGTAGTTCTGCATTTTTTGTCTTTAGCAACGTGTTCAAATCGTTAATTTCAGCGTTTTGCATGTGGATCTTTTGATTTGCGGAATTCCTTTCAGCAAACACCGCCTGCAGCTCTGACTTCAGAGTTGCTATTTCTTTCTCGTAGTTGGCGATGTTTGACTTCAGCATTTTGATTTTCTGCTCCAGCTCGGTCATATTCCTCACCTCCTCACTGTAATCCTGCAGCTTCATCTGAAGCTCGTAGTAGGTCTGCGATTTCTTATTTAGCTCTTCCTCAATAATCCTAACCTGTGATTTGGTGCCCTCGGCTTGGGACTTGAAGATTTTAATTTGCTGATCCTTGCTGTCAATCTCCACCGTCACCTGATCAAGCTTAGCTCTGACGTTCTTCAGATTCTTTTCCATCTCCATATTTACCTGCCTTAACTCGTCTACTTTTTTCTGCAGCTGAGACGCAACTAATTCGCTCTTTTGGAGTTCTGCCTCAAGGCTTTTGCATTTGAGCTGCGACGCCTGCTCTACTGTCTTCATCAAGCTGTTTTCTTCCCTCGCTGCTTGAAGCTTCTGTTTCCAGCTCTCTAACTCGCTCTTTAAAGACTTGATCTTTTGCTCAGAAAACGATCTCTCCTTCTCTAATGACTCTGTTTGGATCTGAAGACCTCTAACGTCACCCTCAGATGAGACGTTTATCCTCGTTAGCTCATTGCATTTAAACTTCAGCTGATCTATCACCGCCTGCTTGGAAGCGACCTCTTCTTCTAAGTTGCTAATCTTGTGGTTATTGTCCTGCTCCATGGAGCTTTTCTTGTGCAGCTCTCCTTGAGTGATCTTCAGCTGCTCTTTAAGACCCTCAACCTCTGTGCTTTGGAAAAAGGTGTTTTGTTCCAGTGAGGATTTTGCTCTATGGAGAGCCCTCATTTCCTCTTGAAGTTGATTGACGGATCTCCTCATGTTCGACGCTTCCTGCTGGAGATCCTCCGATTTCTGTCTCATGCTGTTCCTCTCACTTTCCATGTCCATCTGCAGCTTCTTCAGCCTGTTGTTGCTGTCGTCCAACAGCTTTTTGTAACTTTGTGCTTTCTCCTCAGCCATGTCTGCTCTCTTCTGGACCAGGACTAGCTCGTCAACTTTCTGCTGCAGGGCTTCCGCCATCATGCTCTCATTTTCTCTCACTGTAGATGACCCAGGCTCACTGTTGACTGTCATCTGACTGTGAGATACCAAAGTCGTCTGAGCCAGAACAATTTCTTTAGCCTGGACTTGAATTTGAAGCTGCTCCTCTGTACCCTCCTCCGCGTTTGTCTTTCCCTGAAGTGCTGGGCTCTGTTTCTTCAAATCTTGCTCGTCATTTATTTTCATTAAGAGCTCTTCTACTCTCCTCTGAGCCAGAGACAGCTTGGCCTCTGACTGCTCAATTAGCTGTTTAGTGTGACTTAATTCCTGCTCACTGGCATCTTTGTCTTTCATCGCTATTTCTAACTTGGTGCCATACTGATGAATGTCGTGCTCCAGCTGCGATCTCTGGAAGGTGAGATCATCAATTGTCTTCTGTTGAGTTTCTACTTCTCCCTCCAGCTCCTCCAGCTGTGCTTGTCTCTCAACCAGCAACGCCTCCTGCTCCTGGAGCCGCTGCTTAAGTTGACTAATCTCTACCTCCCCTGCAGCCCTTTGGAGCTCCGCGCTCTCTGTCGTTTTTGCACTCTCGGCCTTGTCAAGAGCCTTTCTGCTCTATAATGCAAAAAAATAAGTCATCCACTGATTCATGTTTCATTGGAAATTATCAAATGAATTGCAGGGAGATTTTCTGTCTTACCAGAACGCTGCAGGGACGTTAAACAATCTCTCCAGGAATTTGCCATTTTTAAGACTGATTGATTTTTTTTGGTGAGCCATAAATATTTTGGAGGGTTAAAATGTTAATATTCACATTTGACAAGAAAAATGTTAAATCAATTTTTAGAATATTGCAATGATATTTGCCACTGATTTGTTTGTTGGTAACACTATATCATAACCTTATAATAACTATTATTAATAAATGTAATATGTATAGTTAATTCAACTTTAGTTTAACATTATTTCACTGTTCACAAACAGTTAAGTGTTTTATGAACCATTTATTAAGGAACTGTTTATTGTAAAGATGCAACTGATGTTAATAAACCTTAGCAAGCGGTTATAAATAGTTTGTTAATAGTGAAATTACTATTTTGTAGTTTAGTTTAATGAACTATACATTTATTAATAATGGGTATTATAAAGTGCTACCCCTCTGTCCTCTGACCCCAACTTGATCCAATCACGGTTTCAACAAATAGGACTGAGAATACATCTCAGTACCAGAATTTACAAAATGCTACACAAACTCCTGGAGAGGTTTCATTTTCCCACAGAACCGGCTCTTATGTAAGAGAGGATTTTGGTATAAGAAGTATAAAAATCTCTCTCGTCCCAGCAAGCCACCGTCACCAGCGATACCCGTGCATGCAGACATGCTCTGCAATTGCACATTTCCTTTGCTTCATCAGCGCAATGAAGCAAAGATCTTCACTCATCTTGAGCTGTCAAGTGAAGAACTTAGAGCAGATAAGGAGTAGAAAAACACAGGTGTATTTGTTTGTTGCATCATTTTACAATTCGTACAAAGTGAAGAAATGAAATACCTGCAAGCATGATAGGTTAAACGTCTACAGTACAGTACATAGCCCCAACAGTCTGAAAGGTGATGCAAAAGCCACTGTAAATGTAGAAAAGTTCTTAAAATATGAATCTCTCACCTCCTCGTCTTCAGTTCTCTTCAGAGTTTCACTGGCGAACTTCACATACTGTGTCATGAGAGTCACAAGAGCAGTGTAGCGAGTTCGGAGATCCATGAACTGTGTGAAAATGACAGAGAAAAGCAAGTACATCATTAAGATGTACTCTGCACAGAGCAGAGCTGGACTGGACTTAAAGTTAAATCACTGCTTTACCTCCTGCTGGATGGCATCAGAGGAGCTGTTCATCCTCCGTTTCTTGAGAGGGGATTTGTGTTGGGAGTCGACCATCGCTCTGAAGGTCATCAGCTGGAGTTCATAATCCTGACAAGAGATTAATGGGAAAGTTTACAAGGTTGTTTCTTTCTGAACGACAGCAACTTAGGATCTTTAGTGTTCACAAGTTAAAGGTGGGAATGACAGCTAAATTCATATATCAAAGAAAGTTTAAAAAGATAAATAAATGGGATGATTGGAACAGAATTGATTTGAGTTACCTTGACGGCAGATGAGTACTGCTCTGAGTACTTCTGACACTCATCAATTCTGCTCTGTTTGTGTTCAATCTCCGCAACAAGGACCTGGAAAAGACAGTCTTTTAATGTGAATGTACACATCCATGAATGTATCTTCCAGTGAGGAAGTGAACTGTTCTCCTACCTTCTGTTTGTTTAACAGCTCGGCCAGTGCTTTGCTGTCCTCGGGTTTGTTTTCTTGGGCCTTCAGCTGTGCTGCCTCCATTTCTCTGACCCATTCATCCAGACTACTGTAGGAGTCTCTGTAGTGTTTCAGAGATTTGCTGATACCGTCCAGGTCGCGAAGCCTAAAATGATCAGTTTTAGTATTATCAATGAGCATCACTTGCACTTTTAATACTTCGACAAAGAAATTCATCTGAAGAGTTATCAAGACGAACCTGCTGTCAATCTGAGAGTGAATGTTCTGCCATCTTTCACTCAGCTGATCGGCCTTCTCTTTGTGCCAGTCGAGGTCGAAGTCGCGTTCGTTGTGCGTCTTGAACATGCGGTCGCTGATGACTCGTGCTTTCTGCAGCTCGTCCTCCATGTCGTGGAACACCTCCTGCTGCTCGTCGATCTCTGACCGCCATTGCTATAAACAGAAGGAGGACCCGTCATTCGAAATGAGCTAATGATGTCGCCAATGTTTCTAAAATGTAGAATCCTGCGGAGGTTTTACCTTAAGTGTTGATATGACCGACTCAATGGACTTGACGTCAGAGTTCATGGCGTCTTCCTCGTACAGTTTGGACTCGTAGGACTTAACGAGCGCCTCTGCGCTCTGGCTGTGCTTCACCACCAAGCTCACTGTTTTCAGTCTGCAAAACACAGAGAACATGTATTTAATTCAGGTACTTCCAGTTCAAATATCTAACAAAATATCTAAAACAGGGTGTCTACAGGTGTCAGGCACTTATATTTAATGCTTCTCAGGACCTTTTGAATATAATTTCAAATTTAAGAGTGGTTTTTGGATTAATCATCTTCAAGCATATTCAAGCATTGCAGGTGAGTATAAAATGTATGCAGTACATTATGTCTGTGGTCTCATGCAGGGGTAGACTTTATGTACAGTAGGAATATGGCAATATATTTAGTTGAGGGTTTAAAGCTTGCAGCATCAGAAATGTGGACTTTTGCAGAAGAATTTGACTCGTTTTCACCAAGAGAAGAAAAAGAAAAAAATTAAAAGATGGATGAATGATATTAAATACAATGTTTATGGCCATTAAGACCAATTTAAGTTTATTTAATTAAATGAATCTGAGATATATTAAAACGTTTTATGGACCTATGGAAACCCTGTAAACGCCAGTGCGATTACTTCTAGAAAAAGAGGGGATTGTCTTACTTGTCCATATAAATGGAGGACATGGAGTACACTTGGCTCATGCTTTGAACGAGGACAGTGAGTTCAGAGGAGAGCGTCGGCACAGAAGGAGAACCCGCAGCCTGTCTGAGGAACAGCTCACAATTCTCCTTCATGACGTCAAGGTCCTCCTTCAGTTTGTTCAGCTCCGCTGTCTTCTTCTGCAGGACGACACATAGAAACCATCATGAAAATGACATCACCATTGAGTCCTTGAATCTGTTCATTGATGATTGATACCCTTATGTGTACCTCATGCTCGGTGATGCGCTGCAGACTCTGCTCCAGGTCGTCTCTCTCCAGTGGTGTGCGGAGTTGCCTGATCAGGTGCTCCTCGTGGGCCTCCAGGTGCATCCGGAAGGTGCGTATTTCTGAGATGTAATGATTGTAGACTGACTCCTCGTGTTCCTCTGTTCATGAGAAAAATGTAATCAGTACAAATAATCATATAAGAGCATAAAATATGACAGTGACAGGGTGGTGTTGTTTGTTTTTGACAACTAGCCAACCTAAAAGGTTGCCTACATTCCAAAATCACAACTGCTTCATATGAAACGTGACACTACTCGACCAACATTTAGTCTGACACATTTACCAACAGCTACACAAGTCTGCCTCTAGGTGGCATCATCAGCACAGTATAAGGCCAAGCAGGACCTATTGCGATGCAGTCAAATGCATGTTCTCTGCTAAGGTGATGTCATACACAAATAAGAAAAAATGGTTAAAATAAGTATAGTATATTTGTCCCTGTTTAACTACACAAACTTGTGTAACATCACAACTTAATACATCAAATGCTCCACCCTACTTAAAACCCATAAGCTGACATTAAAAACAACCCAGTGTTTTCTTTTCACTCGCAGCGAAGCCAAACATCAGCTCAAAATGTCTTCTTAATTCAGTCAAAAAAAAAACCAACATAATTCCAGAAGGCATTAACTTAAGGCTTAACAGGCTTATGGTGCCATGTGTTTCCCTCACGATGTTGTGTTCAATGTACACCAGCAGCTCTTTGTGTGAGGGGGGGGGAGGCAGGAGAGGAATGTGGGCCTTGCCTCTTTCTGCAGATCTCAGCAGTTCCTGGTAGTACTCTTTGCAGGCCACGACGTCTCTCTCCAGCTGGTTACAGTCTGCCACCGTGAACACCTCGGACTCCTCGCTGTCCTCCAGGAACTCGTCGAAGTGGGACTGCAGGTTGCTCAAAACCTGCTGGTGCTCACCGGGTAACATGGTCTTTATCTGTAGTGGTTAGAGGGACAGAAGTGGAAATAAGACAAAAATGCACTTTGTATTTGTCCCCACGTGGTTATGAGCTGGTGTTGAAGAGTCTAACAAGGGGAAACATGATGATTCAAACGCACTGAGGACACATTCCAGTTGCGGATGGCTCGTATGTCGGCCATGAGATAATGCCACGACACCACGCTCTTCATGTTGATGTGGGAGTGGTGCCACAGTGCCAGGACGTTCTGGTACAACTGCTCAGTTCTGCAGGAGAAGGGACAGACGTAAATAATTCATCCCAACAAGCTAAATCGTGTTACGTATTTGGTAAAAGCCATTTGAGCTCAAAATAATATTTCTTTTGAACGTTTCCCAAAATGAAGCCTCACCTTGTAGCCATGTCAACGGCCTCTTTGTTGGGCGGGGGCACAGTGAAACACACGGAGGGCACCATGGCCTCGTTCCCTGCCGGGTTGATGACCTTCCACTTGGCTCGGTGAGAGTTATTGGCCAACACGCACTCGTCCTCTTTATAGATGGTAATCTGTAACAGTTGTGATAGAGACACAGATTAGATTTACTATAAATCTTGAATAAATTGAGATTAAGGGTAGAAACTACAGGGAGAATTTGCCTCCATAATATGTCCATCCAAATTACACAGTCAGGTGAGTATTAACCCCCCCAGTGAGGTTATATTTTCACCAGTGTTCATTTGTTTGTTTGTTGTTTTGTCAGCAGGAAACTAATACACGGATTTCAATGAAATCTGGATGGAGCATGGGTCTTAGCCCAGAATAGACCTCTTTTGGTGCGGCTCTGGAAAAAGGGATGGATCCAGGTATTTTTTCTCACTTTCTTTAACATCATGAGATAGGGCGTTTTTCAATATTTTCAATAATTTATCAGGGGACAATGCATGTTTAAGCACTGGATTGCTTTTTGCACATTTGTTGTTGACTTTTTGTGTATGCCATGACACATATGTGGAGGGGGACTCAAATGTGGTGCAACGAGGCGCAGAGAACGTCAGCGTACCTCTATCTGACGATAATCGCAGATGGCTCTCACGGGGATGGAGGATCTCAGAGGGCTGTCGGGGTTCCTGGGCTTGAGCTGCACAATATTCTTGGCCCTGCCCACTAACCCAGCCACAGTGCTGCGGTACTGAAGAAGCTGCTCCTTCTCATCCTGGATAACAACAGGAAAAATGTAGTTTTGTTCATTCTTATTTACAATATCCACACACACACACATTTCATATCTTCCTATCAGTTTACCATGGACTCCTGAATGAGATCCTCCAGCCTGTGTAAGCTGCTCGTTCGATCACAGCTGTATTTTCTCTGAATGGCATCTTGCAGGCTCTTAAGGTAGTCTATTGACTCTTTGGCATCGCTGAAAAACTGCACAGGAGTAGAGAGGGGGAAGTTAGACGTGACAACTAGAAAAAAGAAATGCACCACTGAGTGAAACAAAGGCAGCAGCTCACCTCAAAATAAACAGCATTCTCCTTGAGATGCTGTTCTACACATGAGCAGAGCTGCAGGATCCAGCTCCACTGAGTCTGCATGGCAGCTCTGTACGCCTAGAGGAGAAACACAACAACACCCAGGTATGATTCTGGAAAATTACAAGACTTACTTGATCTTTTAATCATTGTGGGAGCTGAATGCAGGGTGGAGACACCATCACATTATTATACTGACCGCAGAGCTGAGCATACAAAAAAAGAGCTTACTTCAATGGTGAGCCGGGCTGGGTGGCTCTTGATCATGAGGCGCTCTGCCTTGTCCTGCACAGACTTGATCGTTTCCTCCTTTTCATCCAGCTCCCTCATCAGGTCCTGTGTGGAAGACATAAAGCTGAGTATCTCTGGCATCCAGCGGTGGAAAAGCGCCAGTCGCTCCATCCTCTCACACAATCTCATATCCTGTCTCACAGCGCTCAGTATGAAACTAATCATCCAGGCAACAATACACAAATCCCTCAACTCGGAGTATTGTTCCATTAAATGACGCCGCTGTAAGGCAGCCAAACCTCAACAACCCAAAAGTGTCTGAACAAGCCCGTGTTATTCTGTCTGCACTGTAGATTTCATGGTTTACAGTTCATTGAAGGGCTCACCGCGTGGTAGTCTCTTTTCTTGGAGATGCTGCTGTTGCGATCGCTCCAGTCGAAGGCCACCTCCTCTTCCTCCTTCTCGTTCAGCCAGATGAGCTCCTGAGTCGCCTGCGACACGAAGTCGAGCAAGCTCTCCAGGTGGCTCTGTCGCTCTCGTGAACAGCTCTGAAAGGAACGGGCACCAATCATCAGTACACATCGATCATTTAGAGAGTTTATGAAAGTTTTAGATTACAGATCACTTACCAATAGCCGCTCGTACTGCTTTTCTAGTTTGTTGAGTTTGTCTGAATAAGTTAGCTTCAGGGGCATGTTCATCTGAATCTGAGGGAAGAAAAACATGTTTTGGTTCCTTTCATCTATTCAGAGTGAAAATAGGGTTAAGGCTGCAAAGATGAGTCAACCGAAAAATGTAGTTGCCAACTATTTTGACCAAAGATTCATCATTTCAGTAATTTTTTCATTCAGTAGCATTTTCTACATTTAAAAGTAATTTGTGTTTTTCTTTGTAATTTGTGAAGGTAAATCAAGAGTCTTTGTGTTTTGAAACGTTGGTAAGACAAAAGAACCAAACTGAAGATGTCACTTACAGCTTTGGGAATTTTGGATGATGATTTTTCACATTCTTTTTGACGTTTTATAGACTACACTATTAATTGTCAAAGCAATCTGTAGATTATTCGATGAAGAAAATAATCGGCAAGTGCAGCAACATTTCAGGCCAGCATTTAGATTTTAGATTATAAAACAAAAAAGAGAGGAAACTCCTAAACGCTTACCTCACTCAGTTTGGCATCTTTAAGACTCATCTGAAATTCTTCGATGGCTCTGTGCACGCTTTTGTGGTTCTCTAAATGCATTTCCACACTTGGCAAATCTGATCCCCACTCTGAACGATCCAGCTGCAACTTTAAAATTAACAACAAAAAAAAGAAATTCAAATCTCGTACACACTGATTCAAGGCTACAGTGGATTTTACATAGACTGGTGGTGACGTCTCACCTGCATCTCTTCCACCCAGTTCAGGAGGTCCTGAACAAACTTCATGTTGACCTCCTCCTCTGTCATGTTCTGGTCTGCCAGGGAGGATTTCAGTAAGGGCTTGCGGATCTGCATGTGTTTCAGTTGCCTGAGGCTGCCCGGGTCCATGCCGCCGCCGCCGCCACCCATGTAGCTCTGGACTGAAGTGGGCTGCATGCCGGGGGTCAAGGCGGGGGTCAAGGATGGGGTGAGGCACGGTGTAAGGCTAGAGGTGTATGTGGACCCAGGGGTGCCTAACCCCCCTGGGGTGAGTGCAGGAGTGAGGGCTGGTGTCAGGCTTGTGTTGATGTTCTGCGAGAAGCCGGAATTCAGGCTTTGCGTGATGCCTGAGATCATCATTTTGGTTTGTTCCGTCGTCAGGGTGCGACCTTTGCTGTACACGGAGGAGCACTCGGATCTCAGGGCGAGGAGGTCGTCCCGGAGCTTAGATACCCTGAAATCAAACAGGAACAACAATATGAGATGGACTGCAGCAAGGGAAAAATCCAACCTATTTTTTTTTATTTTTCATTAAATGTTCATTTATACACATTTGGATTACACACATCTGCGTCAAGAAATGTAGAAAAAAGAAAAAGAAGAACTATTCAGGCTAAGAAATATACAATATCAACTATTGTAACATCATGAGCATCCACATAGATAAAACTTCTCTAAATAAAGAAATTAAAGGAAATAAAATACCTCAAAAGAAAGAGGTGGTAGTTTTGACCTGATTTCCAGGTAAATCAGTACAGCACTTTATCACACTGGTAATCCAAACTATACAATCACAGGAGCCCATCGGGTTGAAAAATATGTCCTTCTATGTACAGTTTAGCTGTTCTTTTCTCCATTGAGAACACGCTCATTAACCTGTTTTGTAATATATAGTGGGCGGCAGGGTTTTGAGCCAAGATAAAGCTCTTTTGTTTCTGTTTTTTTGCCAGCAGTAACAGGATATGCAGGCTCCAGACTGATTTGTCACACTGGTTGCACAGGAAAACAGGGAAAACATAATGTGCAAATACATGTTTTTCTTCATTTCGTTTACACACAACAGGAAACTGTGACAACCTCAACTCACAATCTCAATAAGATGAAAAAAATTCAGATGCACAGGCGGCATGTGCGACATAAATAGTCACACCCTGCGGGAAGAAAGCTTTCTCTTTTCCATAGATTCATCTGGGATTGTTCCAATAAAATGTTTTAAAAATATACAACAGGCCCTGTGTTAAATCAGGGTTTGAACTGGAAAAGATTCCTGTATGTATCCCTCTCAAAGTATGACACAACTTTGAACAATCCTAAAAATGTGTCTGATCTCCAAATTGTCTATCTCCGGCACAAATTTGTTTTTATTTGGTCATAATTTACAAAAAATAAATATAAAAAGTAAAAAAACTCAATCTTCGGTCTGTGTCACTGAGTTATTCAAGAGGATATACTCTGTACCTTTGCACAAGTTGATCTGCGAAGGGAAATTTCCCATCCAGGAGAATCTGGATGTCCACCACTTGCTGTCTGAGGATGTTCTCGCACTCCAGAAGGTAGCCGGCGATCTCGGCTTCATGTAGGAACTGAATACCAGACTCGAGCCGTTTTGCATCCTTATCAGGGGAAACACAGAGGCCCAAGCTCAAGACAAATACTGAACAGTCCGTGCTGTTTGATCACCACTTAACATCAAGTGAAAACTCACAGACTGCAGTGCGATTCTTGCCAACGCCAGCTTGTCCTCTCCGTTCACGCAGTCCCGCTGGACCCTGTTGGCGATCTGCTGCAACATCTCAAGCCTGCAAAAAACAAAACGGTGGAACTGTTACTTCACAGCTGTTACCACTTTAACAAAGACAAAAACCGAGAGCACTGGAACATCACCTGGATCCGTAGGCAATGCTGTTATTGAGAAAGATTGAGCTGTTGATTTGCAAAGGCTCGGTGTCATTGGAGCACAAACTGTTGAAGCTGCTGTTGCTAATAGACGACATCCCGCTCAGATAGGCCATCTTACTTCGCCGCTGCTGCTGCTACCTGCAGCACGCTCAAACAATCACTGTCACATTTCTCATCCTAATGGCCCCTCTGGAAGGGTCCCGGCCTCGAGCACGCCTAACTGAGGGAGCCGCCTTCGACTCGCCCATATTTATAGCAGAACAGCCAGGTGAAGGGGCGTTGTAAACTGAATCCCACCCCGGAATAATGTGCTGCCTTCAGGGATAAAAATCAAACAGCAGGTTGAGACAGTACACCTTTATACCAGCTGACACTGTATAAAGCGCTGCCAAAAGGGCTGGATGGCTGTCTCTGAAAGTCTTCACCACACCCAACATTAATAACACTGTGTTAATACACCGTGAAGGCAGGGATGGAGAAGTCCAAAAAAAACAAGACAGACATTCGAGCGCCCATAGCAATGAGATCGACTGCAAACAAACACACAGAGCACAAGCTAAAGTTAAAAAACTTGACCAAGCTTGTCATTAGAGAACAGTCGCTCTTTAATACATCAGAAAATGTCTCCACTGAAGCATTCGAAAATACTACTAAAGTCTGCTGGTTTTTCCTCCATGCCTCCACATGACTCTGTTCAAGGCAGGATATCGGCTGAATCTACGGCAGGAGTAATGGCAAGCACTAACCCCTACTATATAAGTGCATAATGTGCATGGTGAAGAGGGTTGTAGTTAGGAGAAGTCAACAAAAGGTCAGAGAAGCGAGCTGACAGAGAGCAACAAGCGTTTGTTGTCTTCATTCCAACGGTTTGATAAAATATACATGCCATGTATGATATCATGCTTCAAAACTGCTTCTGCTTTCTGTTCTTATGTGAATATTCAAGCTGACAGCGTGTGAGCACCTAACCTCTGAATTTACCGCATCATGCTCATTGGTGCGGTCTGATGATGAGAGACAGTAGGGACCATGGTGCGCACATAAAAAACAACTTCTCCAACCGTACTGTCTTCATGTGATTGGAGAGACCTGGATGTGGTTTGCTCACACCTGACCTGTGGCTGCCTGTGACGGGAACCTCTGGGGACATCTGTATCTCGGCCGTCATCAAAGTTTTTAAAAGACCGGCCGTGGCTACAGTAACTCCAGTCACATCCACACATCTTTGATTTCTGAAGTCACTCACTACTCAAGCATATTTTTCAATAAGTGCTTTTGCAAACGATTCACGTTATCTGCATGTTTAAGCGAATCCCTCGATCATGCGTGAAAAGCAGACCAAAGCTCAGCCTTATCAAATGCACCAGCACGGTAAATCTGATCAAGAAATATTGAGCACATCAGCTCATGAATATGTTGATAGAAATCAAATCGTGGCGTGCAACGCGCCTGTGAGGGGGTTTCTACCTTGACACCAACACTGATCCCCATCTTCAGTTTTAGCGGAGACATTAGTCGGCTTGTAATACGATGCATGAGCGCTCCGCCTGCACCAACCTCAGACACTGTTATGCTGAGTCATGTCGCATACTCGCTCCTTTATCTAGCTACCTTTTTGAAAAGCTCATAACAATCATTTTTGCTAACACTCACATGTTTTGGCACATAAAACACCAGCTGTGTGTCTCTTCAACACTCTTAGTTAAATGGTGACTTTTGGCTGAGAAGTAACCAGTAATATTAGGCAGTAAAGATTATAAACATTAGACCTTAAAGCCCATTATGCCGAGCCAGGCAGGAGAAAGTATTAATACGCTCAGTGGCTGCACATACCTTTCCACCTCAGGCCTCAGGCTCTTCTCCCGCTCCAGCATGGCAACAATTAATTTACCCCATTCCTTCTCAACGTCGTTCGGGTGGTGACCCGGGGGCAGCTGGATACGTCCGAACTCGATCCACATCTGAGCCAAACAGAGACTTGTTACCACTACAGTGTGTGGGACTAAAACCATCAGACCAAACGGGCTCTCGTGTTGTGCATTTCCATACCTCAAGCATTTTATAGAGATCTTTGATTTTTGTCTTCTCGTTCTCTTTCTGCGGGATTTCGTGCTCTTTAAACTGCAGATACTGCGTGTAAAGTGCCTGTGAAAGGAAGCAGAGGTCAAAGTGAAAGACGCAGTTTCAGGTGAAATCTCTCTCAGCACACATCCGTGCTCTCTCTTCTTCTTTAAAACAGCCGCATAAAAGCACCTTCACCGATAACAGCTATCGACTTCATGCAGCAAATGGATGCCGCTGCGCCCTCGAGTCCATCAATACCTCCATGAGTATCGGTTACAGCAGACAGATGCTGCACGTGAGTTATCTAAAGCAGATAGTTATCCTTCACCACACCGGCGATTTATGCTGTCTGTAAAACGAGACAGCCGAAGCTCAACTCACGCAAAACAAAGCAAATAATAAGGACTCAAATCCTTCAGTACCTTGATTTCCACAGGGTTGTTGGGGAATGATCTGTCCGACATTATGGCCACATTGTGTTTGATCCACTGACTGAGGTATTTGATCATGTTCTGGTACTCCACCCATTTGATATCAACATCCTGTTCAGAGAGAGAGGGATCATCAGCAATAAAGCACTTCTCTGCACTTGGACTGGGTGGACCAATGTCATCCACTTACATTAGGGCTGATTCCATCAACGCCGTCGGCTACTTTTGGGAAGGCATCGTACAGTGTTGAGACGTACGTGATGACTGATTTTTCATCCGGAGACTGAACGTCTACGTCTGAGGAGGGAGGTAAAAGCCGAAATGGTCACGAATGCAACACATAACAATCAGCTGTACAAAACCCAAGCTTCCCCTCCACGTGATTTATAGCACAGAGAACGGGGCTCACCCTCGGGGTCCAGGAGTCGGGCCACACCCAGCTGCTCTGCTAAACCAAACGCGTGCTCCAAGTTTGATCTGTTGGTCTGCGTCGACACGCGGCTCATGTCAACCATGTCCGGTCTGCACGAGAGAGAAAGAGAGACCATAAGGACCCAAAAAAACAAGGTGTGACAACTAAAAAACTTTTAGTTCGTTTAGCGTTACAGTACCTGTATTTATGAATGATGGCGCTAAATAGCCTCCCGTCCCTCCAGGAGGTTGTGAAGTTGTCACATCGTACACCTACATAGCCCTCTGTTATCTGCTTTGACCAAAGCAGCAGCCTCTCCTTGGCTGTCATGTCCTCGGACTCCCCCGTCACGTGGATCTCCGAGATCTGTCACAATAAAAAAAACATTTAAGATGTTAAATACAAGTTGCACCAATGTTAAAATGTCCAGTTGTGGAGGCCTGAAAATCAAACCCACAAAGCTGTGACCAAAAACCCTGTGAGATCAGACGTGGTAACAGCAACATCTTAAAACAGGGCTGTGCGATGTTACAATATATTATAGTGTGAGAAGAGAAAACATCTGTCGTCTCATATTATGCTTATTGTTTATTTCATGTGGCAAATCACACTCTTTACACTCACATTCTTTGTCATTTTGATGGTGCTTTGAGGTATTTGAGGCATGAATATTTGCATTATGTCAACAGAAATAAACATGAAGGAGAGTGAACGTGACACAGAACGAGGTTATTCCAAAAACTACGACAAGCCAGAACAAAAGGAGGCACTAATATATAGATAGTCTGTGTATATATAGAAAGTCTATATGTATGCACATCAACTAACTTAGTTCAATTTCCTCTTTTTTTTAATTCACTTTATTAGTGCATGTAATGTTTTGCATCCTTACAATAAAGTATAAATGAAAGTTATCTTTCATTGTTTTTACATTTTTTCCACTAATATTTTAGACTTTGTTACATGGGGTCCTTTTATAAAATCTATTTATTCATTGAATTTATAGCAAATGTTTTATAACATGATACATGTAGTCATCTAGTTAAAAAACAACTGATTGATTAATATCCAGATGATTGAGTTTGGTCCTATTCCACAGCCCCGCCTTGAAATAAAATGCAGTCAAATGTAATGACAACACAAACTAAAACCTTTGTTTAAACAAAGACATCACAAAGATACTATTTACTGTGGAAGAAAATTGCAAGAGTTCTTATAATAACAGTTAAGGAATATAATGTAATGAGGGAACATCCTTTAGTAACAGTCCCCGAAACGTATTCAATGTTTCCTCAAAGTCACTAAATAACCCTTCTAAGAACACAACATCACAACCGTCAGGGAACATTCTGGAAACTTTAAAAGGAAATTTTTGGATGGGATGTATTTAATTTCATAACACTGAAGCATGAATGAGGTTAAAGTTTCCTTATCTGGTTCACTAACAGCTCTGTTCGCACTTTAAACATGTGAAGTCGCAGCAGGCCCGGAAGAGTGAGATAGAGATGTGTAATAAATAGTTTTACAACATTGCATTCTGACGATGGAGATGACGCTGAACAAGCAATGTCACCTCACAGTATGAGCTCCACAGTGTTGCTGTAGCACAGGTATCCATGGTTTCCCAACTAGTCAGATAGGAAACAACCATTACAGACATAATTCGGCCAGAGAGCACACGTAACACATGTCGAAACTTTCCATATAACCGAAAATGTTCTGCCATGACACGGTTTGAACAAAGAACAAGAACAGAGAAACACAGAGCGGCAATCAATCATCCATCAATCAATCAATCTCTATTACAACCTGCAATCGGTGATAAAAACAACAGTGAAAAACAGAAACAGGCATACAGAACACAACAGCTCTGCCCGGATCAACACAGACACAAACATCACCATCCTCAAGAAAATAAGTTCCAACGTCCACACCGCCTCAAACATTTATACAGCCCAGTGGAGGCAAGTATGGCCGGAGTTTAACGGGCATGCAGCCACCAAAACAAAGGTTACTTCATCCTTTTAGTCCTGCTGGGACCTGAGAGAAAAAGGATGATCTAGTCTCGAAAGAACACACTCAGTGAGACAATCAAAGAGCTGAACTTTGCTGCATGTATGAAACTTTGCATGAAAAAACGGTTGCGTCTGTTTCTGATGAGAAAGCTGAGGTTTACAGACCACACAAGCAGAAGGATAAAACAGATTCAATAAGAGCCACAAAAACAACATCAAAAGATTTTAGGGTTTTTAAAAGAAAAAAAAGGGGAAAAAAGGCACTTCTGTGCTTTCTTACAGACAATATTACTATAATCTGTCAATTACTGTCCAAAGGCTTTTGCAGTTATTTATCAGATTGATTTCAGAGCGCTGCAATATGACAGCTGATCTCATAAGGAGGAAGAGATTTCCTCAAATCAACAATGACAGGGCAGGAGCCTGTTCATCACTCCAAAACTGACACATCTCAAAAAAAGCTCTGAAATCTAAGATCCAATTTTTGCTGATTCTGTCAAAAATGATCTCTCAAGCAAAACAAAACTTATCTCACTTGGTTTCCATTGAAAAAGTTGCTTTTCCATTACACATGTGAATGATTTCCTTGTTTAACTATTGCTTGGGCAATGACACATACTGTTCCTGTCCCTGCATACAGATGAGCAGCACAAAAATCTGATGATGCTGCCAAAGTACTTTTTACATTCTTTTCTGCACAGGTCATGCTTGTGCTGTAGGAATGCATTCTGTAACACATGATTATTGAGTCAGTGGCTGCATCCACATGTCCGGACTTTATGGCTCTTGCCCCTCACAGACTTGACGTGACGTGATTATGCCACAGGACGCACAAGTGAAGTCCACAAGTCATGGACAGGGTGGACATTTGGACTCGGCCAAAGCGTCTCCAAGAATGACCGTGAGCACCAACAGAAAGACACCCCAATGATAACATAAGGCTTCACACACAGTGGACCATGCTGATGAGCACTTAATAATGGGGAGCGAGTCTTATGAAGACATGACTGGAGATGATTTAATACATGAATACATACAGGAGGTATCATTAACTCCTGTTGCTGACAATTAACAAGCTACTTTCACTTTATGTGATTTGTTCACACATAATATTTAATCAGTTGAACAATGTTAATTCATACTGTAGAAAGCTCGAGCATAAATACACTAATTGATATGTCACCAAATTACCTGGATTCAAGCTGCATAAAACTTTATTTCAGGCCCAACTATTGGCTCAGTCTCTGTGAAAGCAGAATAGTATCTTCTCTCATAGAAATTAGGGAAGGATATATATCAGATCAATATTGGAAAATGTATATCATCGGCTATTTATGTATCAGTGAAATTACAGTCGATAACAGTCAACTTTCATTGACCCAATAAGCACAGTATTTACAAACTCAAATATAGTAGGTAATAAACACAGAACAAAAAGAAGGAGAAGACGAAGACGAGGACGAAGAAGAAGAAGAAGAAGAAGAAGAAGAAGAAGAAGAAGAAGAAGAAGAAGAAGAAGAAGACAAAGACAGGGAAGATGAAGAAGAAGAATAAACTTCTTTTTAAAATATAAAAATGTGAAATTGTCAGTTATCAGTCTTAGTATTGGCCTTGAGAAGTCGGTAATTATTGGTGATTGGTATTGGATGAAAAAAATCCATACTGTCCAATACTAGAATCAGCCTGAGGCCGTCAGATGCTAATATCTACATTATAAACATAAATACAGTTACATAAACAAAGTTTTATGAAACTGAAATCCAGGTAACTTGTATATGTTTTAACTGTGATCACATAAAGTCAGACAATGGACCATTTGTTCATATTCAGCAAAATGGATTGAAATATCATGTATTGATCCAAACATTCAATCATCATGAATCATGTATTAGCTAATAACCACTCAAGTGTATGACTTGTACCCTTATTATAAAGTGCGACTGCTGAATTACACCCCCGCACCTCTATAAATAACAGGTTATAAGTTTACCTCCCGTTGGGTGGAAATACACTTGGCAGGAGCCGGAAGATGTTCTTCGTAACCAGAGCAGGTGGAGGCCCTGCGTCTCCTCCTCCTGTGTGCCTGAGAGCCCCATATAATCTTGGCAAACGTTTCCTCGCTCCCGGGTCTGTCATTACACCTCAGAGTCCTCAGCATGTGCTCCACTGCTCCAAAGCTAACAGCCCTCCTTAACTGACGTCGAAGCAGCTTCTTCGCCAGCAGACCATCCTTAGCTGGGGCACCTCTGGAGGTTTTGCCATGAAGCTTTGCCTCTACAGCGAACCGGCTTCTGTCACCGTCCGTCTGCTCTGAAAACCTTCCCGACCTGTAAACTAACTTCTTGCTGATTTGATTACTGGGATCTCTAAGGATTAAAACTGGTACCTCTCCGACATAGACACCCCTGCTGAGGCTTTCTTGCCTGGATAGGTGTGTCTCCACCTGTGAAGGTTTTTCCAGCTGTACTTGGGGCTCCTCACTGTTCCCATCTGGGCCATGTTGAGGCTCTACACCACTGCAAATGGCCTCGCTTGTAACAGCCTCACTTCCAGGACTCCTGGGAGATACAACAGGCTGAAAATCCGCTGATTTCCTCTTCTTCCTCTGAAAATAGCGGCGACCTTTGAGCTCTTTAGATTCAGGCCTCAGTGGAGCTTTCTTGGGATCGACATAGCATTCCTCTTTAGGTCCTCGAACACAGCCACAGATGTTTCCCATGGCTGACAGTCGTACATTCGCTTATCCATGGACTGTGCCGAGCTCCCAACAGCGAGCCCTCTTCAGTATCCAGTGAGCTCCACTCGGTCTGCCGAGTCACTATCCCAGAGACAGAAAGTCATTTTCAGACAGTGCAGTGGCAGACGACCCGGCAGCCGGAGATAAAGCTCCACTCAGATCAGAGATTTCCTTTCATTGACTCCCAGCTGAGAACTGGTCACACTCTGGCTCTCTCCCTCGCTGCATGTCTCTCTCCTCTGACACTGGAATCCTTTCTGACCTTTGAAACATTTCTCTTGCTTTGCTAATCCAGCACAAACGCCATAAATGCACACACAGACGTGGCCCACGTGCTTATAGCTCTCAGCTGAGCAGGAGAGAAAAAGACTTGTGGACAGACCTGTTTCAGGCTCGACAGACGGTTTCGTCTACACGGTAAACACGAGCACGTCAGAGCCACCTCTTAGGTTTCCTAATATTTCTGTCTGTAATGAGAGGGTGAAGGGAGGACAAGGGAAGGCCGGCTATTATGCTGAGAATCTTTGGCTCAGCACGTTTGGCGGCGTGAACTGGAGCGGAGTCCCAGCCGGTGAGAAAGGCTTTGAAAACCAGAACAGCGTGGGTCAACGAGAGCGGCGGGAGCAGAGGCAAATCCGAGCTGGACAACAAAGTGCTTTCACTTTGTCTATTAATCAAGCTACGTACAATGGCGGGAACAGAGGTGGGGCTTGGAAGTCCAATGGTTTAAACAAACACCATTATCTGAGCAGATCACCACCAGCGCAGTTCACAGGGGGGCAAACGCTCTGACCAGGAAGTGATTCACCCTATAAAACCATTACAACAGCCACAAGATAACACTGGATGACGCGTGATGAGTGTGCCGCAAGCCCACTGTGGAGAAATCTATACTGTTATTACAGTAACAGTAGAGAGAGAAATAAGTCGTGTGTGAAAGAGTAAATGCGATGCCACACAGCTCGACTAAAAATAACAGCGGGTCACTGTGAGCGCACAATATTCGAACGCCAGTGAAGTTTCCCTGAAGGTCAAAGTCACCTGACAGCCAGCACAGTTCAAACTACACAGTGCTGATTACCCCAATTGCTACTTAGAGCCATCTTATCATCAAACTATCAAATACTGCTAGCATTCCTTATCAGATTACATTAAATTACATTAAAATGATGCTTGATAGCATTTATATGACGTATGCTAGAGATACCTTTTTATTTGATTGACAGGGTTTTAATAACAGCGAGCTGATGCAGTCAGTGCAATGGATCATGAATGTGTGAACATGTGAATATACACACAGAGACAGCAACAGTCAATCAGGGCAAAACAAACAGCCAAGCATAGAAACACCTGTCAGCAATGTGTTGTCATGGTGGTCACCGGCAACAGGGAAATACAAACACAATCTAGTGTGGCAGCTTCGACAAAAGGAAGCACAGCAGCTGACTTCAAGGCGTAGGCGCACCGAGCCAAGGGTGTAGTATAAAAAACTTTTCAAGCCAGTTTACAGAGAAGGTCTGAAATCTATTTCCTGGATGCGTCAAAGCATCACATTTAAAAATACTATCATAATAATAATACCATCTCTAATAGACTGCTCCACAAACTTAACTTCTTTCACTTTCAAAAGGCTGTTGTTGCCAATTATGACAACAATGGAAATGGTATGCCATAGGGTAATCTACGTTATTGTTTGTATAGCATATTTGTTTCAAACGCTGCCTAGTATGGCGAGGTGGTGCACAACATATGTCGAGTTCCAATGAATGAAATCCATATCTTTACATATCTCTCTTAAAAACATTTTTTGTGTATAATATTCAAGCAACGATAAGTCGGGTTAGGGTTTGCAAACATTTAAAAGTCCAGTCACAGTGGCAGCCACGTGTTACGATGTAATCAACTTCTTATCTGTACGGACATGACCAAACAATGGATAGTGTCTGGGCACCTTGACAAAAAGTCAGCAGTGAAAGCAGATAGAGTGGGTACACACCTTGTGTCAATTCATATAATTTAATGGTAAAAAAAAAAAAAAAAGAAAAATGCAGCCTGCAGCACGAAGAAAAGCCCATAAAGTCTGGCCCCTAAACAACCTCTGTCCTTAGACAGGAACAGATCCTGGACACGTGAGTCCAAATCCTTTCATATAAAAGCATTTAATATAAAAACAGCGTTCTGTTCATACATGCCGATCTGCTGTCAGCCGTCCTTACATAATGAAGCCAAAAGGTGTATAGCACAATGTTCTCCCCATGAGTACCCTGCTATCCTTCATAATCAAGAAGAAACAGGCCCATCGCTGGCAGATCCACTGCTCAAGGGCTTGCGTGAGACTGACAGCAGCAGGTGCTGGCATCATCACAGACGCTACCTGTCAGCGCGTTGGAGTCCAGGCGAAATCATATTAACTACTTTCCCCTCATTATTTTCAATAAAGGCATTAGTCACACAGGTGCACCCTAGTTGTAAACGATCAATTCGAAGACTATTGGAATATTCCTGTCCAGCACCAACATCTGAGTCATGTCGCAAGTGCCAAAGATATTAATAATGCCACGCAGAACAGTCAGAGAGAGGGAGACATGTTTAACGTATGACGTTTGTGCATGCTGTTGGATTTTTTTTGGATAGATACTGTTAATACTTCAGCCGACACCTGGATTTTCTGGCATGCACAAACAGACCAACCCATCTGACATTTATTATTCCCTGAGAGAACATTTTCTTAAGAACATTCATTTCAGGGAGAAATAAAAACTAAGCCTAGAGCGCAGAATGAAAAACCGCTACAACACTCTTCAGAAGTTTAACCGCACACTATTGCTCAGTTGTACTGATGTTAACAAGGTTAAAAGACTGTAATCAAAGTAGAACCTGGCTTTAATTAAACTTATTACACATACAAAACAAAACAACTGTCACAGCCATTTGACTCCTACATTCACATCCAATGCAAATTCAACACACCGTGCGAATGCCAAGACATTTTTGCTACCAGAGCCAGCCTGTTACAACTCCATCTGAATCCCACACGGACTACAGCGCCACGTCAACAGTTACATCACATGCATCAGCAGCCTTTAGTAAGTCAGACAGCGAGCATCCAGCATGATGAACGCTGCACAACTTTGACACCTTGTGGTCAAAAAGCAGAAGGATCCACTGGGTGCGAGTGTGAGCTTGTTTTTAAAAGCATTAATCTGGAGGGACTTTGACGAGCTATTACGCAACACAGTCACCAAACACGCCAGCGCTCTGTGAGGAGACGCTGTTGGAAATTCTTTGTGTTTAAAATGTCGACAATATTCAGCAGATCAACATGGAGCAGGGTGTAAAGATGTTGAACACAGTGATTACAAATTAACAGCCCTTATCAGCATCTACATGTTACATAATGAAGTAAAAGCAATAGTAATCCAGTATGTTGGTAATAAATCATCTTAATTACTTGGCTATTAAACCATGAGGTGTAAACACTGACCTGAAAGTGCAGAATTATGGTCCAGATCAATCCCAGGGTCAGTTTTGGGTTACCGTCTGTGATGTCGTCATTCCTGATATTTACAAGCTTGACCTGTTGACAGAAAAACACATGATTAGTATACTGAATATTGTATAGTAAATGATGGCATTTGCCTTCACATTGATTTGGTGAATTAATAAACTACAAAATATGAGTTCGGGCTGCAAAATTACGGTAATGGAAATGTTACTGAAACTGCAAAACGTTCAAGTGCAATATCCAAATTGCAAAAGCTGCAGTTTTTTAATTACAAAGGTAAACTGTGCGACAAAACAGCATTATAATGAAGGACTGTGGTGCTGCAGAGATGCCCCGCTCAACAAATCGATCTCCAAATTTAAGAACACATGCAACATTTGTTTGAAACAGACCACAACAAACTTCACACCTGCATGATTTTAGTAGCAGTATCTTTTTGTTCTGTGAAAAACTGATGTTAAAATGACCATTCCCACTCATCCTAAATCATATGGTAATATCAGTCAAAACAATTGGAATATGATATTTCTTGTCACATCATGCAGCCCTTATATGAGTTCAACTGTGTTTTGTCTATTTTTGACTCACATGCCTGTCATTCCACAAGCACCACAAGGTGGCACAACAGTCATTGTGTTATGTCAGAGAGCCTTGTTACTGTAATCAGTGGGTCTGACACAGAGAATGAATGCTGCTACTAATTAAATGCTATAAACCTGCTACAAATGTGTTGTCTACCATGCATCAGAGGGGAAAATAATGTGTATCTAACGTGTTAAAACAGAGAGATCATTTTCCATTTCATGACCTCAGTGGTCGTGTGGATGTGTCTGGTATGTTCTGCAGCCAAAACAATAGAACAACTCATTTGTGACCATCTATGATTCCTTTGTCTCAAGCCTTACGTCACATCTGGCTGAGGCTCAGCGGGGCTGAGTTCTTCATCACATCCTGACTGTGGTGGGGGAGGGGAGGGCAATCATAGCTCTTTGGAACCCCCACGGATGGGATTTGGATTCAGCGCCTCCGTAAACGCTGCTATTACTGTTTGTGGCCACTGAGCGGTAATTTTCATAAAGAAAGCTGGAAGGTGCCATGAGTCGGATTGGAGAACAGGCAGCTTTGAATTAATCACCGCTGGGGCTGTCCCAGCTCAATTATATGTGTTCCTTCGCTGGCATTTGTTTGCCTTGGTGGTTACAAGGGAACACAACCCTCTCACTATGAGGCAACGCCAACCAAACAATGTAGCTGCACACAGACTGATACATTTATAATGTTTGCAAGTGTGAAAGCTCCCAAATAATTAGATGGGCTGTCATGATGGGAAAGGCAGAAAAATGTGTTTTGCTATTATGTCACCATGTGATGGATTTTTATCTTAAAGGAACAATTCACCCAAAAATGAAAACTCAGTCATTGTTAATCACCCCCATGCCGCTGCTCTGAAAGTCAGGTTAAGTTTCCAAAGTTAGTCCATAAAACATTTCTGGAGCTTCACAGCAAAACAGCGTTGCAGCGTTCTCCTAAACACCTGAGGTAGATGGGGACTTGTTTTAAAATCTAAACAGTAAACATACAGCTCTGGCATAATTCTCAAAGCCCCAAATCAATTTGGAAAGATGTTTTTTTACATCATTTTTTGAAGCCCGAAATCTTCACTGTAGTTGCTAAGCTTAAAGTGTTTTTTTGGTTGTTCTTCTAGTTTTTAGAACAGGTCCCCAGTTACTACATTTGTTTAGAAGAATACTTCATTGCTGTTTTGCTGTGAAGCCCCAGTGTACTACAAATGTTCACAAGTCTATACACCAATATGAGGACGAGTATATAATAAATGGATTTTAATTTTTTGGGTAACTCTCCCTTTAACTCTGACTGCAGATTGACCTCTAGCCTCATCCGTCTACATTATGACAGTAGACCGTATTTACACATCGGCCATTTTCCCCTCAGGGTGGGAAGACAGAAAGTAGTACTGCTGCGTTCCAGGTTGCTAATCGTATAAGCGTATGGAATCTGACAAAATATTATCATTTCACCACTTCCTGATTGATTAGGAACTGAAAGGAAAATGGAAAGTCAAAATTTGGTACGGCCTGGGCCATATTTCATGGTAAAACAACTTGTATGATCACCTATTAGCTTAACTTTAGACAACAGCTAATGTTAGCATAAAACCCCTTCCTAGCTATAATTACAGTTTAATAGCTTTACACAATACAATAGGAAATATGTGAATTAATTCTTAAATATCAACACATGTCTTGGACACATTTATCTAAACCTGGAAGTAAAATGTGCTAAATTTTATCCAACAGTAACGTTAGCCAGGAAGTAGTTGAATAATAACGTTAGTCATCAAATATGTTGTAACCTTGTAATATGACGCAGGTCCCTCTGGATTCTCACTTTCAATTGTCTTTTTCAGTTTCTGATTGATCAGGTAGTTGTTAAATGATAACGACTAGTAGGATTTGCTATATTCATCCGATTTGGAGGACATCTGAGCTTCCGACCCTGAGTCTGATGTCAGAAGAAAATGGCCGCCACGTGAATATGGTCTAAGGTGTCCTCGAATGTTGTCCGGTGTGTTTGCACTGATTCATACCTGCCGCCTCTTTAAATAATCCAGTGCTATTTGTACGTTCTGGAGCCTGTGGAAGCGCATCCTCCCTCTCTCCCGAGGCTGTGGACATAAAGTGGAAAGGGAGACCATGAATGCTAATCAGGCCTTTCTCAACATCAGAGGACAGATTAAAAAATTTGATTAGTAGCATGGAGGACACAGGACATGCTTCCAGGTTCTTACCCGCTGATCTGGTGAGATAAAAAAAAAAAAAAAACACACACACACATCCAGAGTAGCCATATCTGCAGGCCCACTCAAAATCTGTGTATGTACAGAACATTTTCCACCATTTGCATCCTAAAAATAATTAAAAAGTAACCCCGCTAGTTAACTACCGCTAACAGCTAACATAAAGCACATTAACACATTTGGTGCACAGATGTACATATTATCAATCAGATAAATCAGAATGCTGCATTTTTCGAGCAAGTATCCAATCTATTGTGGCACTTTGATGGTCTGAGGCCACAGCATGAGGTAATGAAATGGAAAATGCGTTGAAGCCAGGGTGCAGGAGCAGCAGCAGCAGCAGCAGCAAATGACTTGTGCTGCGTACAGCCACGTTTTCTTAGTCGGTAACAGCTGAATGAAGAAATCCCGCTCATCTCAAAAGCAAAGCGACAACATTTTATAAATTCATTTAGTGAATCTCATTCACCTATGAAGCCCTCTCGAGGCTTCAAAAAGAAAAAAAAGGATAAATCAGAATACCCCAAAAGCAGCAGATGAAAAATGTCCTGGTGCTCAGGTTGGATCTGAGTGATTTGATTGGATGACTCAATGATGGGCGAAGCTAATGAAATGGATATAAAGACCTGAGCTTTGCGGCCAATTTCATTCGTAATGAATGCATCTTTGTAATGCCTTTCGCAAGGTCAGCGTGCCAAATGTACTGGTTTGTGAGAGAGGATGCGTGGGTCTTTAGATCATGTGCACATTTCTCCACTTCATCTTGGTCATGTAACAAGGATTCAGACATTAGTTCCTGGTCAAAACAAGTTGCATTATGAAAGAAAGTGCTGCACAGAAATCACAAATTTTCTAAAAAATCGGGAGAAGGGAATCTCTATCATAGATGAACTACAATATGTGATAAAGGAATCATGTAAGGCTACAAGAAGTCAAATCATACAGTGGGATTGTTTCTACACTCCTGGTTAACTGGTCACAACACGCTTTTTAATTAGTTGGTTAAAAAGGGGGGTGGGGAGGGGGCAAGCCACACGTACCCCCTTATCATCATCCACCGTGTCGCCATGCTGCTCAACCGCACATGCTTCTGTCCCACTCACCAACCGCAATGTCTTCAGAAAATCACGCTCCCTTGGCTTATCACCGAAAAGGCAACACATGGGGGGGAAGAAAGGAAGACATGGACACACATGGCGGCCAAATCAAAAGGACGTTAGACAATGGACAGGAACCAATTAAAGAGGGGGGAACAGAAGAAAGGGGGGGAAGTAAGGGGGGGGGGGGGGGGGGGGGGGGAACAGGATGTAAACAGAAAATAGATAAAAAAGCCACTTAGAGGATGAAAGTTAGTCACAGTGGAGAGGGAGTATAACAGCTGGGGCTGCTCACAGGACCACATGCATTTTTAATACAGTAAGGGACATCACAGCATGATAACTTTACTGAAATCAGGACTGTACAGTTAACATACTTCGATATAAAAGGTGAAAGAATGACATGTTAACAGAGAAATGAAATAATAACAGCCTGCTGGACAACATGCAGCCCTCCACTGTCTGAGGCCCAAGTACTACAGCTGCACCGAGCAGCTATGTGCTCTACATGTGAGGGACTGGACACACAAACATATTTAAGTATACAGAGTTTGAGCTGAAAGTGAAACATTTTTTATTTTGCTATAACATGGCCACAAACGCGAGAAATTCCTGTTTTTGATGCGATTTTGACATTGTTTACCAACATTATTATGAGAAAAAACATCAGTTTTGCATTAAATTTGGCAGAAAAATACAAGGTCCATCTATTAAGCTATTGTTACTCAAATTTATTTATATATTACAACTTTTAATTTAGCTTTTTTAACATTTCTAATTGGTTTGTAGGCTTTATAAGATGTAGCACAAATTCCACATTTCCTTTTTGTGGCTCTTAGAATGACTAACAGCTGTTCTTCTGTATTTCTCTAGTACTCAAAGTACTCTGAGTTTACACAGTACAAGTACATTGTCTTATTTGTTCTGGCAGCTACAATTTCCACACATGGAAACAATCAACTCGTGGTTCATTTAATGGTCATTCTAAGTTTTGACAGAGTGGAAATTGATCACACAGCTGTACAGTGTCACCATAACAGTGTAGCTTCCTGTCATCAATAGAAACGCTGCTCGTGGTTGTAATATTATTCTGTCACAATGTAATTTTATTGTGTCAACGTCACATTTTTGCGCTGGCTGTGTGTCAGGTGCAGTAACGTTTGCATTGATTTTCAGAAAGAGCGTTCTCGACAAGACCAATGAGAGCTGGCTGTTATATCAGATGATTTACTGTCTTGGTTTGATCAGATTGAATACATAATTGCAATTTCAAGGAAGTGATCTGCATTTCCTCCCTCTTCCGTTACGATTTTAATTGTTTGGTTACACTTTCTGTCACGCCCCCTCATTTTGTCAAGTGCTGACGAAAAACATGAAAAAAGAAAGAAAGAAAAAACGTGTGTTCTTTCTGTGTTAATTGTGTGAGATGCATGAATGATAATCATGGCTAAATTCGGAGGCTAAATTAAAATCTAGTGTTCTGTTATTAATGCAAAATATCATTTGGGATAAGATGATACAACTCTCATGTGAAAAAAATGTTTTTGGTCATTGGTAAATTGAGTACTCATCATCTTGCTATAGGCTCCGCACCACTGTTAGACAGGCCTCAATAGGTTTTGTATTCCAAAAAGTCACTAGAACAAAAAAAATCATGAATCTCAAAATAATATTAGTTCAGCTACTGCTGCTATGAAATGTTCATATTGTGTTCATTTGCTTTTAAATGCTATTTGTGACAGTTTTTGATTTCATTTACTGCTTGTAGTGACTGTCTTTTCGAGTCTGTCTATCTAGAGTCATTTAACTTATTTTTTATATTTGGATTGTTGATACTATGTGATTTTCATTGTAGCTGCTTTCGTGTGGACAACTGGTGACCAGTCTGAGGTAGCTAATGTTAAAATAAAGAATATAGGAGGCCTTTTGCAGTTAGTGCGTTAAAAAGGCAAGTTAGCAAGTTAAACTTTGTTAATGACTTACTGGAAACTCTGACCAGTGGACTAATCTTTCCTTGAAATACTTCCTTTTTATACTGACTAAAACACAACAACCTTTTGTGTGTAATAGGTGTACGTACAAAGTGCCTCATCAATGTATATAAAGCAAAGCAAACCATACCAACAGATTTCATATTGCCTATTAACCCAGAAATTATAAGGAAAAAGAAACAAAAAAATGAAAAATGTTGCACTGCAACTATTACAGCATACCATTCACAACCATAACCTGACTTTATGAGTGGGTTCTGGTGGATTCAGAATCACAGCAGATCTGATTACAGACCATCAAATCCCAGGATTCCCTCCTACTATCAGTTACATAAGTACGAGGCAGGAGGGGTAACTGAGTCAGTCATGCACAGGTGTGATAGTTGCTCTACGGGAAGAAAAGTGGAATTCTCATATTCCTCAGTGGCGTCTTATGACAACCTGAATGTCTTGTGATTTCGTAAGACTGATCTGAAAGGAAATTGCCCTCTCTAAGAGCTCATAAGGATCATAAACTTCCCTTATTTCACATGTACAAAAACATTTTCATCATTACTTTATCTGTAGTTTCTCTTTATCTCTTTAAGAAACACCGACAGTGAAAACAAAGATAACAGGAAAACTCACCAATGTGTCTCCGGACAAGACCTCCAGCAGTGAGATCAGGTTATGTCCATCTCGTAAGTCTTCGTACAGGTCATTTATATGCTTCCGTACCTACAGACGTGCGGGAGAAAGTGAAATGTGAGCAAGTTGCGAATATCATATGCAAGCCTTAGTGCACAAATCAGATTTATTGCTCTGATCTCTTTTTTTTTTTTTTTTGCTTGGCTTTGTGATCCTGTCACAGTCGTGAAATGACCTGCATGCCAAAAGAATGTCAACAAAGATGATACACGCAGCACGGTGTGGCATGTGGAAATAAACATGGGGGTTGATGGGTAGTGGAGGTTTCACCAAACCTGTGAGCAGAGGATAACGAGGAAAACCTGGGAAATTTGTAACCATGGCGTTTTGTAGAGTAATGGCTGCTACTTCTGTGCGGAGGTGTGTGTGGACGTGAAGTCGGAGCCAGGAGTGGTAGGATTATAACACAAATGGCTTCACAGAAACAGGTGGAACGTCACTCCAATACTCACAAGGTCTAACATCTTACTTTTCCTCCACTGAATCTTCCAAGTGCATATTCACCAAGTGACCCTTGCGAGTCAAGGATTGTGAAGATTGTCGAGGTAAAGTGACGTAATGTTGCATGAATTCAGATACGACTGTTCATCTGGAGTTCATATCGCATAAAAACGGATTTGTATCTGATTTAGGACCACATATGAAAATGATCCAACTCAGAAGAGCCAAGATCACATAGCATGCTATTTAAAAAAAACAGGTATGACTTGGCATAAGCAAAAAGCAAGCAAAAATGGGACCACTTCTGCCTGCAGTCTGTTTATTGATAGCTGCTCGTTATCAACAAATGTACTTAAAAACTGGTGTTATTTTGAAATTTCTCACCGCTTTCATTGAACCATAATCTCAATTTCTCAAGAACTGATCTTTGAGGATGATACCAGGAAAAGTCTCCCGCATCGACTCAACCCTCACCCCTGGCATTTCTTCCTCATGCCTTTCAATCTCCAAATGCTCCTGATTAACTTAAAATGAACGTTAGCATCAAACACTCTGAATGTAAGCTCAAGCAGGACATCATTGTGACACCTTATCTAAGCACTCAAGGGAGGCACTTCACAGCTTTCTCCTTCCAGCGGGCCCATCTCTCCTTCCTGTCCTACATACCGCACCTCTGAAATCACCCCGCTGCCCGTTGACCTGCTTTCACACAGGGCTTTCAGCACTGTAATCCCAGATAGCAGCCACAGCTGTGGCGCCAAAATAGACCTGCACCCTTGTGTTATTGGGTCAGCTGAGCGGGTCCCCGACCATTACACAGCACCTTTTCATGGACCATGTGCTGGACCTGCTAAAATCTGGCTGTCAAAACATGAAGTAAAACATTCCAATCAAACCATTAGCGCAAGTTCAACACGCTGAAACATCTCTGCAGCTTAATTGCATGTGTCTTGTTTTATTGCAGTACTGTAGAGATGAAATATTCTTTCTTTCTTCTGCCAAGGTTGTGACAAGGTTTACATAAAGTGTCTCTCATGAAACACTGCTTCCTGGAGGCAGAGCTGGAACCAGCAGCTCCTCGGGCCTGAATACATCTTTCTAATGATTTTCTTACTGGAAGTAACAAATGCATTCTTGTCTACGAACATCGCACACAGGCGATCATAAAACCCATTATTAGCACTCCAATCTATGAGAAAAGCCTCGTCTCCATCAGGCAGGGATTGATCTAATTGACAGGACCCTGAACCAGATGCTTCAGGGTAGGTTTATAGCCCACATCCACCCCCACACTATGACGATGATGATCAAAGAACGACAAAACCCCCCTCAGGAGCGAAACAATAAATATAATCATAGTCGAGGAGAAAAGAGCGGCCCACCAGTCATGTAATGATATAAGTGCCTCTTAGCTACAGAGCGACCATACAGTGCTGTACAGGTTTTGTTCCAGCCCATCAAATAATAGCGGATAAAGAGTCTACAGCTCTTTAAATGCTGTACTTTTGAGCTACATGCTTGCATTAGCGTTCTAACCTGTCCACAATGATAATGCTAACATAGCACGCGTAATGTTCACCACATTTACCACCTTAGTTCAGTGTGTTAGCATGCTAGCATTTAATAATCAGCAATTAACCCAAAGTAGAGCTGAGGCTGATTGAAATGTCAATATCACGATTCATCCATCCAATAGATGTTGAGATATTTCAATTCAAGTGGGGAATAGCCGACACACACTCATTATAAAGCACACGAGAAGATAAAGTCAAAGACATAATTTATTGGGCTATACACTCTGGTTGACTCACGGAATAATATAAAGATGAGATCAATTAGGATTCAAAAATACTTTCATGACATGCGATATAGTCTGGCACTATGGCTCTCTGGCCATCTTACCACAAACTAAATGATTTAAATCCCTAATTCAAAGGTCTGAAAGTAAAAAAGGTCAGCGTTCACACAAACACTGCTCCTAAAAACGCCTCGTCACCAGTCTTCCCTCTGATTCTGTGACTCTGTGACATCACACTACGTCACCAAGTCCTGCACTTGCACAATTTATGCACAGCGACTAGTTTGGTATGTGAGAACTGAATTAGCACAGCTGCTCTGTTGTTGTAAGTGGTGCTCGCTCAGGCGTGTGTGAGCTGACCAATCAGAGGAGACTGGGTGTATTCGGGATGGGGTGGGCCTTAAAGAGACAGGAGGAGGGGGAACACAGAGCTGCAGCACTGGACGGTTTGAGATAACTGATTTTTTTGAGCGTTAAAGCATGAAAACCTATTCTGGTAGAAAACCCATAATAAAATGATGAACCTGAAAATGAGCATAAAAATGTCTCCTTTAGGTTATACATATACGTATATCACAGAATTGCATGCCTTACATGACGTAAATGAGCGTGATTTCTGATAGCAGTGATTGATGTGTTCCTGATGCATGAGCTACAATTAAATCATTACACATGTATCCCAGGTAGTGATTCTGTTGTACAAAGACATATTGGATGAGACATGCCAGCGCTTGTCTGTCTGCTAAAGTGTTTCATTAAATTCCACAGTAACGCCTCAGTGAGCGACTCGAAACTCCTGACTCAACAAAAGTGCAGCGGTGCAACAGCAAATGTCATGCTAAGTGACTTTTAACAAGCTTTAATAATATCTGAGGAGGAATGTCAGCGTGTTCGGACCCAGCATGGAGAGTGGTAATTGTTATTACTGCCAATACTTTTTACAATGGATTGTTTATGTTTGAGGAAAATGGTTTCGTGATTGCTGTGCGGGAAAAGGTCGGAATTTTAACTATTATTGAGGTTCCGTCCCTGTGTTGATGAATGCAGTTTCCATATGAACACACAGGACACAGACGACCGACACGTTTTAGATCGGTTCTCACATGCAAAAAAATTCCAACTTTGAAAAAGTGACAAGCGGCTGTCATCGCCCGTCTTTACCTTCATCAGATGCTGATTTATCCATTTTGTAAACGTCTTCTTCTGCACTCTGTCTCTTTCATCTGAGGAAGAGAGAGAAGAAAAAGAGAAAAGGCATCTTGTGAATCACAAAGCAATCACCATACAACACAAATCTCTTTTAACGGAGGCTGTAATTAGACAGGCCTGCTTTGTATACGCCTGTTGTGTAGTCTTTTACGTTGCCTCCCAGTGTTACGTTATTTCTGGATTTATAGTTTCAGTGAAGGTCTGGTAGGAAAGTAAAGACATATGAAGACCACAAGTCCCGGTAGTTAAAAGCAGGATGTCATTTCCCAGAGGCTGAATGACTTCACTCTCTCCCGGTCGCTCTGGACCACGTTATGTTCTCTGTTTTCCCGTCAGTCACCATGGCAACCATACTTCCTGCAGCCAGGGACACATGTGAATCCAAGTGTTTATTATACACACTAAAACTAGACTAAAAACTCCATCATTTTAGTAAACTGAAAGAAGAACGTCTCTCAATTATCTGTGACATGTGTGTTCAATCCGTCACATTGTAACTCTCACAACAGTAAAAGTCCAGCAGGCAGAGGAGCAAACATGAAGAAGTGAAACACCAAAACACATGATAAGACAACATTTAGAGAAATTACAGTGTGCCACACATATGCGTATACAATCCCAACAGACTCAGAGCATTGTCTATTTAAGATCATGGTTGTAAGAACAGTTTGACACGCCAGAGGAACTGAGGCGTCAGTAACATGAATCGATTATGATGCAGAGCCAGAGCTGCGTGCAGGATCTTCTCTTTCCAAGACTGAAGTGACACTTCCCAACACACCTGCATTTGAGTCAGCTGGATGTGAGAGCATCTTCTTTGATTAGTTTAGTTTACTGAAATATTTTAAACAATATAGTGTACTTACAAAATGAAATAAAAATATAAAAGGAAATGACTTTAGTTTTATCCTCTGTTAGCTGGGTTAAATTTGTCAACACAAGAAGCGTGAGGAAGCATAAATCATTGAGGCTAAATGTCTAAATCTAATACCTAAACTAATAAAGACGTAACTAAAACAACATTTTTAAATGATAAAACTGAACTGAATGGGGCAGTGGGAATGCCCTGTGTTGAACTGAAATGAGAAGAAAATGACTACAATACAAAAACTACAATAACTCTGTCCAAGACGCAAAGGGATGCAAGGTCGCTGACGTACATTTTCTCTGAATAGATCCCCTTCTAGGCGAAGTAGCAGTATAATTAAGTACTAAACTTGCATTAAAATGGTTTGCGTTGTATTTTTCCGTGCTGTGCTTTTCCTTTTGCTTGTCCTCCATCCCTCTCTGCCGGAGCAGAGCGGGATTCTGGCCAGTCACCACAACAGTGACTCATTTCGCTGCTTCCACGTCTGCCAGACACAGCTCCTCGAAATGCTCCTCAACACGAAATCGGCACAATCAGTAACATTAAGAACAGTCCACCGGCAAGGTCATGTTTACTGCACGCAAGTATTTTCCTGAACTCTGACCACAGGGCTAACAGCACAGATAACCTCCTCCCTTTAACAAGCCTCGGCACAGATTACAAAATAAGTTTTGCTCAAGGACATGTTAGTCATGAGCGAGCACAGACATGACTGATCGTTCAAGACGAAGCAGTTAGATTAATACTGACCCATGCAGCACATCAGAGTTACCAGGTGAGCTCTGTGCTCCCTCTCGGTGTTAAGCAGGAACTCCATCCTCTGCACCAGCTCCTGAGGGCCGTCTGCAGCGTTGTGGTTCAGGTAGACGGATGCCATGTGGACAAGCGACTGAGAGAGCAGTTACAGTCTCCGTCTCCTTTGCCTGCCTGCCTGCCAGCCTCTAGGGCAGCCGTGACTCCCTTTTCTCATCAAGCATCCAGAACGAGTCCTGTCAGGTTTTCCATGGCTGCTCACTATTTTGGGTTTCCACGCGGTTCAGTGTTTATCTAGCAGCGGAGCTCATAGCCACAGAAGAAATCAGTGTTTCTTATTTAGGAAAAAAAAAATGGAAAAAAAGAAAAACAAGGTCCCTGTCGAAATGTTTCTGGTTGGTTCCAGTTTATTTTGGCAGTGTGCATCCAGTCTACTTAAGCTGCAATTACATTTTCTGATGAGAGCCTGAGTCACTTTATCTTTGCAGATATCTCAGCAGAAATATCTTGAGTGAACATAAACATGTTCAACCGAAGACCCTTCTTCTTCATGGGTGTGCAAGTTTTTCAGGCAATCGGCTCTCTACTGTGATGCTGCCAAGACTCACCACAATGTTTACATCAGCAGAAACAACTGAGGACACATCCAGGCAAATAACAACTAACGCCCTTAATGATACCACATGAGAAACACAGTAAAAGGACAAACAATCCTTCCATGGAAGTTATTTAGAATTGTTTTCCTATATACTGCTCATACCACTTTTATAAGACACATAAAGCCAGATAAAAATAAAGTGCCCCTGTTCTTAGATATGGAACTTCAGTGAAGCATAAATCCACTTTTAAATCAGGTTTTCAGGCTTGAGTAATATCCTCTTCCTGCTCTTTCAAAATAAAGTGCTTGACATGTATGCAAGCTGAACAGG
This sequence comes from Diplodus puntazzo, assembly GCA_963678695.2. Taxonomy (NCBI): domain Eukaryota; kingdom Metazoa; phylum Chordata; class Actinopteri; order Spariformes; family Sparidae; genus Diplodus; species Diplodus puntazzo. The sequence goes on from OZ023168.1 coordinate 9,410,964, forward strand.
TAGCATTATTTCAGCTCTTAATGAGATTACTTTGAATGCATTTGGAGTTTGTGACATAAAAAAAGCTCAATTTGGGCTTGATCATGATCACAAAACCTGAAAGATGCATTCCCAGGATAGCAGATGTACCTTACGAGCCCTGCGACTGTACTCTCTGCAGATTCTTACATTTAGATCAACTAAAAATAGTGCACGAGTTAAAGCCACCGAGAATTGTTATGTGGGTTGAGCTGACAATTATTTTGCACGATGGTTCCACACATCTAGATCAAGGACAGGCAGCCAAACATCAAATAAAGGAAGTAACACATCAGCAATATGGAAGACTGAACCTGCCAAAAGCAGATATAAATAAAGAAATACATAAATGGCTATATAATAAATAAGCATGCCATTAAATGCGACAAAAAGAGAATTATATGCAATGAATACAAAAATGAATTTACAAAGATGTGCCATAAATAGGTATTTCAGCTTTAACTTGCCTCTTTATTTATTTACCTTTATATTAATTCAAATGTGTATTTACTTTCTCTTTTTTCATTAATTTGATGTATTATTATTTTTTTCATAATTTTTGTATTAATTGCAGATTTATTTCTGTAATATTTACATTTGCATTTCTCCTCTATTTATTTCCAAGAAATATAGGAATAAATAAGTAAACAAATTTGTGAAATGGATAATTTAATACCTACGTCATTTATTATTTTATTTTTTTAAATGTATTTATTTAACTATTTATTTCTGCAACATTTTAATTGGCATGTATTAATTACGTTGCAAAATGCAAAAGGTTTATAATACAAAAACAGAAAAAAGTAAATACAAACAGAAATACATTAATAAATAACATTTAAAATGAAATGGGAAGTTAAATAAATAGAATTAATACAAAGGTAAATAAATAGACAAAAACTAAAGTAGAAAATATCTATTTAGTCACAATTTATAAACAAATGAAAGTCTTTTGGCAGGTTCAGTCCTCCATACAGAAGCAGTCGGTCTTTATATAGAAAATATGTGATACAATGAGAAACATTAAGCGGCAGTGCTGCTGCTGCTGCTGCTGTGTCATTGTGTCCCTTTGACTCCACAGATAAGAAATAAAGCAGTGCAGCCTGCAGTAAGGCACCAATTTGGCGTGTAATGCCATAATCTAAGCTCTTGGCTGCATAATATATAAACCTCTCCAGAGAAACTCATTAATATAGATTGGCTGAGGAAGTATTCCAGGAAACTCAAAGCACAGACCAGGGAGCTGAACCACCAATCAGACATGCTGCTTCACATATACTGCTCAGATTACAGATAAAAGGCATATTCAATGGATCAGCATTGGCCACTGTCAGATGGTGTGATAACAAGTGCTTTAATACTAGCATTATAAAGTTATTTCTGTACTTGCTCTTCCCCAAAATTAAGATGTGGTTAATAGTATGGTGCCCTCTTGAGGATCTCATGAGAATTAAAAGCAAGTATGAACTCACTGACATTGAATTCTGCAAACTTTAAAATAGTAGTCGTACATACTTTTGTCCCGACATGAAAGCAGTAGTAAGGATCAGATATCAAACCCTGTGACAATAACAATGACATGATGGCAGATCAGATATCACCATTCACCCACTCTCCGGATGTTGCACACCTTTATCAGCTTTATCAACTTTAATTCTACATATAGCATCTAATAAATTCTATGCTTGCATAACTTGGACTTTCACACCTTTTGACTCTTTCAACCATATTAGGTTTACTTACGGAAAACTGCTACAGTGCAATACTACGACTGATCATGCAGACACAGGTTGTATTCATTACTTCAAAGCTGCAACAGTATTTTGTCTCATTATTTGGGTTTGTTTCATAATCCTAAAAAATGCATTTCAAAGGAAGTTGCCGATTTAGTTTCGCCAACAAGCCTTGACAACGCCCCTGTGAGGAGGACGTTAACTAAAGGTGTAACTCAAAACACATAAACGTTATACTAAAATAAACCTCCAACCTCCAAAAAAAATAGATATTGTCATCACACATCAAGGAAGTATCGATTTGTGTGGGTTTGAGGGGAAAGTCCCCATAAAGGCGGGGGGACAGATATGGTCCCTAAACAGCAAACTGCTAAGGGTGCAAATGAAACAGTGACTGAGTAACCAACTTTTTTAGGCTCTGGTGTGACACTCAGGGGGGAATTTATCTAATAATAACATTAACACATGAGCTTATACTTGATGGCACTAAATGTATGATGTCTATTTCATTGTTAAGGTTTGTTTATGCTGTGAAAAACCTCCAGGTTGTGACAACTGACATACAGCGTGTCATTTGACTTTTGCTGCTTTTGCCTCAGTCACAGCCAACAGACGTCTTCTGTTACAGTGGGAAAGCCCAGACAAGTCATGCACCACATCTTGGATGATTCATCTAATGTCGTCCTGTCATGAGAAAAGGTGAAATGTTCACTGAGAGGTTCATCTGCCAATTTCTACAAAATATGGCAGCCGTATCATCTGATTCTTAATGCATCTATTTGTTTAAGTAAGCACCTTGAACATCCTTCCTACTGAATTTTCCTCCCTGATTTAAAATGTTTCCATTTTTTCTTTTTATATATTGATTTGGCTTAGTTTATTTTATTTCTTGTCTCTTATGAAAGTTTGGAAACAATACTGGTTTCCAATAAAAAATATTGATCAATAATTTTTTGAAATAAATTCACCATTTTGCTTTAAAGGTGCAATATGTAAGATTTGGCCACCTGTCCATTTCATACTCCAAACAAGTAGGGGGCAGCATATCCGCTAACTGCTGCTATCTGTAGCTGCCATTAGCTAGTAAGCTAAGATAACCAAGCATGCTCGTTTGCATGTACCTTCTATACATATCTCTTCACATTGAAAAGGCATCAAAATAGTTATTTCTTCACATTCTGTTAATAATTTTAGTAAATGTTTAAACTTATGAAACTAAAATTCACACATATCGCACCTTTTAGTATTTGGGAATAACTTGTTGATGTTTTAGTATTCTGACTTTAAATCCAGGTAGTTCAGAGGTCTGGGAACGGTTCAGAAATGTGTTAACCAGCAGCTTGTGAACTTTGGCTTCAGTGGGTTGATGTTTGAAGGATCCTGAAAGCCGGAATAACCACCTCGTCTCTCACACATTTCGTTAGAACTTGCTGACATTTTAAACGTTGGCCTCTGATTAGGACACTTATGCCTCACGACTGGTTAAACTGGTCATAATTAAGCAATAATTATTATTTAGATTTACAGTCTTCTGCAGTTCTTTGCAGACTATAAGGGCACACTATTATTTTGACAATGACAGTAAATAACGCTAAAAATCCTTACACACGGTAGCCATGCATGACATCTGAGTGGCCTGTCTGTGTCTGTCTGTGTGTGCACCACAGCATTCAAACGGACAGCCATAGAACTCCTGAGACACTTATTTGTAGACCTCAGCAAAGCACATGTGCTTGCCTATAAATAGCAACAGCCCTAAACCATGCTGCCCCTCCAACTGCAGGCCACATAATCTGTGCCACTGAGGTGACCATCATTTCCTTACATACAGCAAAGATGACTGACTGCTGGTGGTAGAGTTGACTTTTATGCATTTGTGAATAGGAAGTCTGTTTCCTTGTCTCATTTATTTCCTTGTCAATGTGATTTGTCTATCCTAAAAGGAAGGAAGTTTCTAAGAAGTTAGGATACTTTTAGCCAGTATTGAATTTATGTATTGAAAAAACAGCGATTCAGGACATAACACTATCGGTGTGTCTGCATTGATTATAATAAACTGTGTCCAACAACACTAAAGCAGACCTTAAAGACAGTCCACAGCAGCTCACTCCCTAAAAATTCTTTGTGCAAGAGAACGGACAAAATCGCTGTTTTTCGGAGAATGTCTGGGACATGGGGGGCCGGTGTCACCCTTTGGCATCTTGTTATGTCACGATGCCTAAAATACCCTCGCATTCTGAGCAGAACAGAGTCAAAAAGTCCTAGCAATCAAAATCCAGACTGTGTAATCCTCTTGACCTCGTACGGGGAAGGGAATTTAAAACAGACGTAAACGCTAAACTGAAAAGCCCTCAACCTCCGTGCCTATGATGACAAGGACTCACTAAACATTCTTGCTCAACAGCTCTCTTTTCACATCTCTTGTGTCACAACCAGCTCAGTGGGCAAAGGCATGTTTACCCTTGCGGTTTGTCTGTGTGTCGCATAGCAGTGTCGGGTCTATGTCACTGTGTACTTTATCTTAGTTATCATCATATATCTGACATAATAACAAAGCTATAAAAAACAACACTGGCAGGAAATGATTCATTGGAACCATCAATTAGGTGAGTCTCCTGCTCAGCAGTGTCATGACATGTCTGCAAACTAAAACCTGAATGGCACTGTGCCATGTGGAGCACATGCCCTCTGTCGAGGAGACTCCCTTTATTCCAATCAAGCCCACGCGAAAATTAAATAAAACATATTGAAATCCACTAGGATCTGGATTTTTATTTGGACCCGCAACAAACTGTACCCACTCACAGAAACCATCAACGTAAATACACATGATTCTTTTCATCAGGATCCATGCTTTATGCCGTGAGAAAAAACAAAAATGCAAAAATGAACAACATGCTCACTCTTGAAATGCACAAATAAATGTGTTCTGTTAACTGGGTCTCAAACAAAGCTTTGTTGGGTATTAAGCCGATCTCAATTTGATTTTGTTTTGTGACCAGACTGAAGTCTGCAGTCATGCTAGCAGCTCTGGGAGGCTGTGCTTTCAGCTCAATGCTAACATCAGCACGCTAACGTTTACCATTGTGGTTGTTTAGCTTGTTAGCATGCTAGCATTCGCTAATTAGCAAAGTTTAGCAGGGCTTTTGTCACAAGCTGAAATGCTGGACAAAATTGCTTAAGTTGTAAGAATACAACACCTTAAGCATCGTGAATATCTGTAACACATTTCATGGCAAAAAGGCCAAATGTGTAGGATTTAGAAGCAGAAATGGAATGTAATACTCATGATGTTTTCATGTTTGTATGATCCCCTATAACAAATCGCAGAATGAGCCTTTTACATCTACAGAGGGAGCAGAGGCCGCCATGTTGCACTGCCATGTTTCTACAGTAGCCCAGAATGGACACAATGAAAACTGCCCTTCAGACATGGCCCTTTCTAGTTTTTCACATTTTTTAGAAGGGGAGGGTGAAGCAAAAGGTGTTCAGTTGCCACTAAATCCTGCACACAGGAACTTTCATGTACATTGCCTATTATAACAGGGGCCTGCAGGAGTGATGACTCAGCACAATAATAGCAACCTTGTGCCAATGCATTTAATGACCATGTTCGGAACATGACATAGGTGGTAAACCAAAACACAAACGCGAGGATGATGGGGGGGGGGGTGATGGTGCATTGTTGTGATTCTTTGGAAGTGAGAATACTACAGTCAGTCTGCTCAGAGGGGCAGGGCAGCGTCTGAAAAATGTGACTGGAACAGCTCAGTAATTGAAACAGGTTGCCAAGCCTTCAAGGCTGCCCTTCCAGTCCCTGATTTCTTAAGTCTCCAGGTTTAAGTCAAAACAAAGAAGAAACCAAGGAAAAGGCTACAGTGTTTGAGCGTCTGTGGAGAGATTATCATCTCGTACAAAGCTCATTTCTGCAAAGTGGGCAGTATAATATAGTATATAGTGCAGCCTAGAGGTGTCTCCTTAAATGATAACATTACAGACATTTGTAACGTTACATTTCAGGTTGTTAAGATATATTACTCAATATGGTCATTAGTCAGGCTGGAGGATTGTCTGACCCCTGACAAAAAGCAAATGGAGGATGGAGGTGAAGCTGGCAAAGTGCCCTCAGGCATGAACCATCACAGCACAACAGGCACTCAACAAAGTCAAGGAGAGGGAAAGAGGAAGCATTAATGTCAGCTAATGGGACATACATACACACTTACAAACATGAACGCACACACACACAAACACACACACACACACACACACACACACACACACACAGTTGCTAACACTCCAACACCAGCGCCCATATGTGCAACAGCTGCAGCTGCCACATTTGAGTGAGCATTTGTGGATGTGAGGAAATCTGTTTTCCTCTCAGTGGGATTATAGAGAATCCTTATCAAGACTTACAATTTAAAGTCTTAAAGTAATCCTGTGTACATTCTCAGTTGTGCCACATTCATACAATTGTGACTCCACATTGACAGAATTCTGTTTGGAAAAGGACACAATAATACGATTACTGCACGGAAAACATGCATTTCACATACTTTAACACAAACTTTAAATATGAAGAAAGTTACATTGATGTTCATGATATTTTCCTCAATATTATCATACATCAATATCAAGCTATACCTATCAGACATGTTGAATTCATTATGAGTTGTTTCACTTTTGAACATGCAAAACAAAAAAAAGCTAACAACTAGTAAGATGGAATGCTATGAGAATTCATAGTTTTCAGATGTAGATTAGATCAACAGCAATCTTACATTTAGAGCCTTATTAGTCACAAAACAATGACGACAATCATATTGTAAATCAGAATCAGATTTTAAAGGCGTTTGAAGTAGTTTCTGTGACAGTTATCGCTCAAACGGAAGGATCAATAACTCAAGTCTCTTTAACTTTACTAAAAGGTTAACACTATTTGTCCAAAAGCTGTTCCCACATTTGGTGCTTTGATGAAGTCGTGGTAGAGCGTTAAAGGACACCTATCAACGGGGTTTAGATCACTGAAGGCGAAGGCCACAGCATACACAGTAAATCACATCGTGTCCATACTCATCAAATCTTTAAGTGATTTGTCTTGCCCCTTTGTGGAAGCATTTAGACACATAATGTTTCACCTCCTGTTCATCCAGGTTTATCATATATCTCTGTCACCCATCTGTATCATATCAGTATGCTCGTGCACCAGTGTCTCGTGTTGCTCTACGATTACACCGCCTAATAGCAAGATGATGGTGGTGCTTCTCTGCCAGTGTTTTGAGCGTTTTACTTGCGTACTTTAAACAAGGGGGACTGAAACGGATCAGATGATATTGGGTTCGGAACTAATGAAATTAAACACTGAAATAATCGCAATTCAGAAAAGAGAGAAGACAACTGATGAAGCCGAAGCCCAAAGACGAGTCGTCCTAAGGTACATATTCACGGACTTCCTCAGTTAACCTCTCCTTAATTTGATTGAGAAGAAGGAGCAGCCGGAACTGCGTGGAAGGTCATGCAATGCCACTGAACACAGCTGTTGCCACAGGAGGTGCGCATCCGACGATGGCGCAGGTCATGGCAAATGGTACACAGCCCCCTCCTCGCCGACGATGTGACAAAATCACTGTCTGACTAATGATCTTTCTTTATACCGCTTACGATTGATACTAGACAGGTCGTGAGAGGACAGCCGTGATTTCCAGACAATAGCTTCACAATCAACAGTAAAACAGATGGAACTATTCATTTCTTGGCCTCCTATGACATAGTGGAGAAAAGGAAAGCTGTTTCCTGCTGCAGCTATGGGACTGCTTCCCAGCATCTGCTGCATTCAGGAGAGAAGGGTGGTGCTGCCCGAGCGAGAGAGGAGCGGCTACAGAGCATGAGTCAGGGGTGGGACGGCGAGGCACAAGATGATCTCATGTGAGAGGAGCAAAGGAAAGCCGTGGAATGAGTTTCTGTCATGCTGGTCTTCCCATCACCATGACAGCACATGCACACAAACAGAAATACATCACACTGGCAGATATACAGCACGGAACTGCTTTAAAGTTAGAGCTCATACAACTGAAAATGCGATATGATAATAAAAACCAACGTATTCCAGAAGAACTGTCAATGTATTTCTCTAAATTGTTAAAATAAAAAATAAAATAACATATGAGTAAAGACATAATAAAATATATAGATGGATATATTTCTGAAGCTGAAGATGATGGAGCAGTAAAAAGCTTTCTGAGAGCTCTGCTGGTTCGGATTACAGCGCCCATTTTAAATGAAGTCTATTGATTAGATCAATGAAGGGCTTGGCCACATGAACAATATTAGGTCTTAGCATCAGTAGATATGGAGCTGAGTATTTACTACAGAGGGATTTATCTTATAACATTCTATTTCCACATAAAACCTTGTGAAAGTGACGGACAATTACGGCAAAATAATCCGATTTTACATTTCTTAAAACCCATGTAAATGGACAAACTGATCTGAGAAAAAAAAACTCTGTAAAATGAAACCAAAAGCAGCTGGCATGCGGGCGAAAGCACTTCATGCTAAATGTTATTGTGAAATAAGAGAGCGCCAAAAATCTGAGGCACTTAATTGGCCATTAGCACTCAGGATTCTGGCCTCGGTAGCTGTGATATTACCCTCGATAATCAGATATCCACTGTATGTTAGTTCCAACATGTCAGGCCCAGTCGTCCAGCGATCAAAGCCATGATATGCTGAGTCGAATCTTTTACTGATCCAAAGAACTATGTTTGATTTAAAATTTTAAGCGCGTTCCTTATTGAATGTGAATGACATAAGCTGCTGGGTTGGTGCTCCGTTTTTTGGGGGGACTACGGTGGCCGATGGTGCATGCACAATATTCAGGAAGGAATGTTAATCTGAAGACTGAGTGAGGTGGGTAGATACCCCTTTCAAACTGCACCTTCTTAATGTTTGATCTTAATGAAAAGCCACAACAACAAAAAAGAAAGTGTCACTACCATCAACTTGACACATGAACAAGTCTCTGGAACTTGGATGCTGCTCCCATAACAACAAAGTGTCTTTTGTATGGTGGCAGACAGTCTCCATAGAGGCAGCAGGCTGTGTGTGTGTGTGTGTGTGTGTGGGCCACTGAGGCCGTTTGAATGTGATGAGTGGGCTGTCGACATAGAGCAGAGGGGTTGGGCTGGGCACGGCCCAGGAGGATGGACAAAGGCAGTGACTGTGCAAAAAACACAATGCTCTCCCACTCGCCGCTGGGTTGGATCATGCAAGATAGTACATATAAAACAGTTGATGACGATAATCATACGTTTCCTTAGTGTATCCACAGAAATTAGTCTTGTAACAAGAAATTAAATCATAATGAAGACTGCAATGACTCACAGGCAGAAGCAGACACTGGCAGACCACACCCTCCTATACAGTATACACAACATACAGAGCTGGCATCCGAATGACTGGTCCTGTTCTCTATATTGCTGTCAGCTTACAATCGATGCTCCTTTAAGATTAAAAATCCCAAATTATCAGGTAATCAGTTCACTTTCACTGAAAGACTTTACTTATAGTTCATTCAAGGAAGATTTCTACTGAAAAAAGAATAATATCAGTCATATTGTCGTAACATATCGGGGTTGAAGATCTGATGGTTTTAGATCAACATCAACCTTGGAGTGGCGTTTAATGTGCTGTTACTTCTGTTTCCAAACTTTACATCAGCTCATTGACTAACGGATCGGTGCCACATGAACAAACCAATAGACTGATGTAGCCAATTGGATGGCTGTGCTGATTGACTGAATACTTCACAAGGCTCATCCTCAGGTGACGTAAACGATGCAACACAAGTCAAAGTCAAAGCAAATGGAGAAATTCATAGGCTTTTTACAGGATAATTGAGAAAAAAAATTGCAAGTCAAATCATGGATCAAAATTAAAGGGTCAAAATGTAAGAATTCAAGTTGAAAAAAATGAACTACAATTATCAACGGAAGGTGGAGACATAGCGGTTTTCTTTAGCATGGTTATGTTCTATGTTGCAGAGATATCTACTGAAGATAGCATGCTAACCAGCTAGACCATTTTGGTCCTGGTCCAGAGCTCCAGAGCTACCAATGTAAACACCAACTCTCCCCTAGCACCTAGCAGTGCGGACCAGGAGCTGCATGACTAACTAGCTAACGGCAGCTACAGTCAGCAGCAGTTAGTGATTAATGTGGCAAAACGCTGCCCCACGTTTGTTTTGAGTATGAATTTGGATCTGTACATATTGCACCTATAAATAGATTGTGATGTTATGTTTTAGCCAGATCCCCTAACCCTAGTATCAAATCACACTCAGGAAATGAGCTTCATCAATGAAACAGACTTTTGGGTGAATATCTAATTTGCTTAAGTGCATATAACACATTTAGCTTTAGCTAGTACTCCATTTCATAAATCATATCCTAGAATGTTTCTAAAGGGCAGTTTACAAGAAAGTCATTTTTTTCAATCTGTGCACGAACACTAAAAGGAGGTCAAAAACTCATGGAACTCAGTAGAGTGCATACCTCCACCAAGGCTCAACATTCCTCTTTAATTCAGACACGCCTAATACAAGATCAGTCTTTACAACACCATATCAATCTAAATGTTAAACCACCCATGACCCCAATCAGATCTAGGATCACACTGTACTCACTCATAGACACAGGCCACCTTAATACACCAAATTTACAACAAGGTCCATGTGTCATTCCCAAGGAAATATTAAGAACATATTAACAAAGACGCTGAAAAAACCTCATCTCATATTATTAAAGAAAGAGAGTAAACATTTCCTGGATCTGTCCCTTTATCTGGATCCACACCAAAAGTAAATGGGTTGTGTTCTGGCCGAGATCCATCATCCACCCAAGTTTCGTGGAGATCCATTGAGTATTTCTTGTGCAATCCTGCCGACAAATCAAACAACCAACCAACAAATTGACATGGGCGAAAACATAACCTCCTTGGCAGAGGACATATAAATGTTTTGTCCTGCTTGAATTCCAATTTCTCAATAAGCAAAACATGTTTACTCGGGGGCCAACTCTAAAAATACACTGTATATTCAATCTAATGAAACTATTTACACCACACCTTAAAAACAAAATGTACTGCAAGAAGAGCCCACCAAAGTCTTCCCTGGTGTCAGAGGATGATCAACTGTTGGAAACTCTAATGGCCCCTTCATGCTGACGGCCTACCGAGCAGGCTCTGCAAGAACAGAGCGATCCCGCAAGGCCACTGCCCAGTGCCATTAACTGTTGTGCGCGTCTTAAGAAACCATGTCTTTAACTCAGTGCTCAGGTTTACAGTCTTTTGTAAAGCCGGCATTGAATTTCAGCCCGAACCAAAGGAATTCCTCCACTTGGTGTACTATTAGCTCTAATACCTAATTAGTGTGGCATTCTTACAGCCGGGGCAGTAAGAACTACACACATGCTCCCCCGTCAATGGCGATTGTTGTGCTGAATCAGCAAAAATCTGAAACCTCTCATTCTTGTCACACACAGAGATCAGGACCTTGTGCAGAATTCCATTAATCTAGATATCTGTCAATTGTTTTTTCTCAAAAGGTCACACTGGTGGTGAACGAGCACAATGTGACACATCATGTGGCAGTCACTCATTACAGGGAAGCCTGTACTGTATCTTTTTTCCCCCAGTTTAACACTCTCAGATGGTGCTCGATGACTCTGGAATTCAGCCAGGAAACAAGTGACAAGCACCCATATAACCTGCACAGTTACATATACTGTGTCTTGACTTTGGCCGGACAAAGACAAATCTGTTTATCTGTTTATGATGTTCTGTTTACTGGTCTGTTTGTTTGGTTACTGTTGATGTGAAAATGTCTCGCTTTGATACCCTACGCATCACATGGAGGGAAGCTCGGGGCTCTGGGTGATCGCTTCCTATCAACTGCAAACAAAAATAAAGTAAAGGCAGGGACTTTTACAAGACTTGGCCATCGCCCTATGGAAAAATGTCCCATCTGTTTTTATGGAAACAATAAATACAGTGTGAAGCCATTTCCTTGTTCAAAGGTGCACTGTGAAGTTTTGGGGTAAAATATGTTAATCAGAAGAGAAAATTGCTCACTGATTGAAACAAACTGATTTTAAAGGACAACACAATTTCATACGGTTTTACTTTGTTTACGTTTGGCTGACCCTGCCACCTCTCTAGCTTCAAGAAGTGTTCTGTGGACCTTATTTCCCTCTGAGAAAAGCCTGTTTATTCAGTTATGGAAAAGATTTTGTATTATTTGTATTATTTCCTTATCAATATTTTAAATATTACATTTTTGAGTCTGACTTCTTTTCCCATATTATGTAGTGAACATTTCAATTTCAGATTTACATTATGAACAGAATTGTTTAAAGAAGGTATTTGGCACTAATTTAAAGATGCTCAACCTTAATATCCAGTCACGTATGCTCAATTACACTTCTGCTTACAATGGTATTGGCTACAATAAATTCCTATACAAACTCATTTTTTAAGGCTTTCCTCTCACATCTATTATTTCAAACATGTTTCTTCTCACTTCTCAGATAATAACAGTCCACAATTTGTGCAAAACAAATGATACATTTGACCATGTTTATTGCTATGTATCCTTAACTGATGTCTGGTGAATAAATGTTGAGTAATTCTTTGTTCTGGTTCAGCAGTCAGAGCTTTCCTGCCATGGGGAGACAGATGTAAACAAAGCGGGTGGAAAGAGGGCTGCAGATGAGTGTGCTAGAAGTAATGATTAGCCCACCAGCTGATCTCAAGTTTCGACCAAGATCACTCAATAACCAGATGTTTGTGAGCAGGAGAGCACTGATAGGAAAAGGGAAATGCAGTCAGTTTTACATAAAGGAAACCGTAAATTGAGCGAAAGTGCAAATCAAAATCATTTGCTTTATTTTGAGGCTGCGAAACTTAAATTTTGTCACAGTATGATCAAGAAAATAGCAAATTAAATGCCTTACCCTTCCTTGTTGGGTTCATTGTCCACACAACAACCACGAGGAGTCCGATAGCCCCAACAATCGGTATATAACATGCAAAAAAACAATCGCTGACTGGTAGTTAGTGCTTGAAGAAGTCACGAAAGATAACTGAGCTCATTGTGAGTCACAACTCCTCTCCCTGCAGACAACAGCTACAGATTCCTAATGATGCCACATCATATGATCCCATTAGAGCCCAGTCAGGGCCTTTAAGCCATACACCACAGCTGACTGGCCCTGCAGACTGCAATACCCAAACAGCTGAGAGAGAACATGCTCACGGCAAGAGCCCAGCACAATAGTGCACAGTATACATGCTGATTGTTGTTTTACTTTGGGTCCTTGTGTGGCCAGAGAAGACACAAAGAGTTAAAAGCGCTGCTGTCAGTTTGAATTCAGCCACCCCCCCCCCCTCTGCACATGCAGGGCAGGGGCCTCAGACTGCATGTGGAGCTGGCTGTCAGAGAGACGCTGGATAACATGGAGCTCATATGTGTGATGGATTTACTCCAATTAATGAGATAGACCCGAAAGGAGCAGCTATGTGGAGTGACATGAGCTATGAGCTAATGCCTCACCCTGCCATGTCACTGTCCCGTCCGCCTCCAGACACTACACAGGACACATTAGCAGCATTTAGTCGCTCATATTCCTATATTTGAATTATAGAAAAAGAGCTTTCATATCACGGAGGTATGATCTGATCAAATACAGACTTGATTTCCTCAGTTTAGACCTTTCAGTATGACAATAAGTGTCATCACCCGGCTTGGAATGGTTTTTTTTTCCCACACATATTCGAAGCTTAATATTCCGGTTTCACAGCTGAACCAGAGAAATAAACCAATAATCTAATCATCAACTGGGATCATGAAAAAAAAAACATCATAATAAATCCTTTTGTCTTTGGCCACCACAAATCAGCCTGAATGTGATGTCATGCAGGAAATATTCCCACTTTTCCACTGCGGGGATAAAGACAGTAAGAGCAGCCAGTCACCATAGAGAGAGAGGGGGCAGGCTGACATTTATTGAACTGTCAGCCAGCAGTCACACACGTTTCCTCGCCCTGCCTCAAGACTAAAAAGAAAAGGCAATCTGATTTGCCCCCTACCTTTGTATTTCTCCAAAACATCCTCATAGGCTTGAAGGTATTCCTGTTCGTCCGAGAGCGCACTAGCCTGCGGTGCGTGCTGAGCCATAACCCGGGCTCCTCAAACTGGACACTCACCAGCGGCGGCGGCGGCGGACAGGGACACAGCGTGTGTGAGAGTGTGTGCATGCGTGTGTATGTGTGCGTGTGTTTGTGTGCATGTGTGAGTGTGTGTGTGTGCGCCGAGGACTCAAGAGTGATCGGCGCTGTTGTTGTACCGAAGGAAACGCCCTACAGCCCTCCCTTGTCTGCGCCCCGTCCAATGGGCGACACTTCCTCTCCGGAGTTCACTGGATTGATAGGAAGGACTGGCGGACGGGCTGCGCTGCAAGAAGTGACTGTCTTATTAGCCAGCCGACTGACCCGAAACTGAGGCTTAAACGTCACGAAGACAAAAGTTAGATCAGATGTTCTTAAAACGAGAGGTTACGTCTCCCCAACTCTCGCATAATGTGCATGAATTCTCACTGGCAGGTAAAACAAGACGTCCAAACCAGACTGAATGAGTTGCTCATTTTTTACAGTGTGTAATATTAAACGCTTTTCCTTGTCAGGCGTCTGGACCGGCTCCTAGCGCTCTCCCTTTTCGTCCACCCGCCAAAGACTCCCAACTTTAATCAGATTAACGAGACTACTGCTTGAAATTACATTTGTGTCCGTCAGCTGTCAGTGATCCCGCAACGCCAGATTCCCATAAGGCGCAGGATCACTGTGGCAACTTCCACCCCGCAACAGTCCCTGTGTCGAGATCTGCCGTGTTGCACGTCTGTCAGGGGGTTTTACGACCTAAAATAGCGTCAGAGTGTCATTATAAAACACTTAGGGGCTGTAAAACTTCAGTCTTCCAAGTCTGTTATCAAGTCATTGGATGTGATGTCATTTCTTCTGCCTAAATCTAGTTTCGTTATCAACTTCTGGGGGGCACATTTGATGCGTCCTCGTCATTCCATCTCAACAGATTATTCGCCAAAAAATAATAAAATGAAATGATTCGTTTAAATTGGTATTTAAGATGCTCATGAGAAGAAATGGTGTGGCTCAAAGAAGCAGGGGAATAAATATCCTATAATGACTACCTTTCCCAACTGCCCTGCGGTTACATTTAAGGGCATCATATCCAGAATAAGAGCGCACCAAAATACCATCACATGCACCACACATCCACAGCACTACACCCCGTGAATGACCCGAAATAAAAATTAAAGGGACACCAAGAACCTTTACAAGTCGTTATGAGCTTATCTAGCCCCCGTATAGACCTTAAACGCACCATATTCGCGCATTGTTTTTGTGGTGGACAACAAGGAGACTGCTGCTCACCTGCGATCCTGAGCACGGCTCTCTCCGCCGGATCCAGCACGGATCCGCCGTGGATTTTCCTCTTGGATCGCTCATGTCTGGGCAGGTTCCAGGGTAAAGTATCCCCGGGTGCAGGTGATGCCGAGCCGGATTTAACACTGTAATCATCCTCGTCTGAGAAATCCGCCGAGGAAGACATGGAGCCGTGGAGGGAAGGGTTCCCCGAACTGGAGCTCTGTGAGACAAAAGAAAAAAACGGGGGATCAAGAAAAAAATAGAAGGAACAATGCTCGTCTTGGTTTCACCTCTAACGCGCTAGGATCTCGCAATTTCTCACCATCGAGGGTCAAAGTGCGTAACGCGAGCGCCTGTTAGGTGTGAGGACGCGGCGTGACACGGGCCGGCGGCTCGCAAAGATCCATAACAATAAAAGATTGAGCCAAAATACAGCCAATGTGAAATCAATAGTATGTGGCTCCCCCGCCAGGTCGACTGTAAGACTTACCACTGTATACATGGAGACCTGTCAGCTGGGAGAAGAGGGGAGAAAAAAACACACACAAAATCCTGCGTTGCGCCTTATTAGCTCCCAGCCATCAGTCACACATCCCGTGCGTCAATATCCAAAAGGTGCCACGCCCTTTGAGGGATGCTCCGGCCACGAGTTCGCCCCTTAGTATCCGAGCGTTGGAGACGGTGTGTGGGGTGATGTCAGATCTCCAGAGGGGCTGGCGGGGATGGTACGCTGCGTGCTGTCGAGGCAGAGCTGGACCGCGATGATGAGGAGAGAGAGCAGACTGCATGTGTCTGTGCGCGTCATACCCGGCAGCCAACGGCAGCAGGGCTCCGGCAGTGTTAGAGCGCCATCCCCGCACAAAAGGTGCTGGGTGGCTACAAAAACACCAACAAGGCAGGGGGGTAACGAGAGGACAAGGGCTGCCACGGAATCACAACATGACTGCTGAGAGGACTTTGGACGCGGGTTGCATAAGAGTCTGCACTGTGGATAGGGTGTTCACCACGGAGGCTACAGTCGAGCTAATTACCCGAGAGAGAGACAGAGAGAGAGAGAAAGAGAGAGGTGGAGGAGAAAATGGGGGATTGCATTTGATTTAAGGGAGGTTTAACCAGGTTTACATTTAAGCCTGTTCCACCAGAAAAAGAAAAAAAAATAACATCAAAAACTCCTCATACATTTGGAGGATTATCTCTAATTGGTATAAGTCTTTGACAGACTCAGTAACACATCGCTCATAAAAGAAAAATGATGAATGAGTGACCTTCTGCTGCAATTTCCTGCTGCACCCCTGACACACCTGGAGATTGAGCAAGAGAACAAAAGGAGGTAAACACATCCTGATGGAGGAGGAAGGAGGTGGGGCGCAGGACGACTGACACAGTTTGATTAATGATTTTTTTTTTAAAAAACTGAGTTAAAGGGGCACTGTGTAGCATTGGAGGAGACATTGAAACTCAGACCATTAATAAGGTGATAATACGAACTCAGAAATATTAATTCTTTCCTTAACTCAGACGAAAATAATGTCCTTGGAACACTGCTGGGAGCCAGAAAGGTGGCAGGGTCCGCCACATATAAACAAAGCAAAATAATATGTTATCCTTTCAGCTCGGTTGACTTATTCAGTTTATACATTTGTTTGTTCGTTTAGTTCGTCTTTCTCTTCTGATTAAAATGTCTTCCTGATAAAAAACTACATAGTGCACCTTTAAGTCTGCATGCAGGAACATGCTTCAGCCTCTGGTAGTGTTTCTCCAAGAGTACTGAAAAATCGTCCCTTGTCTTTAAATAGAAGTTGTAGCGAGAATCTGCTGTCGGTGCTGGGTCACCGTCAAGTCTGCGGAGCTGATAAAAGCGACGTGCTGTTAATATTAGCAGCTGTTTCATCGCTGCATCCCTTGTCATCGGGATAAACACTCGGTGCTAAAAAAGGCGGCTTAGTGTTACAAATTTGTATCAGCTTCAATGCTTAATTATTATTCCTACTACTGAAAAGGGGGGAAAAAATGGATTAATCGGGGAAATTTGATGCTCATTATCGTGAAGTAATTATTGGTCAGAATGCTGTAGGAGTCGGTGAATGTTCTCCTGAGTCAGTGTTTCCACTTTCTTTTGTGTAAGGGGCAAACTGTGCAGGGGATAAGAATAGCTAGAAGATTAGTGGCCCTGCCCTCTCCATTAGGGAAAGTTTGAAATTATTTTTTTCTTTGGAAAAGGCTACGTTCACCCAAAAATAAATCATCTGCTCACCCGGATGCCAGTGGAGAGTCAGGTGAAGTTTTGTAGTCCACAAATCATTTCTGGAGCTTCACAGAAAAACGGCATTGCAGCATTCTCCTAAACAACTGCAATACCCCCCAAAAAGTACATAAAATGGCTCTGTACAACTTATAAGATGTTATCCAAGTCTATGCGAGCCCTAATATCGACCTGTTTTGAAAATACATTACTCAAACACTTTGTTATGCCGAAATATTGACTCTAGCTGCTAAGCTAAAAGCTTTTGCATGCATGAGCTCGACCACGTGTCAAATGTGTCAGTAATGTCTTTTCAAATCAATGAGGGTTAGCAACAGGCATCCAGATCATCGGATTACATTAGGTGAGCTGCATGGAGCCATTTTATGCTTTGTTTATTTTTTTCCGTTGTTTTTACATTTTAAAAGTCCATATTTACTTCAGTTGTTTAGGAGAATGCTGCTACGCTGTTTCGCTGTGAAGCTCCAGAAATGTTTTGTGGACTACAACACTTCACCTGACTTTCCATCTGCATGTCTGAATGTTCATTTCTGGATGAACTCATCCTTTAACACCAAATATTCTCTGTTCAGTAGCTGTTACTGCTATTTTCTTTTAAGTCTTTTTTTTTTTTTAGGAAAATGCACATTAAGGACATCATCGTCACCTATTTGACGATGTTTGTCAGTATCAGCGAAATGGAGACCCCACAGTATATTATGAATTGCCTGTTTGCTAAATGCGCGCTCCCTATTCAATAACAGTATAAAGAGGAGCACGCAGGTCCAGACGCATTTATAAAACATTCTCTGAGCTCAAATCTTTACAAAGCGTGAAGCCAAATGCTTGTGTATTCCCATGTTAGCAATGCACATTCTGTTTTTTAAATGAAAAACAGAACTGCGATCACTTGGCCTGCTGTCTTCAAAAAAATATGCGAGGCAGTCAGTAAGTTCCCTGAAGACACTATCAGTTCAAAAACACACATAAAAATGATTTCACCGAGACAAGTCGACCATTGTGGATTATTCACTTTGCATAGTTTAGTGCAGGCTACACATGCAAATATATCATGAATGATGCATGGTGATGGCAGATCCAGGCCTGCAGTAGTTTGTGCAGTATTAGTATGTATTAAAGTCGGCTCATGAACCCATAAATCTCCACGTTGATTTTCTTGTTGTGGTTCAAGTAGTGTATGAAGCGCCTTTCCCTTTTGCACTGTCAGAATGTAAACACTGGCAGACACAGGACTGTTTGTCTTTCGCTTGCTGTCAGGTTCAGCTTTTCACCTGCATGACAACTTGAATTGTGAAGTGGATTTTGGCCACGACATATTTGATTTAGAGCCATAAGACCAGACTGCTACATATTGGCTCTTCGTGATCGCTGTCTCTGATCAAGTTCATATGTATGTTGACGGACAGAGGCAATAAGACAAAGCACAAAACTGTGTCTGCCATCGACAGCGCGAGAGGGGAGCCGCAGCAGCTTCACGCGGATCAATAGATGCCTCTGAACACAAGTTGGTTCAAAAATGATTGTCATGTCAAGTCTTGTACCGAATCAGAGTTTTATGTAGCAGGAACAGCTTTAAACCTTTGCAGTACGGATACAAGCCGTGAAGGACATTTTATAGTCTGGATACAACAAATGACAACGAACATCGGACACATTCAAAAACACCCACAGGACTCTGTGATTTTGTTGAATGTGGGATGTGAATTCTTTTCTCTGGAGCAAGAAAAAGATCCTCAGATAAGCAGCAAAGAAAGCCAGAAACAAACCAAAGGGAGCCGATGTGGTGGGCGCACATCTCCAGCTGAGGCCGTGTGTTTCTTCAGCTGTGTTTCCCTGTATGTTCACTTCCAAGAAGACATGGATCAATATATGGGTCAGATGTTACGGTCTCTCCCTTCACCTTACCTTTTAACTTGACTGTCTGAAACTGATAAAAGTATTGAACAGTGGAGAGCACACTCACTGTTGTTTGGAAGCTGTCGAGCTACTTCACAAAGACACAGAATTGAAATAGCACAAGGCCTTACAACTGTGTTGAGTCGAGCTGAGCTGTTAATCCATACGAGGAGACGTGTTGTGTTCCCATGCCAACATGGTGAATTGTTAAGAGACTCACAATGAATTAGAGAAGATGTGTACCAGCATGTCAGTGAAGGTCTGCAGAATGAGCAGATATCACAGGATGTGTTAAAACCTGGAGGATCTGGAGCTGACACACTGACACACTGTGTGTTTGCGCATTCTCTCAGCTGATGGCTGACTAGTGTGAATGATTGATAGATTAATAATTTTTAAATGAGTCAATGTTCTCTGATCTCTTCAGGCTAGATAATTATCACATACTTTTGTACTTTTGAACAAAAGGAATCAACACCTTTAGCAAATACAGTCTAATGTAAAAACAGTTGAGCAATGCTCCCCATAAAGGGGCCCCCGGGCCAAAGAAGCCTCTCCAAAAGGTTTGATTTGGCCCGCCAGATGTTCCTTGTGAACAATAATAATACAATAAAATAATAGGTTGGCAAAGAAGGTTAAAATTCTATTCTAAGATGTGGAATCCTTAATTGTGACTTAACTTTCAGAATCTGAGCACAGTGGGCAGAGTGACTCTTTGTGGAGAAAGTCCATCAATTAAGTGAACTTCTAAGTGCTATGGAAGCCATGAGAGGCAAGGGAAGAAAAAACAATGAGAAACTTCTGAAAAGTATCCTCTCAAAACATTGCTTTACCTCTTAACACTTTCGTAAACACAGGAGAGACAACTTGGATCACACTGGTAAACATGGATAACCAGGGTTTTTTTTCCCCCCACTTGCCTTCAGATCTTCCATACTGTACCATTTTGTATCTTAATGATATATAATGCAATAGGTGTTTGGGCACTGCAACTCTAAAGCCTGGTGGAACAATTTGAATATAGATTGTTTTACCTAGACGATTTAATCCGATTCTAAAAAATAATTATTTATTTTAAGACAAAACTTGTAAGTGGCAAAATCAGCTTACCGTTTGGACGAATGTTCAATTGTTCATGCTAAATCAGGATATAGAGAATATGCCTTTACAACAAACAATGTAGAACAATTTGCACTAAAATATTTACAAAAAATAAAAATAAAGGTTTGGATGTTGTGTAAAAGATGCCTATTGTGTTGCAAAGATATCTACTAAACTTGGCCCGTTAAACAGCTAGTGAGACAGCATCCTGTCTCCAAATACCGCTCCAAGCTCCCAATCTGGACTGCTAGCCGCAATGCTAATATAACTAACTAGCTATTAGCAGCAGTTAGCAATTACCGTGGTGATACGCCACCCCATATTTTTTGGGATTTACCTTAGACAGGTGGCCAGTTCTTAAATATTGCACTTTTAAAGGTGTCTTTAAATTACTTTGATATCTGTACTTTGTTTTGTGTTGAACCTGCTTTCTTTCTTATGTTTGCAGGGACCGACTACATTTGGTTACAACTATGAGTACATGACTCAAAATGCTTCTTTAGATCCATAGTTGACTTCTTAGCATTAATAACTAAACAATACACACGGGATGTACAAGTTAACAACACACAACCACACGAATTCTTCATTTCATAGGACCTTAAAAAGAACACCCTTGAAAAGGAGGGTTCACACCCTGTGGACAAACACTTTCCTGTGTCCTTGAGCAAGTTACTGAATCCTTACCAGGTTCAAAGGCACACTGATGTCCCTGTGGAGGGGAGCAAGCACAAAATAGTATCAGTATTAATCATGGTTACATTCAAGGGAGGTACCTACAGGTTTGCGTGTGGGGGTGACTTGTACAGACTGGTAAAATTCTGGCAGGACTCTCTTCTTCACTTTGCGTTTCCTGAGCCCAGACGATGAATCTGGTTCACTCTCAGGGATCTCGACCAGATTGGGCTTCTCCTCTGTCACTCGAGGATGTATGCTCCGTCTTGCGTGACGTGGACTGTGCCTGAAGCCCTGGGAAACATGGACAACTGTCAAGCTGGCAACAGATTACACTTTCAGCAAAGGGAAATTAAAAGCTCTCACTGGATATGAATAACAATTGTGGTGTGATTCAGGGTTATTAAGCTAGGGAGGGGCCGGTGTGGTGTTTGGCCTAGATTTCAGAGTCAGAAGTGTTACAGAAAGATGAGACAGCAGCTTCATTCACAACAGGAGAAAAGTCAGCTTTTGAATGTAACATTCTGATCTACCCTCTTCTTGAGGCTGTCTCTTGAGTTTTTCTTTAAAAGCTGTTTATTGCTGGACTTAATATGTTTGAAGGTAATGATCAATATTGAGGCTCAGCAACTGTCCGGCTGTTACGTCCTTGAACATGATACTGAATCCCTACCAGCTACAGCACTGAGTCAGTATAGGCTCAGTGTCCTGTGGTTCAATAACAAAAGCTGCACAAGAAGGCAGCCTTTTGAAGCTTTCGCTTTGGGAACTTCAAAACCATGGAGACACATGAAAAAAGGCTCTATTTTTAGGTATGGCAGTGTACAAAATAATCCAAAATCCAATGCAATCTAGGCTTATAGTAGTAAAACTGATGGGCCTATGTAGCACTTTCAATAAACTGTGTTAACAAGACTGTGCATTGAGATATGCCATAATAACTTAGTTTTGGTATAATTGAAATTACAGTTCATGTGTCAATTTATCAATCACTGGAATTATGTTTTCTAAATATGTTTTCTAAGACAGCTTTAGCTGATTTTCAGGTTACAGTATGGTGTTTGAAGTTATTCTAGCCTGTTTTCCTTCATTTAGTATAGACTTTTTTAAATGTTGCTGTTTTATTTTGAAAGTGTGAAACGTGCGTAAAACGGAAACCAGTCGACTGAGGCTCTACTTGACGCATTCGGGCATCAAACCTGAAGACAAATACGCTATATCTTCTGTGTCATACCACAGAGGGGGTTCCTATCGGCAGACATACGTGACTTTGTTCGAGAGCATTCACTGTACAGAGTTTCAGTCCCGCTGAATGAATGAAACTGCAAAATCACCGACATTATTTATTGATAGCCTAACACATGCGCATTGCGCACATCATGGTCCTTAAAATAGTCATGCAGTTCTGCAAAAGTCCAAAGAAACAGGCTTTTGGGTGAAGCATCTCTTGAGATTATCCTTTAAAGGCTAAAACAGCTTAATATAAAAGGTTTTAGACATTGACTGCTTCATGTATAGATGTTAAATATCACAGAGGGCTGACTCAAAGACGTAATGAGAAAAGTTCATCCTACCTCTGATCGAAAATGATGTGATCGGAGGCCAACTACAGGACAGATAACAGATGTTAGAGTGACACGTTGTGATTTGACATATATTTGACATATAAAATGTCTGACAAGTCAGATATCAATGTTAAACATTCACTTGATCAATAATAACTCGAAATGTTTCAAAGACAGAAACTAAAAAAAAAACCCTCTGGCTCACTCAGTGCTCCACACTTACTAACGCCTACATGAGTATGTCTGATTTCTCCAAGAGCTCACACTGAGACATATGGGCTCAATAACACGACTGACTCCTCTGGCCAGAAGAACAGATGAAACATGACATGTGTGAGTGTGAAACATGCGCCGAGCATGACGCGGGGGGATGCGGCCGGCCTGCGCTACTCACCGCGGCTCTTGGTGCGTCCGGAGAGCACGGATTTTATTGGATGCTTTCCATTGCGAAGCCTGCGGTGCCAGCAGCAGAAAAACAAGATTGTCGCTATAGTCCCGAGCAAAAGCAGCAATAGCAGCAGCACACATTGAATGCTGTACGGCCGTAAGAGGACCAAAAACGCCGCAGCAATCATCATAAGGCGAGATGTAGGACAGATCCCGCAGCCTCAGACAGCTGGCTCCTGTCCTCTCCTCCTCTCTCCTCCTCTCTCCTCCTCTCCTCTCCTGCCGGTTATGTCGCCGAGAGCTCAGGATGAGAATAAAGACGCTGACTGACACACGTGAAGCATCGCACAGCACACCGTGGAGAGCGTCCAGGCCCAGGGTGGACTGCCCACAATATTGATATCATTATTGCGAGGTACAACGCATGACTCAGCAGAGGCGCGAGTTGTATTTATTTATTTATTTCTCCAGGGGCAGGGAGAGTCAGCAGATTCATCTGAGCATCGCAGTAATCTGCTGCAGTCTGCTGCCCAAAAGGATCAAGCTGTAACACTCATAACAATACTGTTGTTATTGTGAGATAGTGGTGTCTGAAGGTCAACAGTCTAATGAGATAGTTCACAGGGAATATATGTTTTAATGCAATCCAATGCCTACAATGTTACTACTAGGGCCTGTATGTTTATTATGGCAACATTCATATTTGATGTATTCTGGCTATATTTTGCTGTATAGGTTCAGCATCCCTGTGAAATGTAGCGTGTTTTACCGTCAGGCTCTGAAATGAGGCAGAACGCCATGTACAGACACTTTCAGGATGAGGGATGAAAAAAAAAACAGAAACCAACTCTAATCGTAATCCACCAGGGGTTATGTAATTTTTGGATGAGGTTATATCATTTAAAGCATGTTTTTCTTGTTTTCTTTTTTAATTCAGCCTGATTAAAAGCTCAAACAACAGTGTGAACGGAGAAGAAATACGTTTTATTTCCAATTTGGAAACAAAAAAGACCAGACACCTACATCATTGGTATGTTAGGATGCCTTGACGTAACAGCCATTATGTATTTCAAGATGTGTCCAATAAAACTAGTACATTACATATTGCATGTGTCAATATAAATATTGTACATGTAGACATAAAACAAAATTGTTATGTTACCTTACATATAAATGATTTGAATGTTTGTATGGGCATTCATATGCACAAACTATATGTTGACTTGTGTGGCCTTACTAAGTAAAACACATGCGTAAATTAGTCGTTTTGTCAACGCGTAGGTTCTTAGGGGGCATATGGTCAACAGCAAGCCAGAGCATATGTTCACGGAGTTGTGTCATGCATGTTAATACACTGCATGCAAATACAATTAACTGCCGTGTCAAGTTAATTGTATTTACATAGCTCAATGTCAGAAATTTGCCTTAAGGGGCTTTATTATCTGCACAGCCTATGACACCCTCTATCCTTGGTGGTAGTGGTGAGTTTTTCTGTATGTCAACATGCGCTATTTTTAACAGATGTTCACATTTGATTGTACATAATCTTCTGTGTATTTAAGAGATGTATAGTTTGGACATGATTATTGTAATACATGTAAAAAAAAAAAAAAAAAGCCTATGGAATCATTTGGGTACTCACATTTTCATTGGACACTGCGGTATCATTCAGTCCTTCTTCTTTCAGGGGTCTGGTCATTTCTGTCCTCTGAGTCATTCTTCCTACGTTCACATTTGTCCCAGAAGACTACAACTGCAATCATTATTCTAGGAGTTGGCAACTGTTAAATTAAATGCCAGCTATTTTGATTATCAACATTTGGTTAATTGGTTTGAGTATGTTGTTCACAAAAAGGGTTTTTAAAAAATTCTCAGATTCTGCCTTCTGATATGTGCATATTGTCTTTACACCTCTATGACAGTAAACTGAATATCTTTGCATAGACTAAACAAGTAATCGATTAACCGAGAATATAATGGACAGAATAGGCGACAATGAAAACAACTGTTCGTTGCTGCCCTATATAAGACTATGCCACCTGATGAAAGAGGCTTGGACTGCAGTCAACCATCAGGATGAATGCTGAAGGTGATATGTCTGCATAATCAAAATGCATTTATGTACAAACTACATTATTAAAACCTTGGTGCACTTGCAGATTACTAGTATATGGACACAGTTTTCTCTTGCATAGACGACACATAGATATAATGTAAATATCACTGTGATCATCAAATTAGTGTCACTCACAATATGTTACATGTATCTATCATCTTAATATGTTGCATGTGGATTTTATTCTGTGGTGTCCACATGAGAGAGCAGGGTCCTGGGGAGCCCCTCTGTGCACACTACTAATGCTATTATATATCATGATATATCACAGCAGACACATGAGTCTTATGTCTGTTTGATTTCTCAAGTGAGCGGTGCCATTTAGTTTCAGTCTATGTATAGCTATTCATCCGAGGGGAAGAACTGATATATTTATAGATTTGCAGTTGGTGACATTTCAAACTTCAGCCCGGACTGGTAATACCAGACGGGCGGGGTTTGAGTATTGCGTCTGCTGTAATTCAACAACTGTTAACCCCGTCCGCACGGCACACTCCGTGTAAAAAAGGAGCACTTCCGTTACACATGACGTTGCAGACCAGACTAGCTTCCTTTGCTTTGATTTGGGGTGTTAAACTAGCTAGCTACCGCTCTGTCAACTGAGGAGCCAACAGGAGCAGTAGGTAATGTGATGTCCAGTTTAATTCATCTGACGGTTTCAACCATGTCGGCTGAACGCAAAACTCAAGAGCAACTTTAGCGTGCACACTTTGTATTGATTAAGGGCGTGAGCTAACGTTACAGGCGTTGCATGCGCAATCGTCAGAGCTAACGTTAGCTCAGCAACAGCCCGGACTTTTTCGGACCACAGCAAAAACAGGCTGCCACGGTGGGGCACTCATTTCAAGATTTTGCCTCCAGTAAAGTTGTCGAAAAGACGTTGGCTGATAATGCAAAACCAAAGACCACCGAACTAATTTACCAGCGACAGATAAGGGGACTTCACGTCGATGTCAGGTGCGTGTAAAGTTGCAAAAAACGAGACTTTAATGGATGAAGTGCGGCTACATGTTCTGCCAAAGCTAAACTCAAAACCATAAATGTAAACGGCGTATGACATTTCCTCTGTGGCGCGTAACTTCTTCTTCGCTGGAGGGTAAAAGCACTGTTCCGCAGTCCGGCGCTCAGTGCTGCCGCCGGTGGCGGAGCGCTGCATTACAACAACACCGCTTTGTAAGTGCATGGATCGCTGCAGTTTATCTTCCACCCATTAGTGGCAGCACTTAAGAAAAAGCACTCTAGTGGGTAGACAGTGAAGAAATTATACCCATGTTGGATTTGTGATGGGCTAAATTGGGTTTAGTGGAACTGACCTTCACCACACTAGAGTAAATCGTGTTTTTGTTGCTTTATGCTATCCTCACATAGACGTGGAGTCTCCTGATATGCCATTTTAAGCCAAGTCTCATGCGATCATTCACTGTAACCAAGTAAGATTGACGTATTTTCGTTCTGTTGCCAGAGGTTAGCCTATCTAGAAAATGATTAAACTGTTAAGAGGTGTATTGAACATAACGGTGAAGGTTCATGGCCACGTTTTTATTGAACCGGGCCAGCAGGCTTGTCGATGAGCTGACAGTCGGTCGGTGGTGTTACAGTCAGTGCTGTCAGTGACACCTGTCTTGCTGGCTTAGGTCAACTAGTTCAAACCCCCTTCCTGTCACATGAGTGTTCAGAGTTTGGGCTGCAGCTTCACAGGTAACACTGAGTTTGTTTCCCCCCCCCCCCCCAGAGAAATGTCTTCTCCAGTGCAATCAGACGATGATGAGGTGGAAGAAGTGGAGTTTGTATCAGTAAGTGACGTGTTCACTTTAATCTTTTTTTTTTAAATCAATGGGTTCAAAGGATCACTATAAAATACAGTTGCTTACTGCCTGTGTGCCGACAATGACTGAATCTATTGTGCAACATCTCGATCTAGCATGATAATCAGACTGAATTTCCATTTCACTTCATTCACAATTGTACCTTAGTTAAGCCACTGGATAATATAACAGGTTGCTTCATGTGTTGTAAGACTGTAGCTGATGATTCCAACATATATCACTTCACCTTTTCACGGGCACTCCCAGAGTAAATCATTATTTGTAATAAAGGAAGGTGTATTGTAGAACGCTAAATGACATGGTGCCTTGTACTTGCTTCAGGAGGGCCCTCTCAGACCAGTGTTGGACTGTATTGATCTACGTAGTGACAGTGAGGATGAGGGATGTTCATCATCAGCAGTCACTGTGAGTGGATGAATAGAACAACTTTTCTGCTTGTCTAGGGTTTTCTAAAGAAATAATTAATAATCACCATTTTATTCTCTTGCAGCTGGAAGATAAAATCACCTGCCATAAAGCGCGCGTCACATCAACACTGGACAGACTGGCACACCAGGTGGCTCTAGAGAAACAGGAAAGAGCAAATAAATGTAGAGCATTCAAGGTAAGACTGCTTATATTTCAGACCATTGCCTTCAATTGCTTTTTTGATTTAGCATTTATTCCCTTTTCTTTCTTTCTTTCTTTCTTTCTTTCTTTCTTTCTTTCTTTCTTTCTTTCTTTCTTTCTTTCTTTTTTTTTTTAGAAAAGGCAAAATTCCACTGTATTGCATACCTTATTAGTTCCCGCTTCCTAATTTTATTGAGTCAGTAATGCGATATCTGTATTCTACTCATGTTTCCATCTAAAAGTAAGGAGACGCCCTATGTATTAAAATTATATGATCACACTAACCATGCTTCTACATTATCATTATGTAATATTTTATTTATTAACTGCTCTGCAAAAATGAGTTTGTGTCCATAGCCATTGAAAGCAGTCCAGTCTCTAGCTTCAGCACTGTCAAAACCTCTATAGCAATTCTGCAAACAATTTTTGTTTGTGTCCCCTTTATTCAGTAAATATAACTTAAATGCTCCAAAGAAATTGTCTTTAGTGTGTTGAGCTGGTATATGGTGTCAGATAATAGCTACAGTGCCACCCTGTGGACAGAATGATTAACAACAAGTAGCTGTGGCAAGCAGTGGCAGGGTCACTCCATACAGGCTGTGGTTATACAGGTTATACTGGCTAACACTTGGAGACCTCATATAAACACCATCAGTATCCACTGATGTCTAAGAATAGAAAGATATGATAACGTGAAACATGATATGTTCTGTTATCTATTTATGTCTCTCTTTTTCAGGAGAAGCAAATCTCACAAAGAGCTCATGGACAGCAGGAGCTGGCTTTTAATCCAACAAATGGAGCTAATCGGGAAGCAAAGCGCTGTGTAGACATGTGGTTAAAGATGCCAGGTACATTTTCAGTCTGAATCAGAACACCGTCACGTAATTCTGAGATGACTCAAGCCTTTAGAATAACTTCTTCTGCCATTTACTTTCCTGTCATGCCACCTATTTGTGTTTCTACAGGTGTTAAACCTGGAGTGATCAGTGCTGGTTTTGGAAGAAGGCACGGACCTGTTTCTTTTCCCATGAATAGTTCAACCAGACACACTTGTCCAGTGATTAACTGTGGTCGAGTTTATGAGAATGCCTCCCTCCTCGAAGGGCATTTAAAAAGGTAATCCTCGTCTGTTCATTTCAGAGTAAGTTCACTACCTTTCCCACAATTTCCTGACTACTAACATGGTATATTTTGCGATGGAATATCTTATGTGTAGGTTCGATCACTCCCCTTGTGACCCAACCATCAATCTGAAAGGCTGTCCGAATGAGCTTTTCGCCTGTGCTGCATGTGGTCAGCATTTTCAGACTAAAGAAGCCTGGAGGAGACACGTTGAATCTAAGGTTGTTGCACTTTAATGACTGGACTATATATCCTAATTACTTTGGGTAGAAACATGTTTTGAGTGACGTTGTTCTGGTTACTAGGTGTCCTCATCCGCTCCTGATGGTCACAGCGTCACTCAGACCTATCAGAGGATTGTGTGTTTCGCCTGTCCCGCCTGCTACCTCTTCTTCAACCTGCGAGATGAGTGTCTTCAACACATGTCAGCCAGAAACCACTTCACAGAGTCACTCTGCATGACTGGTAAGGTTTATTGAACATTTGTATTTTCTATACATCATCCTCAAGATATTATGGCCAATATTACCTGTATCTTTAATTTTTCTCTTCTTAAAGACACCAAAGGAAGAGCACTGCCAGTACCCATCCCACAATATGTGAAGAATCGTCTCATCACTTTGTGCAAGGATGCAACGTTCAATGTCCGATGCTCTTTATGTCACAAAGTACTGATCTCACATCAGGCAGCTCAAGCTCACTTTAAGTAAGTTTATTATGATTTATTCAGTACGCCTGCATATATTATACCAGTTAAATCCAATACAAGGTTTTTTAAACATGGGCGAACCCAGCAGAAATAAGCCATTGACTCCTTTCCCGTTGCCGGTGGACAAGTTGGCCTTTCTGCTTTATTTCTAGTGTGTCACATTCAACATCGCTAATGCGCTAGAAAACAGGGGACAGTAGAAAGATAAGGATCATATACCTCACCAGACTACATCTGGGAGATATTGCACTTGCTTTACAAAGTCTGAATAACATTGCAAATTAGACAGATCAGTTTTTCTGGATCTGATGATGGAATTTGCTCAGCAGTAAGACATTTCGCCTCATTCGCATCTCTGTTTAGAGTTGCACATACGCAGATGGATAGGGCAGCTGGCAAGGACTGAGTACCGACGGTGGGGCCGGTGATAATGCGACCATGGTTACTTAAATATCTTTTACCTCAACCCTTGAACACTTGTGTCATATTTCCATCACGGCCTGTCGGAGCCGGAGCCAGTAAACCTGGAAATTGATGCCAATTTTCCCTTATTTTTCTCAATGAGGACAAAAGTCAGATGTATTACTATCTTTTGATATTCCATTTGTGCTTAACGGACATGATTTTTGTTTAGGTGTTCTGTGAAACTGAATTTTACCTTCTTTTTCCTTCTTCTCTAGTGTGCAGTGCAGACAGGGCTGTGCGGTGGCCAAGGCCGATAAAACCGTAGTGCAGGTAATGAAACAGCTGCAAGTCCGAGGGCAGTGCTCCATCTGCTTTAAAATCTTCCTCAGCCAGGCTGAAATTGAGAGACACAAGGAATCGACCGAGCACGACGTGGAGGTCAACGAGACAATGGAGAAAGCAGTCCTTCAGCACTGCAGGTTTAGTGAAATTCAACACACACACAGGGCCACAGAGGCACGGGGGAAACGGCAGTCCACTGGCCTTGAAACACCTTTTCAAAAGAGAACTAAGAAGAGGAGTGATTGTGAAGAATTTCCAGCCAAACGACAGAGACTAAGCCCAAGTGTGAATGGCAACTCAACAACAGCATGGTTCTGTGAGTGTGGCATACAGTTCTCAGAGGAGGCTGCAGCCAGTAAGCATCTCTTGGCTGTGAACCAGATTTTCCATCAGTGCGGCGTGTGCGGCAAACACATGGGAGAGTCCTCAATTACCCGGCTGCATATGAGCCGCTTCCACGGGGGAGCTCATCTCTCCAACTTCCTCTTCTACTGCCGCAAGTGCAAAGTGGAAATGCCTCGCTACGAAGATATCTTGTCGCACGTGTCGGAGACCCACAGCGGACACACCTACTTCACCGAACAAGAAGTGCCCGAGGAGCTCGCCGCTGTCATCGATGCCAAGCCGTCCACCAGCGCCCACCACTCGCCTTCCACAAAGTCCACAATCCAGCATAACACAGTAGGGACATCTTCCTTAAAAGCAGAGCAGACTTGGATGTGCAGAATGTGCGAGGACGTCTTTGACTCGGAGGAGGACGTCCACAAACACTGCAGCGACATGAACAGTCACAGCTATCAGAGATACATCTGTGGACACTGCCCCCAGAAGTTCTTCAAAGAGTCAACCGTACGCAGACATTGTGCGAACGAGCACGACGGGCAGATAAAGAGCTCCCACTTCTGCGGCCTCTGTGACAGCATGCCGTTTGAATCGGAGGGCGAGTTCCTGGAGCACTACAAGAGCCTTCACAGCAGGGACTACTACTGTATGGATGACGGTGCTCAGCCCGCTGTCGCCGAGAGCATCGGTCAGCTCACATGCAGGTGCATGGGTTCAGAAAAGAGCAAGGAGGAAATGAAAGCTATATACACGCAATGTATGAGAGACCTGGCCGATAAGGGAACTTGTCATTATGTGTGTGCGCCTTGCCATGTGTCCGTGCCCTCCTACGCACACATGAAGACGCACGTCCACATGAAACACCCAGCTCTGAACCTGGACAAGACCTTCGACGTAGAATGCAAAGCCTGCCAGGAGAGCTTCACAGGCGTACCAAGTTTCCATAAACACTACCACTCCCGACACTGCACAATGGAGCCGTGCATGAGCTCCAGGGCCTGCAGTAAAGAAGCAAAAGCGGCCACTGTAAAAGTACTCAGTGCTGTGGAGATCAAACCAGACACCAACGGTAAAACTGTTGAAAAAGGTTTTTCATTTATTATCAGTTTATTTTGCAGGCAGAGCTTAATTTTGTTTTCGTCTTGGCATTTCAGAGATAGAAGATGAGACACTGGTGAAGTTTTTGAACCAGGATCAGGCCAACGCAGAGAGTGAAGTGCATGAAGGTAGGCAAAAGGCAATACATAACCACTGTGTAGATGGATAAGATGCAGTATGTACACACACAAACAGGAGCTTTATAAGAGATTGCATTTTAGTGTTTGTGTTATGATCAACTTTTCTTTTCAAAGTGATAAAATGTGTCAGACATGGAATATCTATGATTTCATCAAAGAGGAATCTGGCTCAAGTGTTGATACAGTCAAGTCTTGGCATATTGTATTACGTCCACAAATAGGAAGTTATGAAACGCCTTCCATGTAAAGTCTATGCAGTTGTAATGCCTTACTGTTTTCAAAGGAATCGTACTCTGGTGCCGTAATACTGCTTTTAAATAAATAGTTGCTCATTTGTTGTGTTCTCAATACTTGGATATGTCTTTGACACCATGTGCAACCAAAGGCTGCAGTGATATTGATATAATAAATGCGTTGGGATGTGTTGTGTATCAGAACTGTGTGTGGGTGGTTAATTTAAAAAAGGAAAAAAAAAACATATCCTGTTTAGAGTGCTTGAGATTTGTATTTCTTTTTGCCATGGTATCAAAAGAGGTGTCAAGTATCTTTTTTCTTTTTTCATCGAAGTTTAAAATTCTGGTATTTTCACAATCTTCCTGTTCCAGATGAATTGGATGATGAGATGTCTGTGAGTGCAGAGCAAGCAAGAGAGTCAGCAGGTATGAGTCTGAGCATTTCATCTTTATCCAGGCTGCGACTGAATTGTGAGGATCACAGATTTATTCCATCAATTCCACTCAGCTGGATTTGTGTGTCTTTGTGCACTAGTTAGTGACTGATAACATTTTACTAAAGAGAATTTAGTCTGATAAACACTCTTCTTCTATTGGCCTCAGTTGGTCGGGGAGATGGGATGCAGTTTAAAATGTACAGATATAATAAAGCACTATAGGTTAATGTAGTTTATTTTGACATAGTGCAACTTTGATGCTTCATCTCTACCTTTTCCTGTTTTACAGAGTTGGAAGAGGCTCTTCAGAGAAGTCTCCTGGAGTTTTAAGGACGAGATGAGATTCATTCAGTTATGACAGGTTGTTCTTCAGACATCATGTGGAGATGTTTTGTACCAGGATATTTGTGTCCAGAATATATTCAATAAATGTTAGTTGCTATTCTGTGTGTTTGATCATTTTAAAATCATACATTAAAATCAGTATAGGGCATTGCCATCACAGATCATCGTGTCCTCTGAAGGTTGGTTCGTGGCTGTAGATTTACACACTGTCGTCGGTTGTAAAGATTCTGGTGTGTCGAAACATGTGCTATAGATGGCATCGATGACACTGCAAAAATGCCGTGGCTGAACTTGTGACCACATTGAGAACTGTGTCTCCAAACGCCATCTCGGGTTTCACTGCAGACTTGAAATCCAGTGTATTGAATGCACCGTAAGGAGTAGGGCCCCCTTTTGTAAGTGGAAAAGTTTGTCTTTCCTGTCATGCAGGTCCTGATCTTTATGGTAGCTCCCTCAAGTGGTCTTCACAATCATTAGTGAGCAACTTACAGATTCCTACACTGTGCAAATTTGCATTCAGATGTATTTTGTGCAGCTACCTTTTTGTAATTGTGACATACATGTATATAGGTTTCATTCACTGCTTTGCTTTTTTGTTCAAACCCTCTTAGTCACTCATCCATTGCAAAGTTCAGTTATAGGTCAAACAGATAATGAATTAAACTTTCCAATATAGTCAAATAGTTTGAGGTCGTACGGAAGCGCATTGCGTTCACTGGATAAAAAAAAAATTCGACACCTTATCTCGTAATTATGAGAAAAGATCTCATAATTACGAGAAAAGATCTCATAATTATGAGATCAGGATCTCGTAATTATGAGAAAGGATCTCGTAATTATGAGATCAGGATCTCGTAATTATGAGAAAAGATCTCGTAATTATGAGATCAGGATCTCGTAATTATGAGAAAGGATCTCGTAATTATGAGATCAGGATCTTGTAATTATGAGAAAAGATCTCGTAATTATGAGATCAGGATCTCGTAATTATGAGAAAGGATCTCGTAATTATGAGATCAGGATCTCGTAATTATGAGAAAAGATCTCGTAATTACGAGATCAGGATCTCGTAATTATGAGATCATACTTTTACAGTAAATACTCCCGGTAATAAACTGAAGGTATCGCGAAGGTATCCGGATTTCAAAGTAAAGGACGACATGAGAAAAAACAACAACAACAACAACAACAACAACAAAAAAAAACATTTTTTTTTCCATAAGTAGTTCAATATTCATATAATGCTGAACTAAGTACTCCCTAGAATAATGATAATGAATATTTAAGTAATCCTCTGTCAAAATCCTTATCCTCGTATGCTTCATGGGTCTGACTGTGAGACTGCAGTCTGACCCACACAGTCGCCACCAGCAGCTCTTTAGAGCGGCTTCAGCACGATTACCATAAATGTTATTAGATAGAAACAAAACGGTGCGAGTGATTTGACCAAGCAAACGCGAACCACGGCTGGCTTGACCACAATCAACGACGCACCTTTCCTCATCTCGTAATAACGAGATCTTGTGTCTATTTTTTTTTTTATCCAGTGAATGCAATGCGCTTCCGTAAAGGTCGTAACCTTGGTAGTAAACAGTGAGTGCATATGTATGCACTCATCGTGCAAGTTAATTGAGATTGGCCTCTCCTGGTTGTAGAATTTCTCAGCTACCATCTAACTGCAGTTTCAGAGGTGACGTTGCCTGTGTGAATGTAGACAGGCTTGTGTCACCCATCGCTGAGGAAACCTCGTCTGATTCACATTTACAGGAACATTTAGCGTGACCTGAAAACATGACAGACAAATTTAACATGCTTGAAATATACAATCAGTAATATTCTTATGTATAATATTCTTTACAATTATGTGTTTTTTAAAAATACATACATTTTGTGTTCATTTCAGTCTGTATGATGTTGCTCTCATGGCAAGTGTCTTTGTCCTGACATCACTTTTTGCCCTTTCTTCTTATTTGAAAGTTACTGTATGTTAAAAATTAACCAGTTCAGATGAAAAGCAGCCGTCTAAAGTCCACTTTCTATCAGGGTTCGCAAAAATGGTGACAATGACCTCCATCCCATATAGTCACTTCTGTTGCGTTCACGTCACAACACCTCTGTTGGTCCAATCCACTTTTCAGCCAGTTTGTCGCAGTAAGTAACATTGCTAACATTAGCTGTACTAACACTAGTTCCTTATTGTCAATGTTGCTAACACTAGCTAAGGTTAATGCCGATAAAACTAGCTAGAGAACTCAAGGCATTAGAACTCAGCAATTTTTACGTTTTTTCCCCCACAAACTGGCAACCGCCAAGACTTTTGCCGACAAACAGGGATACACTGACGCCCTGTTGGCTGAAAAACCTTGTTAGAAGCTAAAAGCATCATTTTTACACAGAGATAAACAAAACAAATGTGATTGTGTCATGATGTAAAATATGAATTCACAATCAAAATTCCGATTTTATGGGAAAGAGATACTAATAAGCGATTGTCTGCATAAAATCGCCATCTAAAATAATGTTAAAACTGACAGGGCACATCTGAAACTGTATGTCTGTGGACCCCCTCTCAGCTCTTCAGGGGACCTCTCGGGGGGGGGTCCGCGGACCAGAGATTGCGACCCCGCCGTTCTGGTCTCCTCGGGAAACTTCTGCGAGGAGCGAGTGAAGGAAGTGGCAGCCCATGTTAGGAAATGTTCTCCCAGGGGCGCTGCAGCAGCCACAGCACAGTCCGCCGGACAGCTCAGGGTGGGTGATCGCACACGGGTAGGGAGGATTTCTCTCAGACCGCATCTACAATAATAATAGTAAGAAGAAGAAGAGGAAACATTCAGCGTCATGGCTCAAGCGAAAATACAGTCGAAAATGACCGAAGCTCAGTGCGCCAAGTTCAGCCGGACGCTGTCCATGGCAGACCGGTCCGGACGACTTCTGGAAACTTTGGATCAGCTGGAAATGAGGTACGGTGAGGTGCCAGGCCTCAGCATGTGCGGGGCGGACAGTGCGTGATCGTTAATGTACACTTTATATATACTATATAGTACAGTATAGTAGTATGATGCTGATGTAATTCTAACGGATTGGGGGGGAGTGGTGGTTGAAGCGACTAAAGCTGGATCTGTTGTGATTAATATAAGTTTTGAAAGTTTGGTTCTTCGACTGTGTCAGTAACGTGGATTGGGAGTTCTCAGCCCTCTCCCTTTTATAACAGCAGTGACTTCTGTGGGTGTAGATGAACCTCTGCCCGTGTGTTGTTGTCTCCGTCAGGGTGGAGGCTTTACGCGAAGCAGCATCGGCCATGGAGCAGGAAAGGGAGTGCATCCTGGAAACGCTCCAGTCCATTCAGAACGGACAAGAAATGCGTAACATCTGCGCTGGTGAGGCTTCAAGGGAGTGGACAGCCATTACACAGTCTGATCCACCTTGTTTTTTTTTTGTTTTTTTTTTGTTTTTTTTGTAAGACTGTCCAGTGCTCAGTGTGTTTGTGTGTCTGCTCTCTATTACATTGTGATCCAGTGAGGTTATCCTCGGGGTGCTGGGTTTTGTCATTCAAGAAACCTCATGGGAAGGAAGGCAACGTAATAGTTTCTTGCACTCCACCCAAGGAAATATTAAAAGTTAGCATGAGCCTGTGTTCATAGTTTGTTTCCCCCCTTGTTCATCTCTGGTTC
Organism: Diplodus puntazzo; assembly: GCA_963678695.2. Classification (NCBI taxonomy): domain Eukaryota; kingdom Metazoa; phylum Chordata; class Actinopteri; order Spariformes; family Sparidae; genus Diplodus; species Diplodus puntazzo. The sequence continues at coordinate 9,447,500 of OZ023168.1, forward strand.
ATGTAAATAGAATCACATGCAAATCATGAAACAGAATTTGTCGATTACCTGAATCACAGTGTCCTCATTAATCAAATTATGTATTTCCACCTTACAATAGCGTTACTGTACAGTACTTTACATAGAGAGGGTTGGAAATGTAATCTAGCACAATCCAGAGTAGTAATACTGCTGCACACACCACAGTTTTCCGTTCTTATAATGTATTATGAATCCATTTTGTGGAGGCTGTGGTTTGCTCCTTGTTAAAGGGTATTTCTGTCATTATTTTTCACCTGCTGGACAAAATAACAGTCTATTAATTAAAGTCTTGCTTTTTCAGGTGACAAAGGGAACATTTAAAGTATTCAAACTCCTGAACAGCTCAACAAAGATCATAGAGCTAATTCGACACATTTCTGACAGTTTTAAAGGCATTTTTATTCAGGATCCGTTGGTTTCTGAAACACACCATTCAAAGGTGAAAGATAGTTGATCTCATTTCCAGCTCAATTAAATACAGACACTTTGGGTTGACAAAAGTGTTCTTAATTGATTTTATATATTGCCGATCTTTCTCCAAGATCGCAGAGAAACATCCCAAACACAACTAATTAATAAGGAAATAAGCAACTGCACGAAGTGGGCAAGATGTCTGCAGAGACAGACGCCGCCACACGGGTTATGGATTATTTTTGCACAAGTTTATCCTTTGTTGTTGTTGTTGTTTGTTTTGTAAAACCCTGCATGCCTTTTAAAGAAATGAACTTCGTACATTTCCTCTAAGTGTAGTAGATTTGCAGGGGCCATCCTGTTGGATTACACTGCATCAAATCTGGCCTAGATCCACCCGGCAGTAATACAATCACATTCACCTGAGCTGCATGTTCTCCGGGTGCTGGGAGGACAGCAGAGCAGGAACAGGGATCTGGACGCTGAAATCTTGAGCTGAGCGAATGCCCCTATTGTGTTCTTATCACTGTATGCAGAATCCAGTGCTGTTTACTGCTCCAGTGTGTGTGGTTCTGTAATGACGCAGCACTGATTTCCTACTTGTTTCTTTTTTTTTGTTTCCTAGGTGAGAGAGAAGAGTTAGATCTTACTGCGAACCGTCTGATGGGCCGCACGCTGTCAGTGGAGATCTCTGTCGGCACCATCAGAAACCCCATGCAGGAGGACGCGCTGAACAAGGCCACCGCCATAATCGACGAGCTGGTGAAGAAGCTGCTGGACGACATGGAGTGCGGCCGCCAGCGGCTCCTGGCCCTGCACGCCGCCTGCGTGACCGAGGCCCCGCCGTGCCCCATCGACCAGAAGTTCCAGGCCATCGTGATCAGCTGCGCCCTGGAGGACCAGAAGAAGATCAAGCGGCGGCTGGAGACTCTGATGAGGAACGTGGAGAACGCCGAGAAGAACATCAAGATTATGGATCACCAGAAACTGGAGCAACCCAAAGCCAATGGCTGTTAATGAGACTCGTCACCGAAACATAAAAAAAAAAACAAAAAAACGTGTCTTTAATACCACTAACCTCACCGACAACTGTTCACACCTGTTCTAACTCTGACAATGATGTAGCAGCCGACGAGTCCTTATGGGTGAATTTACAGTGAGGCTGAAGCTGAGGGCCAATAATACAGTAAAGCTACAAACGATTTTTTACATTGATTTCTTGGCATAATCGAGGTTTTACCTTTATATGATTGTCATTTACGCCGCATGACGTGTTTACCCAGTACACAATGTGTGTTCACATGTGCACTTAAATGAGACAGGAAATTATACAACGGCATGCTCGACGAAGAATCCCGAGCTGAAATATCTTTTTTTTGTTTTCCTTGTCTCACCTTTTAAAATAGGATTTTAGATGTGCACACACTACCTCCTTGTGTGAAGGCGACACAAATCGCATGAAGCTGTGGATTTTAGTTCATATTTGCACGAAGCTGTTTTTATGTCAGATTATGTGTCAAAACGTGAATAAAAAGCACAATGTTTTTGTCAAAGGTGACGTCATGCTGTAATACATGGGAACACGACAGCACATCAGTGCTTATATTGAGCTGTCAGTGTTACAGGGTACCTCTTATTTAAGGTGCAAGAGCCAAAATGAACATCGGTCACACCATCACTAATAAATCATCGATAGATCATATTTATTTCACTGTTAGCAAACAATTAAATACTTACAAACCATTTATTAGGCAACTGTTTTTTGTAAAGTTGCAAGTGAATGAATGCTTTCAGAAGAATTTAATTGTCTGTTTACAGTGAAACAGCTTTTATTTCAAGTTTAACTAACCATAAATTCACCATTTATTAATGATGGCTATTACAAAGTGTTAAAATGAAGCCCATGTGTCCTGTTTGCATCTAAGATACAGACAGTAGTTACTGTATGAAGCTATACACAATTATATACTATAGTCAGTCAGCTTTACTGCCCTACCAAACCCTGTATGTAGGGTACATATCTAGTAAAAACTTATATTAAGCTTTATAGAAACATGACATTTCCATCAACGCAAAAAAAAAAACATGAATGCTGTACTTGTACTGCATTGTAATTAAGCAATTGATTTCCCCCTTGTTGTTATCTGTAAATGAAAAAGATCTATTTTAATGAACTGATATTTAATTATGTGGAATAACAAAATAAAGGTTAAGACAGCAGCTAAGTCAACTGGTGATGGAGAAGAAAAGCTGAACTGCCGCAAGAGGTTTGATTCATTAAATAATCAGTCAAAAGAGACATCAAATGAAAGCACTGCAACCTTTATCTGTTGGACAGTTTGCTGCTCAGCCTGTTTTTCTCAACTCTCAAACTTCTTTGTATGTTTGACAACTACGTCTTTACTTGAGGAACACCACTTTCCACCCGACACGTGTTCTTCCTCAGTGGATGCAGTTTGAGCAAACTTTCACCGTGACAAGGGGTTAAAACATTTGGGAAAAGCTTGAGGGTGAACCTTAAGACTTTTTGAGTTAGAACTGAACTTTCACACCAATCTTGTTACTTATTGAACTGTTAAGATTGTCATCGCCATCTTTTAGCTACATCGCTCACACTTTATTAGGGATTATTTCTAGTCCCTATTGGCTTTGTAAACTCTGACCAAACACACAGACAACATTTTATGTCAAGTTTTGTCTAAAGGGTTGCACCAGCAAAGGAGTATCTTAGTTTGAAAGGATATACAGGATGCTGAAGTAAAAAGTAGAGTTTTATTCATGTCAGATTACCATCAATCCCCCCCAAAGACATACAATCAGGTGTTGCCCACCTGAAGTTGTGATACACTTTTAACCGTTAAAAACTAAAATCCAACAATGACTGTTGTTTCTGTCTGACTGAAAGCATACGTGTGTTGGTCTGTCTATCTAAATATGTGAAATCGATCTATGAAGTGTGAAAAAGAGGAGTAATAGTAAAACATAAAGATTATTACAACACCTGAGTGACAGCACATAAGTACGGTTAGTTTAGTTTTTAAATTATGTCGGATTATATGCCATTTTAATGGTAAAGTGCTCTCAAAAAAGCAAGAAAAGGCAACGTAAACACCATGTTAACAATAAGAGAAAGCTTGAGAAATAATTATTTACAGATTCACTGTGCAGGCAATTTTTAAACAAACAGCAAGAGTAGGGATTAAAATGCTTACCGGTGGAGCATGTAAACATGGACAAGGCAGTGTGGCATGAGTCGGACATTCACTGATGTGGAAAAAAAAATGCTTGCATGCACAGTTACACCACACTTCCTTCTTTTTTTTTTTTTTCTCTTTTCAAACAGCACTGATGTAAAGTACAACCAAATGAGAATCGTTTGAAATGTGACACAGTCTTTGTACCAGTGGTGTAACTGGAACATATTTTAGAGCACCTCATAGGATTTTTCACAACAGGCTATAACATGAAAACATGAATGAATTCAGTCCCATCTGAACATCTGGAGAATAAAGTTCATTTGAATCTTCTGACAGACATCTGAGAACTTTCTAAAAAGACAAAAAACGTACATGCACATCTATTCCAAGATGATGTAGAATTGTAACTATTTATAAGGAAGTTATGATCATCTCAGACAGGGGACTCAATAACTTTCCCACATATTTCTTTGTGCTTGGTAAACTGCTATCTTTCATATCTTTCATTCTTTTCATACAATAAGTTCTGAAAGAAAAAAAAAAGGCGTAATGTAGACTAGGCAGTAATATGAAGTTCACAGGTAGTTGTAGTTTGGGGGATCTGTTTTTGGAGTACCCTCATGTAGTGAGAAGAAAGTCAATTCTCTATTATATTCAGGCACGCACGAGCAGAATATCTGGTCTCGGTGGTCAGGTTTTGTACCTTCGGAGAGAAATAATTCATACCACAGGGACAAACACCACTTAGCAGTGAGCTATCAGTCTGCCAGAAACTTTCTGGCCTCACTCCTTCTTCTTTTTTCTGCATCAGGAAGCAGCAGATTCATATTTACAAAATAGAAATGATTCTACGCGAGCCAAATCGGAAACATAATGTACCATGTCTTAGTGTTGTCGAATGTTAGAAACATAGTGACGTCTTCACTCTGAGGCTGATCAGTCACTCAGAGCTGTACCAAAGTTAAAAGCACAGTTAAATGTAAACAACTGCAATCAAAAACATAGTGCTATAACTCATTGTGACTTGAGGTACTATGACTCAGAGCAAAGGAGCATTATTCAACCTCTAAAATTTGTGAGAGTCTTATGATTTGGTTAACAGAGCTGTGAATAAGAGGAGTATAAGCAGAAATTACTGTTATTGATTATTGGTTATCTATATATTTGGTTATACATAGGAGCACATTCTACTAATTCCTTGTTAAATCAATATCACTGCAGCTTTAGTATTTAACTACAGCTCAGAAAGAGCTAATTTGGCACTATGTCAACACTTCAGTGAAAATATCACCCAACACTGCAGTGATTCATACAAAAATACTTCTGCGCAGAGAAATAACTCTGGATTCGATAGTGTTTTCGTCCATGATAAACAGTATAGTTTGAACCATATTCTGTTGACAGCTATAAAAAATATGGTACAAAATAATCTGTGTATCTTCTGCAATACATGCAAACATATTGCACAGTCAAAAATGCCAAAGTCCGGACTGTAAAAACCAGCTTTTGTTTTTTGGGGTATAATCAAATTTCTGGCAACAAACATGCAGTGTAGCTGCAGCTGTTGCTGTTACTTAAGGCACCCACAAGGGGGAACCAAGCGTGTGCAGGTATTGTGTGCAGATCATTGCTGGAGGCTGAATTAAAGGAAATTCAACCATCAACGTGCAGAAACAACTCAGGATTCAGATTAAACATCAGGTTATTAATGCAGTGTAAAGTAGCATGTCCCAGTCTGAGTGGGCTTTGGTCTCTAAATGTGATTACAGAATACAACAATAACCGATGTTGTGTCAGAAACAATAGTCAGTCACTAAAATAAGATGTTTTCGTCTAAAGTAGGCTGCAGCTTCCAAAAGGATTTTTACTCTTCTTGGTCCTCTGTTTGTTTGGTCGCAGAGTGATGACTTCTCTGCCGTTGCTGGAGTTCTGGTTGCAGACATTACTACTCGTGGTATTAAAAACACCTGTGGAAAAACAAATGTATGAGTATTGTAAAACACTTACACTTGCAACATGATGTACAGTAAGCTTCCTTACCTATTTTATTGCTTGTTATATGGACCACCTCTGTCTCCTCTGCTGTTTGCTGTTTGAGTCGCTGAAGATACTTCTCAGCTAAGTACTTAAAAACTAAAAAGAGAAAACCAGTATTAGAAGTGTGAAGAAGGGAACATCAAGAATGAGACCGATTTGTGTAAATTAAAGCAGCTGTCCACATAATCACCTTCATTCACATTCAGATCCTCCTTTACTGAAGCTCGATAAAATCTCAGCTTCAGCCTTTTAGCCAAGGCTTCTGCCTCCTCGCTGCAAAGAAAATACAAATGTCACAACAGTACAATTTTCCTTCAACTTTCAATTACTTTGGCATAAAATAAACTATTACAAACTTTTTTATAACAGTCTCTTCCAGCAGGTCGATCTTGTTCTGCACTAGGACTGTGGGAATATCTCCGACCTCTGCCTCCACCTTCTCCCTCCAGCTGTCGATAGCCTGATACGACTCCCTGTCTGTGGTGGAGAAGACTAGCACACATGCTTGGGCACCTGGAATGCAAGACAGCACACCAACTGGTCGTGTTTTCAAGCTGTTTATACTTTTAGAAATCAGATACATAACTGACATTGTAAGAACATTGAGTACACTTTAAAAGGAACCCTGCTGATGAGTCACAGTGCATGTGCTCTGGTTGAATAATACGCTGCAGGTCAACCAAAAAATGTGTGACAAATAAAAAAGGTAACCTCAGCGGTCAGGGAGGTCAGTGACCTAAAGCAGCAGTGGTATATTTGTCACAGTGGGGGGGTCTTACCACGGTAGTAGGCCTTGGTAATAGCATCAAACTCCTCCTGCCCCGCCGTGTCCCAGAGCATAAGTCGGACCTCCTCGTCATTTACACTAAAACAATGAGCATGTAAGGAGGGACAATTACATACAACATCACTCTTGTTGAATAAATACAGTCACACAAACGACTAAACTATGGTACCTTGGAGCTCAGCAGTAGCTTTAATGAATCCCATAATTGATATGGGAATGAGAACTAAACAACTGCTTACAGTATCTGCCTCTCCAGGAAGTCCACTCCGATGGTCTTTTTGTAGTCCTTGGTGAAGATGCCCTTGCAGTAACGCTGGATCATACTGGACTTGCCGACGGCTCCGTTACCGACTACGACCACCTTGATGGCCACTTCCATGTCCTCCTCCAACATGGCGGCGACGTCTGGCTGGTTCTCTCAGTTCCACTCTGCCTGGGTAGTTTCAATGATGTGACACGAACACAAACACAAGCTGAAAGTGTGAAATAAATAAAACATGAGTGAGTGCGACACATGTTTAGATACTGTAAGTAAACATGAGTGCAACTCAAGATTTGCCTCTTCAAAATAAAAATTCTAAGCTGTGAATATAAAGTAGTTGCTATTGTCAAGCTTCATATGTTAGGAACATTTCCCCCTGAAGGTAGTTCAGATTAGACTGGTCAGATAAAGCTGATTCCGTGTAGTCAAGTAGTTAACCTTTATCAAATAAATAACCTATTTCTTATCCACAAGACAAACACAAAAAACGAACAGATCAAGTAACTTTATAAGTTAATAGGGTTGCAACAAATGTTGTCTTCAGTATTGATTCATCTTATTTTTCATTGGTCTTTTTGTATATGTCATCAATAATGACAAAATCTCTAATCAACTAAGACAAAAGCATTCATTTGACTGACAATCAAAACTCAAAAACAAGAAATTTAATAGCTTTTCAAATTTGAATTGTCATTCCTTTCAGCACTAACGTTTACCTCAAGAATCTATTTTTGAAGGGAATGCTTCACAGTGCACACACAATGATTGGAACTGGCCCTGAAATCATTGCGTGCGCTCGCACTGAACTCACTGCTGTACATTTTACCATGAACTTGTGCGGAGCGACTGTGTAATGTGTTTATTCTTCCATTAGCACGGACAGCAGCAGACTCCACATAGCAACTGGCAACTCTTCCACAGTTTTATGTGTGTGGCTGCTGAGTACAACACTAAACAACATATTGAGGGAAAGCTGTTCCCAGTGGACGCTGACAACCTACTGTGTGACTGCTGTCCAAAAGCCAGTCTGGATTTGAGTCACGATTTGTGATGCAGATCGAAATGTTATTCATCAACTATAATTGAGGCGCATGACGCAGCAGTTTTTTATAACATGCAGGCAAAAAAAAACATGGCTTAAAATAAACAGCCTGGTCTTTGTTTGAACACTCTTTTAATGTGATGTTTTACATTAGTTAAAAGGAATTATATACTTTCACCTCTGCAATATGAACATTCTGCTCTGGAACTATCACAGCTTTGTGTAAATGTGTGCTGATTGGTATATATCTATTTTAGATAACTGCTGAATTCTATTTTGCATGGGACATAAATGTAAAATGACAAATGCTCTTATTCTTTAGTAACTACTTTATTATACTCTACAATATTACTACTTTTATCTTGCATTCTGCACTACGCAGCTCAGTTTTCCTGCTGCCAGCCGAAGCCATCAAAACAAATAAAAAAAGACATTTGCTGAGCGTTGTGTGTGGAGGGCTGGGCGGAGTGGGAGAGGTGGCATATCTGCCAGCTCCTCGGAGACGGCAAGCTCTGGATGAGAGAGTGGGGCGCAGAGCCAGAACTTCTGGAGGAATAAACACCCAGAGTCACATATGATTCTGCTCTGAATCAGAGTCGTTTACTGTCAGGAGAGCTCAGAGATTACCTTTTGACTTTTGGGATTCAAATGTGGATTTATCTTCGCTCCTATTTATCAAACTGACTGCAGCAGTGACCCACAGAGGTGACATCCAATGTTAGACGGTTGTGTTCTGGAATATTGACTGCCATCTGCAGCAGGGGAAATGCGCTTTACTTTATCGACATGTTAGTGAAAGGAGAAGGAAAAAGAACCAAGAGATCTGCAGTCTCTAGTGAGTGCTGAGTTTAGTGATTGACCTGAATACAAACACACAGATACAGTCACCCACCTCTGTGTCATTGCTTGCTAGCTTACGACTCATGTACAGTTAGGTATTCTGACTGTTGAGGGGAATCCACGCTTCAATAAGTCATGCAAATAAAACAAACGATCCCGCCATCAAAGTCGCTTCGCTGGTGACAAATACACTGTTGAACAACCACTGTAGCTTGAGGTCTACGTGACGTAACTCAGGCACAAATGCTGGCAGATGAGGTAATGTCTTATTCACATTCGCCAGTTTCTTTCCTCACTCTCTGACTCTACCCAGGAACTTAAAGTGACAAGCTATGAAAGACACCATTACCTTAAGGAAACTTGTGGATTTCTCCGGCTGTAAGCATTGTTGGAAACATTCGGATAAATGTTTGTCCAAAACTTAGCTAAATATACAACAGAGGTCTAGTCTTTTTTTGACATGTTAATGCAGAATTCTTAGATATCGTATCTGTCAGGGAAGACTCAAGACCCCCTTCTTTCTTCCAGCTTTGACTCATGAGCCACGTTACACATTAGCAGCTTTCTCATCCCTTGCTGTAGTCATCTCTAGACGGAAAATTGGGGGATTATGAGGCCAGTTATGCACGCTCATGACTCATACTACGTTTACACAATGTCTTTAATTCAAATTAATTCAAATAATGCGCAGCTGACATAAACAACATTAGCACAGGTAGTGGACAACTGATTAGCATCGATCACATATTGTCAATCACTGTAATCGTGTTCCACGACAAAGAAAGTCCCAGAAATGGAGAGTTTCAGTTTGACTCCTCATCACCATCAACTCCAAGTCATCTTCCATACAGGGTCAGGTACCTTCATGACATTTCACTACATACTGTAAATAACATATTTTAAAGACATGAGAAAGATTGAAATACATACTTATCTTTTATATAGCATGGTAAGAGGGTATCTTATGCATTACGATGGTCACATAAGTATACTAAGAATGTAATAGACAGTACAATCCCCTCTCTAGTCTCTACACAGTGAGTCATGTTCACAGACTCAGTTATTCTGGCCAGGACTCAAAGCGAGACAATATTTTAGGGTACAGTTTAAATATTATGCTGTACTGCTATGAGATGTAACCACATCTTTCTGAGTAATACGTTTTCTGCTTGATTCCCTCAAATTAAAGTCCTTTGCCTTGGTCGAGATGTGACCTGTTGAACAGCTGTCTGGGGAGGGGGGTGTTCAGGTACCGAACAGCAGCTGATACTGTCTGTTAAAGGTTAGGAAGGAAGGACGAGAACCGCTGGAAAACTCAATATATTAGCTGGGGGAGGGGGACTTTCTTACCTGTAAAAATCACGTTTCAGGTCATCCGGTGTCCACCGACATCAGATAAGCTGACCAGCCAGCTAACCCACAATCACATATCTCCAGCCTCCCTCTGTTCTTCTCCGTGGCAAGAGGAGACGTTGGTGACTCCGCTGCTAAGGTTACTTAGCTAATGTTAGCCACTTTCCACAGAGAAAAGCACCCTCCGCTCCGCTAGTTAATGGTACCTAGCTAATGACTGCTCAAGCAGAGAGCTCGCCGCTTAAGTGCGGCAGATAAAGTTTATTTAACGTCTACAACTGAGTAAAATGTGTGGCATTTGCGGGACGAAAAGGCATTGCTATCCGTCTGTGAGCCTACGTTCCTGCTAACTACGTTGCGCATGAGTGTAGCTAACCGGGCTAGCTCGCCAATGTTTGTTGCTAGGCAGCAGAATCAAAGAGTGTACAAAGCAAGATAGTCAGCTGTCTCGTTCATGATCTTCTTCGTCGCCGCTTCCTCTTCTTCTTCTCCTTTTTTCCGCTCCTTGTGCTCCTTCTTCTTCTTCTTGAGGTTTTTACATTTTGGCAAACGATGAGAAAGCGCATTACCGCCACCAACTGATAAAAAGTTTACATTTAGACCCAGCTCAACTCAAGGTTGGTAATGAAATCACACAAAATCAACTGGGCAAAAATATATAATAATGTATGTAATGACTCCTTTATATACTAGTATTTATTATATATAAAATGTATATATAAAAAAATATATCTCTTAAGTGCGGCAGATAAAGTTTATTTAACGTCTACAACTGAGTAAAATGTGTGGCATTTACGGGACGAAAAGGTATTCTCGGACATGTGTGTCAACCTCCTCTCGTCAACATTGGCAAAGCGTGCAAGTGCAACAACTTCGACAGCCCACTAGAGTGATAAAACACAGACCTGTCTCAAATTCGTATTTGGGCAGCGGTGCGGAAGTGGGAAAGGATTTAACCCTTTGTGTGCCGCATGAGACGCATTTTTTGTTTTCCTTCAACCTTAATATTGGTGTGGACAATTCAGCCATCGTTTGGGATTGGTACGGACACGTCCATACGGTCCATACGCAATTCTACGCCTACGCACAGAGGTTATCGTTAACGGGAGCGATACGACGGGGCGGGCCGAACAACTAAACGAGCGCCCCGACGCTACAACATGCTCCGTCTTCCTGGTTTGTCAAAAATCGTCACCGTTTACCCGCGTTCGTTGAACAGCCCACTTTGTTTGGCGGGACCGAGCTCAGGAGCGGACACTCTAACAAATAATCGGTAATATAACGACACAATAAACATTTGAATGCAATTCTTGCCGTGTTATAAGCTACCGAGGTTGTTTTAGCTCACGTTAGTTCGGCGCATGTTAGCTAGAACCTTCCCACAAGTTGCTAGCTTGTGTTCAGGATGTGTGTTGTTGACTGAGGAAAGTCTTGTCATTTTTTTGCGAAGCTGTCTGTTGCAGGATGAAATTAAATGTTTTTTATATAGAAAGAGCAGTAACACTTAACTTTAAAAGGCTGCTGGACCCATTGTAACATAACAAATCGCTCGCTCGCTATTTTCATTAACATTTGGCCAGTTGACTTTCTAGTGAGCTAACACAGCTTTGCCTGATTTTGTATCCCTGCTGGAATAAATCGCACAATAGACCCTGTTCAGTGAAGCTGGTGGTCTTGCCAAGTTACAGCAGTGAGACTCATATTTTGACAGGTAGCAAATGCTTTCTACTTGAATAGCTGCTTCATTCTTCTCATCTACATGATCTATAACTATCCTCTTTTTTGATGTGTAAGTTCAGTTCCCTATGTTATGTTAGTTTAGGTCAAGTCATTTAAGGTGCCACTTCTTAGATGGCACAGTACAACCGAGGTTAGACAGTTATTTAATGTTTATTGTTGTTTCACAGCATCCCTTGGACTTGTTTGACCAATAGGAGTGAATTGCCAAATGTTTTCGGTTATTATTATTATTATTATTATTATTATTATTATTATTATTAAGTCCAGAAGATTTCAGTCACACAATTATTCTCCACTATACCTGTTTTAATTCTAATAATACAAACACCCTGGTGAAGACAAAGTAGCTGAAACTGCTTTAAACAAAAACAATTCAATTGTAATTTACAATTTGTACTAAATATGCCAGCCACGTCCACCAGCCATCTACTATATGGCGATACATTAGTGTATTGAAAATGTCCTTCTGTTCCCCTACCTTCAGACACAATGCAGTTTCCTAGCAGAAGAAAGAAGCTGCTCTCCAACCCTCAGACAGAGCTCTATGGACACGCTCTGCAGTTCTACGGGGAGCCTCCCCTCGAGAACATGTCTCTCGCTGAATTCGAGACGTTCGCTGTGGACAGACTGAAATGTAAGGTGACATATAAGTGATGAAAATGTCAGAAAGCAGTGTTTTGTCTGCTATTGTGAAATACGATTTTAATGGACGTGATATTTACACGTGTTCTTTTAATTCCACTGCAGTGTTGAAGACCGTTGAGAATTTGGGAGTGAGCTACGTGAAACTGTCGGAGCCGTACGCAAAGAAACTGGAGTCTGAGTTTAAAAACCTGAGCTTTCCCTACAGACCAGAGGCTGTGAGTATGTTTAGCATGAACATACATAACAAAACTTGAAATAATTTATCGTGAACATAACATTGATTAACAATAAAATGAATTTGTTGGAGGAAAAGGATTAAAAATGGGCTGGATTGCTGTCATTGTTGCTACAAGCCAGGATAAATTGTTTCTTTTTGTGAGCTTTTAAGACATCAAATTAGCCAAAAGACAATTACAACTACTGTATTGGGTTCTCTGGAATTTAATGATAATAATCCACAAGACAACAAGAACTTATAAAAAGTATGTCTCCTTTAACCCGTTAAGGATGACCGAAAAGCTCAGACTGGACCAAATGAATATGACAAACGAAGAAAGGACCACATCTCCCACTTCATTCTCAGACTTGCCTACTGCCAAACGTAAGTGTGTGAATGTTTGTTGTCAAATTAAAAGTGATTAAGAGATGCAACTGAATAAATGTTTATATCCAACTGTGTCTTTTTAAGGGAGGACCTGAGACGGTGGTTTATACAACAGGAAGTTGATCTTTTCCGTTACCGCTTCAATGAACTGCCTGCAAAACAAAAGCTTGAGTTTCTCCACAGAAATAATCTGCAATATGACACAGTAAGTTCTTTATTTTAAGAGTTTTGAATGCCAGTTTCATACTTTAATGTAGACAAATACCAGAACTCATGAGGCTAAAAACTGCAATATTTTATTGTTATCCGAGGCTTACATACACATCTGACAGTCGTATTAGTTTACCTCCTCCCACATCTGTGAATGTTGAGGCTCATAGACTGACCTGCACAGGCCACTACTACGTTCGTATAAGCACATTTATGTATATGTTACATGACTGACCACAAAGCTGAGACAGAATCCTGTGTATTAGTGGATAGTAGGATATGAGCAGATAGAAAAAAAAAAAAAAGGTTGTCCAAGTGCTGAATGTGTAGCGTCTCAATTCACAACATTTGTGCAGTATTATGTCCACTAGATGGAGCTCTTCGATCAGCCTTCAGGACTTATGAATGTTAAAATTTCCTGGAATGGTGATCAAACATTTTAAATGTTGTTCTCTTTTTTATTTGTAAACCAAAGATGTAAAATGTACATAAATCCTTATCACATGTGAATAATAACAGTTTTGTTTAGATTCTCCTTTACTTTAAAGTGTATATTTTAAACCCACCTTAAGGAAGCGCTGCAGCTTGATTCATTAAACAGAGTGAATACGACTAAGTATTTAATAATTCATTAACACTTAATGTGACAAGCAACTATGGAAACGTTATTCATCTGATAGATGGTCTCTGGTTTCCATGAGCCTCAACTTTTAATGTATTAACACTGACAGAGTGCCCTACACACTCGCACTCACAGTGTTGCCTTTGCAGCTTCTCGCTAAACCTCATCTTCCTCGTCAATAACTTTTCAGATTAGTGTCGAGGAGAAGAAGTCTCTGCTGGATAAACTTGTCAACTCCAGTTACGCCGTCAGTGGAATCACTGTGGAGGATCAGGACTTCTACAAAGTGAGTTACTCATCTCTTGCTCTCTATTGAGACCACTAACAGAGTTAAGTGCTTATGCCTCCACAAAAGTTTTTTTTTTTTTTTTAAATACATACAGTGTATACTTGAATCTAGACATGCTAGTATGCATGTGATGTTCTGTATCCTGGATGTTGGGAAGAAGTTCTAACGTCATCTTAACAGAAGACTAGAAAATGTTCTAATGCTAAAATTATCCTCACCACCGTAATTATCTTCAAAGTCATTCTTCCATTTACTCTCAAAGGCTCCAGTGTGAGGGAGTCCATTATAAGAGTACTTTAGCCCTTTTTTTGTAATTTCAAGTTGTTAATGCTCAGTTTGACAAAAAAGCGTCCAGTGTCTCGAACAACGTGAGTAATATACTGTGGCTTTTCATGCTTAATGGGCACTCAGCCAGTTTTGTCATGAAGTTAAGGGTAGTTGCAAAGATAACAGTAAAAACTCTCCACACTTCAAAGCTATGACATTTACCTTTCGGGGGAAGGACTAACAAAGGATGCTAATGAGATGCATAATGGGAAATGTAAGAAATGTAAAGTGGATGGTAAGAAACTTCTACCAAAGTCACATATTTTTATCATCATTGTATCTTTCCTCCTCCCTTTCACTCAAACACTGGAAACAGCTGTCATTATGTTGTTTAATCCTTTTGAGCGTTTCATTGCAAAACAACTTCTTCTTGGTGTCCATGTTGCTCCCACATTATGCACATGAATGCATCTCTTATTTGTCCCCCAGCTTTATGAAAGTGCCATCCTAAATTGCTTGAGTGCTCTTATTAGTTCTTCACAAACTAATGTATAATAGATTCGGATCACACATAGATCAATCTGACTAGAATTTACAGAAAACTTGAAGCCTTTGGTGAAAAGAAAAGTGTTGTAAAGTAATAGATTTTGATTTCAGTTACACCCTGCAGTGTTTTGTCTTCCTGTTTTGGGGGCTGCAACACATCTGATTCAAATGATCACCTTGTCTTGAAGCTCTGCTAAAGCCTGATAATGAGGCATTCCTTTGAATCGGGTGTATTGGAGCAGGGAAGATCGACAACATGTAGAGCAGGAACAGGATTGAAAAACATTGATTAGTGTATTAATTGATTGATTGCAAGAAGTTTGTTTCCGAACTATTATGATAATTCATGGATCATTTCAGTCATTTGTCAAGCAAAGATATCAAACATTTGCGGCTTCTAGCTGCTTCTCTTTGACGTTTATGAGAGTAAATGAAGAGCCTTAGGGTTTTGGACTATTGGATAGACCAAAGAAGTAATCTAAAGATGTCACATTTTGACATTTTGTAAACGAAACAATTAAATGATTAATTTGAAAATAACCATCAGATTAATCGATATTGAAAATAATTATAAGTTTCACCCTTCTTATCCCAGAACTCAGTACCACACAAGTGTTTTCATTAGTGTCCCCCAGTCTGTGTAACCTTAGAGTACCAGTGAAACAGGGATATGCCTAGTCTCTTTCTAAAAAATAAAACATTTAAAACATTGCAGTAAAATACTGATTTGTCTGCTTAATTCTATACTTCCCTGCATTCAGGGCTAATGTTAGAGATGGACCATCTTATGATACAAAATAAATGAGCACTTATTAGCCCCCGAGGCAGTTTAAATCAACTTGCTGGCGAATTCATGCTCTCTCAAATGGAAACTTCCCTCTCTGCTGTGTTATTTTGCTTTACTTCTAAAGAAATGCTTTGACATTATGCTGTTGAATCACTAAATGTTCACCTACTTGGGGAAATCTCTCAAATCTGTATGAATGGAGAGTGCAAAAGTAATTGGCTGATTGTCAGATCGTCATCGTGGCCTTTCACAGTTGAATGGATCCAAGTCCACAGTTTGTCTGTTCACAGAAGGAAAGGGGGGGAAATGTCATGGCGTGCCACTTGACTTTAAATTCACATTTTAGCTTGTTGCTGACAGTCTTACTCCCTGAAAGAATGTAAATCATCCCTTTTATTGAACATCTCTGGAATATGTGTGAAATTTTGAAGGGAAAGGGTTATCACTATCCAGACACTCACCATGCATGCGAAAAGAATACTAAATTATTATTTTTTTTAATGGATTCATTATTTTCATTTTATTTTGAAGGTCCCATTTCAAGATGCCCTGGATCTAGTGCGAACAAGGAAGGTGTACCTCAAAGCAGGCTACGTGTACATCCCTCACCAGGACATCGTCACCATTGTTCTGAATGATTTCCGAACCAGGCTTTCTAAAGCTCTTGCAGTAAGTGTTTGCAACTCTTCACAGTTCTTTCTAAATAATCAGCATTTCCCAGCAAAATGACCCTGTAACTGCGCCAGGGGTTGGGGGTTAGATCGGGCCCTAGCCAACACTGACCTGACAGCCTAGGGATGAGACTTAATGTTCAACAATCTCTCTCAAGAATCGATGTGAAAGTCTGCTGATGTGTTAGTACACCTGGGTTGCCTGGTAAGTAAATGTTATAGAATGTTACAGAAAGCTCAAAGAAAAATGAGAAGTTTAGTTTGAGAGAAACATAATAACCTCAGCCGTACTTCGAAGCAGTTCACTGCGTGCAAACATAGCACAATTTTACAGTTATTTATATACAGTACGTGCAAGAACTATGCTTTGAATCAATGATATAAACATCTTGCTTTAACATCTTAATTATAAGAACTAAAGAAATTCTACAGGTTTTTAATCAACACCTCTGACTCACTCCAGCACAGCTTCACTTTGCGTTATGTTGTGTTTCTGTTGTGTCCACTCGCTGTACATGTAGTTTATGTAAATACATTTTGTCTATGTGGTACGTCTGGTCCCATAAGGCAAATTATTAAATTGCAGCCGTGGTTGTTGCTTTCAGCGCCCCGAGGGAAAGTGGAGAAACGCAGGGTTCGAATGAGGGGAATAAGTATGCACACATGACATAAATTGTCTGGAGGGAGGACTGAGGACAGCTAGTCTGAAAGTGCTTTCTGTCCCTGCAGGCAGGACGTTTTTTTTTAACGGCTGTGGAAAGGCAGCCTGATATCTGCACTCTCGTGCATTGCATCGAAAGCCCTGAGGAGTGTTGAACATGATGTTTTGGGAACCAGAGGCACTGTTTATAATACATGTGAGGAGACAACCGTGGTTCATTTACATCATGGTGAGGGGTCCTTACCAAGGGAACAAGCACGCTCACCATCCATAAGCAGTGGCACTAAGTAATTTATGAATAGATTTGATCTATTAATGAGGTGCAAGAAATCTATACTAGAAATATGCCAATATTAATACTCGCAAATCATTACTGTTCTGATTGGAGTCCTGACCTATCTACTCTGACTTTCTAGATTTTATTTGCTATCAGGCAGCAATGTGTGTGAATTCTATACCTGAGGTAACTGTGTAAGAATTGTCATTTTTTGCTGTGATTAAGATTAGTGATTATGGTGGTAAGGAGAAGATCATAACAAGCACGTTCCTACCTCAGCCAGGGAGGTCATGTTTTCATCTGATTGTGTTCACTTTCTGCTCAAAATGGGCCTCACTGTGTTCGGATGTTATACAGCCTTCATTTTTAGAGCTGATCATTGAGAAGATGGTTTTATATTGGCATTCCACTGCAGGTTGTCAGTCACAGAGACACAGTTGAGACAATTTTTCTAAAGTGGAGCTGTCTGCTATCAGGAATATGTATCAGATGCTATTACAGAAGCATGCGTCACAGAAGTGAAGGGTTAATTTGTCCCTTAGGTTTTCTGTTCAGAGCAGCAGTCTCCAAATCAAACTTGTTTGACTTTCATTTCCATACGTAATATGTTCTCCCACAGAATATGTGACGGTAGACTGTATATCCTCCTTCATGTTTGTTTTGTGTATGTGCCTATTTACGTATACAGAACTATTTTGTATTTGTATTATTGTTTTGTGCCAAAGCATTCAATATACCAATCAAGTGTCAGACTGTATAATAGCAGTAGCTATCATTAGCACCATAACAACTATAACTTAAATTTGCGGCAATGTGGAATAGAATCATATAACCAACTGCTACTAGTCACCAACTTCCATCCCATGTGCATTTATAATGTATACAAACCAACTTTATATGGATGTCTTTTATTTGATTAGATTTTTTAAATTATATTTATATTGTTAATGTTCTGTAAAAGTACCAATAGTCATCCCTATTGATTTTTTTTGGTCAAAAACATTGTGATCTTGTTGTCATATAGACCAGCCCTCCCTCATAAGTAGTTTGGCATTTCTGTGCTGCAATTTTTCTGTAACTGAAATGCTGACATACAGTAAACACAGATGGATTTATCCGCAATAAGCTAATATGGGCCAATTATATATTGAACTGTCTCTAATGCTTTTCATAAGTAACTGTTTCAGTTCATTACTTTGTGCATTGGAAATTCTTTGGCAGTTTGAAGAAAGGTCTTTTATGTTGTGTGCTTTTTGTTTAGTTGTTCGCCCGTTGTGTTTAACTGAGTTGTCACTTTCAGTCGGTGCGTTTCGGGGTGATGCCTGTACCAGCCATGAGACAGAGTTGAGCTCCGTTCACCAGTGAAATCTAAAATGCTTAATGAGAAATGGAAGTAGACACTATTGGCCAACTGGAATGTGTTTTATTACCAGAATTACAAAATTAGGGTTACTGAGAGTAGTTTAGATGTAGTTTAATAATCTCAGAATGCATGTGGAATATCTTGGGCACCAAACCTTGACCTGCTGCACTGATTATGTGCTTTTTTTTTTTTCAATATCCCAGAAGCAAGTTATGGTTAGGTTTCGTGAAGAATCGGCACAGGACTACACCATCTGTAGAATCCATTCTGTGTTGTTCCCAATGTAGTAAAACTCATTGCCTCTGTATTACTGTTGGCATAGAACTTGTTTAGCATGAGCACATGGCTCCATCATGGGACAAGCAGGACCATCTTTTCAGCGCCATCCTTCCAATTCCTAGTAATTATTTGGACCACTAACTGTTGGAATGAAATAGTGCTCCAAAAACTATTATTCTTGTATCCGTGCCATGGCGACTGTTTCTGTGTTACTATAGTGGTTATTCTCCTCCACTGGGGACGACGAGGGGACATTGCAGAAAATGTGCCATTAAAAAGGCATGAAATTGAAAGCTGCTTCTCCATATGACTCCAGTTATTGGTACAATGTTTATTTTACAGGAAATAAGACAAATATATCATATTAAGCTGTTTTTGTGCATGTATAAGGCAGACCTTGAAATGAGCATTTATAAAGTCATGTTTAGAAAACAATTAGACTAAATGAAGTGTTTTATGAGAAAGGGATGTTCATATATCTGTACAATTGCTCCAAAATGAAACAAATCAAGCAGACTTAAAGCTGAAATATGACATTTTGCTGAACTTTGTGATTAGACTGAGAGGGTTTGAAAACAAACCGACAATCCAGGTGATACTTTAGGACCTCCATCCACACCTGACAGTTGAATGTGGATCTGACCCAGTATAGGTCCTGGGTCACATCTCTGGTCCCAGGGTTCAGGTGGACCCGTGAAGACCTTTGTGTTTACTTCCTTTGTTTAAAGTACTTAATCTATAAATGAACAAACTTGATTATTGTTCTGTGTAGTCCTTGAGCTTTGTTTCAACTAATCTGCAATCTCAGGCTGTTGTAGTCCTTTGACCGGCACGATTTACCATCACTCATGGGATGTCCATCTCTTCTGCAGCTGACAGCCCGCTCGTTACCAGCAGTGCATTCTGATGAACGGCTCCAACCGCTCCTTAACCACCTCAGGTAAGCAGAGAGATTAATAACTTCGCCCCCTACTTTGCCAGGACTCAGACTCAGATTTAGCAGAATTAATCTGAAGTGCCACAGATTGAATGATTGTTGCTGGTCAGTGAACCCAATCTGTCCCTGCCCAGATGTTGAATGACCTCGTGGTGACTGGCTCCATGTGTGCAGAACCTACTATTGCTATTGATACCAAAAATCTGGGAATAATTAGTTCTCCTATTGTTCTGTATTGCATGACTGTTCTGGTGGGAAGTATTAGATATTGAGTGATTGAAGGCACATTTCTCTCCCGCAGAATACGTAACCGATTAATAATAGCCAAGGTTTCACACAAAGATTCATAGAGGTCGGTATACACCCTACATAAGCCAAATTCCAAATGTTTGGGATACCTTGTCGTACGATCACAGTCCGTGATATAAGTTTTTATCAATAACAGTCATGGGACATTAAAAGCTGTTGCTTATCTTGATGGGAGAGAGGTTTTGGTTTCGCCCCGAAATGCAATGTTTCGGAAGCATTCTGGTTTCTGTTTGTAGTCTGAGTAGTATTGACCATTTTATGTTTTAGCGGGCTTTGGTTGCATGCTGGCAAACAGTCTGTACAATCTGACGTTGCTTTACTGCTTTATTAGCCTTTTTAAAACATATGAATTAATGTACATCCTCGTCTTCCAAAATAGTTACATCAATTATAATGTCAAGTATTGTGGTTCAAAATTCAAAATTGACTTTTCGACACCACAACGAGAAGAGAGGACTGACAAAAGCCAGTGGGTTTGATCACCCAGTGCCTTAAACATAAAAAAACATGTTCACCATGGAAAGTTAGTGTAAATCAGCATGAGTTTGCATTGTCTAGTGACTTAAAAGCAGCAGACGTAGTTTCAGCTTCAGTAGAAAAGCAGAGCGGCTCAGAACACACTGAGGGTGTTTATCTTATTTGAGATAAAAGTAAGAACATGAGTATAGGGGTGGAAGAAGTCATGTTGCCTGATTGTTGATGGGGATTAGTGGGCAGGTTGTTGAGATTAGTGGGCAGGCCACTAAGCTCTATGGTAACGACAAACACAATGTGGGACTCAAGGGGTTGCCAAAGTCATCGTCTTAAAAATCTACTGATAGCAGCTTAGCTGATTAGAGTTTGTTTGGCAGGAGATCACAAGGGATGCATTATATTTCGTTCTTTTAAAATTATGTCCAGTTTTTGTGTCTGCTCTTCACCTTATTTTCTATCAAGAAGACCTCATTAGATTGAGGGGAAATGTCTTTGGAAACATAATCATTTTTCACGGTAGCCCTGATTGCTTCTATAATTCTTTTATTATTATTATTACCAAAGAAATTCAGTCTTATTTGTCACAGTCCTCTTCTGTTTTTTTTTTTTTTAATATATATATTTTATCTTATTTTAGTCATGCCTATGTTGGGCAGGACTACAGCATCCAGAAGAATGTCGGGAAAATCTCCCTGGAACAAATTGATTCAGTAAGTTGTTTTGACCATTTTTATTATACTTGAAATGTCAAGTTCAAGGCTCCATTTTTGTTGGGTATGAATTGTATGAAATGGAAAAAAACGAGGTTTGTGCCTTAATTCAGGTGGTAGAGCTAGGAATGAATAGAAATTGTGTTGCCATTTAAAGATCACATTGTGTTTAACATGGACCCCACAGAAAAATAATATATAAGATTGGAAACGAGAAGAAATATTTGATGAAAATAAGAACAGATATTTACAGGTTCATCTTACAGTCGTCCTTTTGCATGTTAGTCATCAGTTGTCGTCTGCCTCCAGCTTTCAGGAAAGTCATTCCCGCTCTGTATGAGGCAACTCCACCAGAGCCTCAGAGAGAACCACCACCTCCGTCACGGCGGTCGCATGCAGTATGGCCTCTTCCTCAAAGGTATCGGCCTCTCTTTGGAGCAAGCTTTGCAGTTCTGGAGGTCCGAGTTCATAAGAGGCAAAGTGGATGCAGACAAGGTAGTGGTGACAACATAAATGCCTTATTTATTTTGAGATACATTTTCAAAAAATCTTCGTGGATTCTTTAAACCACCAAGGGAATAAATGCAGTTATCTCTTACAAGGAGACATGAAGGGGTTCACACAACTCAGGCTAACCAACTAATCAGTACCTACTTATAAACCTTGCTATTGTAATTCTGAGTCTAATGAGACATGTGGGCAGGAGGGGAGACAGCCAGCCACTGTCCCCATCTCCAAAGTCTCAAAAGTGAACTTAACGAGCAAGCGATTGTTGAGCAGCTGCGAGCGTTGAGGACTGCACTCGTCACAGCCCCGTGAAATGCTCCCTCACTGGTTTTTCATTTGTGGGTTTGGGACCAGTTAAATGCCACAAAGGAGCTTCATTTTCAGCTCTCTTTTGGCTCTCTTCCATTAAGGCGTTGTAACGTCACCTCCCTTCCAATACTGATTTTGGATGTCGATTACCATGGCAACAGCAGACAATTCCAAGCATTTTAATCAGCCTTTTAGTAAACGAAATTAACTACATGTTAGACGAAGTAAGACTTGACAATTATGTGATAAATCTGTCCATATTATAAAAAAGGTGTGAGTAAATTTAGATTATACACTTAACTTTATCTATTTAACTTTATTTAACATTATATTCTAAATAATAAAAATCCACTTCATTTTCAAAGGCTTGTACATGCTGACCTGATAAATTACCCAAAGTCATTTTTTCTTAATATTCTTTTTCGCAAGTTTATCCTTGATCACCAGATTGATGTACTATAGGACAGCGGTCTGATGCCTCTCCCTCTCCAGAGTGCTGTTCAACACTTAAGTGGGTTTTGCCGTTTCATTGGCGATAGAGTGACCCCATCAAAACTGTATTGATTGAAGGAGAGTTCACTGGCATCATTATTTGTGCGCAGTGTTGTGAAGTCTAATGAAGACTAAAGTGGTCGTGAGTTCAGTTATTGTGGCTCTCAATAGAAGACCAAGACAAAGTAAAGACACTGATGTTGTTCTCTGTAAAGAGAACCACTGCTCTTAGTGAGAATAGTGACGCATGACTCCACATGATGGAAAAGTTTGAATAGAACAGACAGAATATCATACTGTGCTGTTCAGCATGAATTCATTATGTTGTGCATTCTTGTTTTAATGTGTTTTTTTTTTAAACAAGCCTGAACTACACCAACATTGATTTAACAGTTTTCACACGATTTCGTTGATTGTATTTCTGACATGAACAGCTACAACATTAGGTTTTATTTCCTTAATTAGGTCCTTAGACAGCTGCAAATTTGTTGTTACACAGTGTATCTGACTTTGATTGGCTTAAGTACATGGTTCAAAAGTCTGGCCTTATAAATGTTAATGCATTTCCGTATTGACTATAAAGAGAATAACTGCCTGTTGGACGGATAATTGCTTGGATTGAACTTTGACAGATATGACTTCGCTGTGCGCACTAAAGGCTGTTAGAACTTCCCTGGCCTTGGCTGGCCTTTTGAGTACTTTTTTAGTACACACTTGGGAATTCACTGTGAAGATATCATGACTCCTAAAAGATACACTTTTAAATGGATTGGATTTGTATGGCGCTTTTCTGAGTACTCAAAGCACCTCGCAGGGTTCCAGGTTCCATTCATTCACACACAGTCACACTGGTGGTGGTGAACTACGATAGTAGCCACAGCTGCCCTGGGGCAGACGGACGGAGCGTGGCTGCACATTCAGCGCCAACGGCCCCGACCACCACCACAAACATATAGCAGTCATACACATTCACACGAGGCAAGGTGGGTGAAGTGTCTTGCCCAAGGACACAAGGACCATGACCCAATTGGTAGGGGCGAGGATCGAACCGCCGACCCTCCGAACATTGGCCGACCCGCTCTACCAATTGAGCCACGGTCTCCCCAAAGTATGTATGACCATGAATATGAAGTTTTGATCACTTTTATTCAGCTCCATGGCCTTATCTTGAGGTGGCCATTTTATAAAAATATTGATGAGAGCCAGGAGGAAAGCCGTCCACCTTGTTAGCAAAATGACCAATGACCATCCCTCTCCATCGCCGTGGAGGTCAATATCCACTGTCTGGTGCCGTAGCCAGATGCCCTCCTATCTTAACCAGGACTTACACCTGATACATCATTGAGAATTATTACATTATGATGAAGTATTTATATTTAAAACTGCACAGCTTTTCAAGCCTTTACCACACAATCACAAAAAAGTTGTCCTGAGATATTCTCCACTTTTGCAAAGTCATTCTATTTTTCTTTCTCTGGCAGCACCCACAAATAGCTCAATCTCATCTAACAACAAGGTTGTTTTTATTTTTATTTTTTAATGCTCATCAGACGATGCAGTGTTAACAGGGTGCGAGGTGAATGCCAAGGAATCCTTTATTTATCGTAACTGAGCTGAAGAGACACTCAGTGCACCAACCTGGCACAGTAGTGCATTGGGTGTGGGCCTTGATCCCTGAAGCATGTTATCTTTTGAATAATGATTTGTTGTAGTAGATCATCTTGCCTGCTTGGCACCTCAGGTAGTCTGCACTCTTTCCAGTCCGTGGACATGTATTGCATCAGCCACACAAAGTGTCCAGGCATGTTGTTGGAATATGCTGAGCGTCTGTTTCCTGCTGGGGCCCCAGTTTCAGTAGTAATGGGTAGACACATCAAGGGGTTCCGACCGTGAGGCTCAAAGATGCACGCAGAGTCCCTCCTGTTCTTAGCTGTTTGAAAATCAGCATCTCGTAAGGTTTTTCACACCTCTTTTCTGTGTGCAAAAGGACAACGAAAGGTGAAGAAAAGTCCTAGGTGAATAGAAACAGGGTCAGGGTTTTGGTATTGACACTTAAAGTACCTATGCTCAGACACAGCTCAGTACCTATGTGTAGGTAGCTAGCGCACTAAACGACCCTGGCTTTAAAACGGAGAGAAGAAGAAGATGACGACGACAACGAAGAGCAACAGTAACAACCCACAACAAGAAAAACTAATGAAATGTATGTAGTCATGACATACATATATTGTTCTTCATTGTCGTTGTCGTCATCTCTTCTTCTCTCCGTTTTAAAGCCAGGGTCGTTTAGTGCGCTAGCTACCTACACATAGGTACTGAGCTGTGTCAGTCAACAACTAATTAGCCAATGGGGACGCTCTGCTGAAAAGGCCCGCCCACCCGAGAGGTTTGTGCCAAAACTGCAAACAAAAAGTCAGGGAGCGCAAGCGAGACAGAGCTGCAGAGAGACTGCAAAGCTGAGAGTCAGCGCAAAAGTCTGAGCGGAGAGAAACCAGCAGAGGGAACCGTAAACAAAATAATACATTATTAGAAGAGTAAAAGACCAATATTTTACACTATTTGACAAATTATTTGATTGCAAGTTCTAAGTTTTATTTTCGAAATGAGTTTTATGTTCTCTCAAATTCCTGTTTTTTTGTTTGAGATTTAAGAAGTTTTGTTTGTTTCTTTTGGCACAAATCTAATTCCATAATATTTTTGCATCGAGATGTCTAGAAAAAAAACACGTATAGCGTCATATTTTGCTGAGGCGTTTACTTACATTCTTATTCAAGGTAATGATGCATTTCATTGGGTCGCCTTTAACTTCTGGGAGAGAGTCAGAGAGTGAGAAAGGAAGTCTGAACATAACGTGAACATAACGTGAACAAAATTCTAATCCATTGTCTGTGAACAATCCGAGAACATCAGCAATGGTGGTTGTTTCACCATGAAGACAATAACTCCCTTGATCCCAGTCTTTTGTTTTAATTGAGAGACCCCCATTACATTCCATATGTTTAAAGCAAGTGTTTCAGCTAATAAAGCAGAGTCCTGACTTGTGTCTATTATTTGCCCTCAGTAAGAGACTGTTTGGGACTCCATTTCTGAGGTGGCTTGGTTCCCATCTACAAGCTCTGAGAGATAGCGTGATGGAATGTGCACAAAGTCCAACACTTGTTCTGCAGCAGGATGGTGCTGACCAGATCGCAGCTCTCACAATGATGTATGTGTTAAGTCAACGACTGCACTTTGTGGCAAGCTGCACAAAAGCCTGCTCATTAGTATGCGACAGGCACAGAGAAAAAGATGGGAGGCAGCGATGCCGAAAGGAAGGCCTGGAGGAAGAGGCAGTGGGAAGGGAAAATCAGGGAAAATTGATGAAATCGACTTGATCTGTCCGTTTTTCCTGCCACGAAGTTAGCCTATTCATTTGCTGAAGTGACTGTTTGTACCACATCTTGGTGTGTTTGTGTTGCCTTGGGGTAGGACCTCTTTTGAACTGCTTGTTTTTACAGACGTTAACTTCAGGTTAATTAATTTCCTCTAACTGACACCATTTTTCACTTTATAGGTTTGGTTTCCTCTGGGATCTTTTCCAAAAGCGGAAGAGATTCATTAGACAAAACTTTATAAACTGCTCTCAAAAGTTTGGTTACAAATGTACACTGAGTTGTTTTTTTCACCACCGGTATTTTCAGTACAAATGAAAGCCAGCCCCTGCTCCTCCTCTGTTACCTTGTACAAAGTTTTTTTTTTTTTCGTGAAGGGATTCATGGGGGACTATTTCGCCCTTGTGGATTTTTGCTCTTTTCTTCCTTTTTAGAAAGTCCATAAAGTACAAGACGACATTCAACTAGATAGCATGGTCATTCTTTTGAGTTCCATAGGGACTCCTACAATTAAAACAATCTATCTTATCTTCTGTGGTGAGCTGCTTGCAAAATACTGCAACCATTCTAACAACTTGAGTTGGATAAAAAGGGATAATGCCAATCCATCGTTATCTTACATAAATGACTTGAAAAGGAAAAAACTAGAGAATTTCACTCAATACAGAAGTTTTCAAAGAGGCATTCGCTTTCATTGAGAAATGCACAGTAGAAGCAGGCCTATTATGTATTCCATAGTTGTATGTGATGGCTGATCAGTAATGAGACCTTGCAGAACAGAAATACCAAAGATGTGTTTGAGGGAAGTTAGAAACTGTGTCGCCATATTACTTTTCTTTGCACCTGTGAGCACCGACGTGCTAAAACAGGTGAAAAACGGATGCTTATTAAAGGTGTTTATCTGTTAAAAAAATTAAGTGCTGTCAGCCTTAAAAATCTAGGTTTGGTCAGGTCCTTATCATTTTCACAGCAGACGTTTTGACTTGTCGTAGTACTGCACACATATACCCAATCCAAAAAGGGCAGATGTTGAGTCAAAAATGGTCTTAAGTGTAACATTATGCATATACATACACTCAAATCATATTGCACATAGTCCCAAATAGATTCAGTATCCGATGTATGACAACGAGATGACACTCCAAAAGTACTGGTGTTGTGAATGACATTAATCATGGCTCATTTCTATTCCTGTGTCCCAGTAAGCCTTGACAGTGTGACAGAGAGACAGCATGCACAATATTTGGACCCTGAAACCGAAGCAGCTAAATGGAATTCAACCACATTCATTTTAATAATCACACCTGTGCTTCCTCTTTTTTTTGTAATAACATAACAACACATGTAACTAATACACCCCCCCCAAAAAAGTTTGATTCATTTCCAGTGAGGTTTAACTCTTTTACTGGCTGTGACATTAGGTTTTGCGGTAACCTTGTCGCAGCTTGAAGGTCTTTTGCGTTTCTAATTTGTCTCAATTGCCTTTTAGTTTAAAATTCTCCTTGTGCATTGTATGTAAAGGACCTTTTAAAAAGTGGTCCTTTCCTCTCTGCACTACCAAACTTCTTAACTCGTGTGCACTTTCAGTGTTTTATAGTCCCTCACCTTTCATTGTTTATTGGCTCTGAAAAGCCCTGTAGTGGAGATTATAAAGGGAACTATTTTAATGGTATTACATACAAGAGGAATTGGGAGCTACAGGCATATCAGTCACTATGGACTGAGCCTAAGAAGCCGTGCCAAGTTTACACACATGCACTCACACACCCGTACGTAATCCCTTTGATTGTGTCCTATTTCTCTGTCTCCATCGCCGCAGGTTTTTGTGAATGTGTCCTAGAGTGTGGGGGGATGTTACAGTGATGTAGCCCCACGAGCCAAGATGTGCACTAGAAGAGCTGTGGCTCTGCTCTTTTAATGCAGCTTTTGTGCTGCTGTTTAGACTCAGATTTTCCAAATTTTTGGAGGTCAGCTGTATTAGCATATATCCAGGATTATCTGAATTGTAGGAACGCACTAGGTGATTAGAAGAAACACTAAAAATATATTTATAGGCGTTTCATTCCATATAGAGTAAAATTGGGGCAACATTTGATTGCTGACAGGAATCTGAATACTGCCAAATCTGCGTTGAAGAAAAGGGACAGTGTATAATCTGTTCGGTTTATGAAGTAATATCTTTAATCACATCATTCATAAGAAAAAAGAAGTCAGACCACCTCAGTCTCACTTAGAAGAAGTGAAAGTTTAATATCATCATTCCCAAAGTCCTTGCATCACTTTTTTCAGACCACATAGGACTTTTTTTTTTTATTTCCTAATTATTTCACATAATACATATTAAACACACTTTAGTGCCAGTAGAGTTCCAAGATTCGTTTTAATAGAGTAGGGGGGTCTTAAATCAGGAAGTGGCTTCTTGAATTCTTAGAAGATCTACATAATTAATATTTGATTTATTGTACTCAAAGAAGATTTTTATGGATTTTTAAATTGCCACTGCAGCTTGTCACATTAGCAAGTTCACAGGTTTTATTGCAACATTAATGTGTTATGATGGGTGCAGTCATTGTGATTGTGTTCTGCCACTGTCGAAGCACTCTGTGTATTTTACCGTTTGATTTTTAGAGGCAGGGTACCTGTAATTCATTTTTTATGGTCGCACATAAACATTGTACATATAAAACAGATTCACTGTGAAGACTGTAGATTGACCCCCATCAAAAACTATTAAGAATTTTTAAGTTTGGATAAACCTGGACAGAGGATTGTGTGATGGCTTGCAGAAGTCTGGCACTTTAAAGTTTATTGGTACGGTTCACTCGTGTCCTTGACTTTGATGTTCTGCTTTTTGGGATATCATATAAAGATTTCCCAAGATATCAAATCAGTGACCCACATAGTTTGATTGAAATCAAACCCTGCTACAACGTGGTCATACATACATACATATTACAAGATTAGGCAAGGTCCAGTTCTGTCCGACTGTGAATGCAGCCTGTTTCGTCACTAATAACTTAGAGCTGTGCTGTAAATGGAGAAAAGAAATTACAGAGAAAATGCATCCAAATCCAAATGTTAATAGGCATGATCTTTTCTTTATTCAGCTTTAAATACAATACAGATCTTATACGGGCAAGCATTATTTTTGTCATCAGTTAATCTCAATGTCTTATTCTATAAAATGGCAGAAAATATTGATAATTACCCATAACAATATTGTAAGACCAAGTTTTTTCTTCTTGTTCCTGCTATTGAAAATCTGCGCTACAATAAAGTAGTATATACTAAGTGGTTAAACTTTTTGGAGGATTTTAACAACATGAATAACTTTTTTGTGAGAAAACCATATCAAACAGATTAGAAATCGAATGAAAGTCTTTTATACAGATCTTAAAACATGCCTGAGGGGATCTTAAAAGCAACATTTTGTAGAAATTGGCATTTAGTGCAATTTTGCGCCTCCCACGCTTTTTTGAGTGCAACACCACTGTCGTAAACCGAAATCTCAGTTCTGTAACAGTTTGTCAGATGTAATGTAGATGCTAACTACAGACAAAACTTGTTACATCATGACGATGTTATGAGTTGAAAACTTGTATCTTGAAGTAAACCTGTACATAACGCTGTGATCCTACTCACTCACTGAAGTGACATAGCCACTCCGCCCCCCTATCACTTGTTTCTGCACTGAGACAGAGACGCCATTCACCCTGTTACAACACACTGTACCGTCAACATGATTTTGAAGCTGATATTTTAGGGTAAAAAAGTAACAGGATGTCCTTTAAGTAAAGGTACTTCCTCTGCAGAACATTTAAGCAAGAAGTGGTTATTAACTTTACCAGTAAACCATAAATATCGAAGTGCTACATTTTCAGTTAGGATTGGTAGGTGGTTTATTTAAAGATACTCTTCATATTGTATCAACGTGCTCCTCAGGAGAAGCGATGAGAGAAAGATGGCCATATCACAGTATCCATAATTCAGCTATCTCGAGTGTGGCGACACCTCTACAGCAGGTTCTCTCTAATAGCTCTATATTTCATCGAGGAAAACACCCTGTCAAAACTGACATGATGTATGACAATGTCTCTTTTCACCCCAACCTTGTCCCTCTTACACTCTCATCCTCACTAATGCCTTCTCTTCCTCCCTGCCCTCTTCTCTCTCCCTCTCTGTAGTTTGACAAAGCATATGCCTACGGCATCCGCCACATGTTTGGCAAAGAAGGCAAGCGAGCAGACTACACCCCCTACAGTTGCATGAAGGTGATTTTATCAAACGCACCCAGCCAAGGCGACCATCATGGTGAGTCAACGGCTGTTGGAAGAAGCCATTAACCATGTGATAAGCCACTCCGCTGTCATTATCAGGCTTTTAACTTGAAGCTCTTGGATGGAAATAGTGATGCAACTGACTGTGGGCATTACCAAAATCTTTTTCACATGCCGAGTTGCAGTATGCCATCTTAATTGTCTATTTATATAACCATTTATTCAAATTCATTTTCATTTTATGATTGTAGGATGTCCATTTCGACACAGTGACCCAGAGCTGCTGAAACAAAAGCTTCAGTTCTACAAGGTGTCTCCCAGTGGAATCAGTCAGGTGGGTGCCGTCGGCTCTCTCAAATTGTTAGACAGTCATCCAACCACCATCATCTGCTTTTAACATCTGCTGCATTACATTATGTAGGTATGCACAATCGACAGTGGAAAATATTATTTTATTGGCCACCATAGAAAAGAATATTATTGCAGATAAATCCATCTGTCAATACAAAGCCATGATGGCTTTTCTGACTTGACAAGTGCAGCATCTACACACTTTAGCAGTGGTGGTATGTACCTTTTTTTTTTACAGTAGCTTTACGATCCACCAATACACACTGTAAAGAAAAATAACTGCAGTACATGTTGTTGCAATAATAATGTCAAACTGCTGCACCTGGAACAATAATGTTATTGGAATTGGCCATGAGAGGCAGGTAATTTTCGAATAAATCTCTATCGTGCGTCTCCAATAACATTGCTCCCCTGATCTCATGAAACTCAGCAGATATATATTGATTTAGTCTACAGGTTTAAAAGAATCTGATAAACCATTTCAGAAACTGGCAAATGATGTGACTTAGCAGGCCGTGAGTTACAGGATAAAAAATGCAAACGTTCAAATCAGTGGCAGGACAGACTTGGCACGAGCCACTGCAGGGCAGATGGAAGACACCAACATGTGACTGACT
This sequence comes from Diplodus puntazzo, assembly GCA_963678695.2. Taxonomy (NCBI): domain Eukaryota; kingdom Metazoa; phylum Chordata; class Actinopteri; order Spariformes; family Sparidae; genus Diplodus; species Diplodus puntazzo. Next base: position 9,478,765 of record OZ023168.1, read on the forward strand.
TCTTAAGAAGAATAAACGTGTTAACAGAGAGACACTGTGCTGCTCACATTGGTTTGACAGACTGAATACAGCCTGATGAGACTAATGATCTACTGAGGCTGTACTAGCGTCTGTCCTTTTGGGCTAAATACTAATTTCACCATGTTTACATGTGTAACGTTTAACGTCCATCTTAATTCAGTGTGTTAGTAGCTATGCTGATTAGCACTAAACACTAAGTAAACTAGGTACAGCTGAGGCGGATAGGAATGTCATAAAGTTTGAGCTATTTTGTCATGAACCAAAATTTAGAAGAATTTTTAAAAAATGACCGGATGAGGGCACTAAATGAAAAGTTAGCTGATCACCAAAGTCATGATTTGAGGAAAAATTCAGTGCAATAGTTTTTGTGATATTTCTCTCAAAAACCCGAATGTCAACATCATGCCGATGCCAGAGGAAACTGTGTTTCACAGGATAAGTGATGCAAAGTCAGGATCACCAAAGTATTCATCCTTCCAAATGTAATGGAAATCAATATATACACACATAAATAATAATCATAATGTTTTGCTCCACTTCACTTGTGTTCTTTTTGTCTTCTTTTGCAAGATATTTTTATTGAAAGCAATGTTGGCTGGTGTAACAATGAGCATTCGTATATAGATTTTAGCCTTTCAAAGGGAAATAAGACCCCAAAACAAACAACAAAGAAAACAACACCACCCAAACTGTACACATACGAGAGACAAATGATTTGAGTGTTTTCACAGGATGACGTCCGACATCATCCCCCTATAGTGGGTTATATCTGAACCACTTGAAAATTAAAGATAGGTGAGGCTGCAATATTACTTTCAAGTGACTGGCAGGTGTTAGACATGTCGTTTCTCTAATCTCCACAGAACCTCCCAGGGTGAAGCTCATAAATAGGAGGTGTGATATTTGCCCCCTTTGCATGAGAGAAGATAGAAATAAAACTCACAGCAGAGCTTGTGTTTACTTTTTATTATTATCTTTTGTGAACATTTTGCAAATGTTCCTGTTAAACCATTAAACAAAATCATAAAAACTGCAATATCTGGCAGAGACTAAGAACAGCTCATGACTGATCTAATAGCAGCGCTGGCATTGAGCGTGCTCGTGGCAGTATCACGCTGGAGGCAGCCTTCAGGAATATGGGGAATAATGAAGGAGCCAAATACAGGCACATTCAACAGCACAGTCTCTCTCTTAGCGACTGCTGAAGACCTTGAATTTATTTTTCAGCAGGTCAGTCACCCTGAGTATACAGTCATGCTAACACTGCAGTGGTTTCAGTACAGGAATGTGAGAGTTGTTATTATGTGACCAAAACCAAAGCCCGGGCTTTAAAGCATCTGATCACGTCCTCACTTTAAACTTTAAAGAGTTTCTGAGAGAAAAGTAAGTGGGAGATGTACCACAGGACTTTAAGGTGTAATCGTAGCCAACGGTTGTTCTACAAAGAGTTTACTGAGGGCATGAATATCTAAATTAGCCCTCATAAATAAGCCTATGATCTGTTTTTATTACATTTTCAAACATTTCTTGAAGGATGCTGCTGTCATTATGGTTAATGAAAAATGTTTGGAAGTAGTCGACCGAAGGCCAATTGGAACAATTTTGAAAACAAGGCTGCAACAGCACAAAATGTTGAGAATATCCTCCGTACGTGAGTGTCGGTGTATGTCCTGGTGTTCTCCTTCTTCAACCTCTTCATTTTCTTGTTTGCAGATCCTGGAGCTGGTTAAAGGAATGCACTATCAGCTGGCGTGCCAGAAATACTTCGAGCTGACGCACAATGTAAGTGCAGATTTAATTTGAAGCTGAGAGTAACTGGGGCTGGCTACCTGTGTCAGAGGCGGCAGCTTTGGTATTGCGTCTCATGCATGAAGGCTCAGGAGAGAGCCAGAACCGTCACACCTCCATCATTAGCTGGCTGTCATAACCACTTAACTTTTATGAGTTTATTATAGCATTCAGATCTGTGTTATCCCCTGTGGATACTTGTTTAATTTAATCTGTTTAAGTTTGGATGCTTGAGTCATCATCCCTTTCAGTCACACTCAAGGTCTACACTTTTTAAACTCAGAACATTTGTTTGTGACATTCGCTGCACGCCATCCAGTTGAGTTTGGCACACAGTTCAGATGTTTGATCAGGTTAATTCAAACTCAACGTTTTGACTTGGCGTCAGTTTTTCAGAAGCATTAAAACAATATCAAAAACCAAACCACTTGGAACACAACGGAATGAGCGAATGTGATTGTTTTGAAAATCAAATGCGGGTGCTGTTACAACTCTGATCAACAGTCTGTCAGATACACTATCAAGGGTCACCAAATAATGAACCAAACACAAACCAACACAGCTTGTGTTTTTTGGGGAGGTGGCTGAATTTCTAGAAATTTCAGAAACTGATTTTTGGACATGATGTGATGTAACTGTAGTGTTTTTTATCCATCTAGATTGTTGTGGTGTGAATTGAAGAGTTTTGTAGATATTCTCCATAGAGATTTCTGCCTTCTCTTGTATATAATGGAACTAGATGGCACTGGACACAGGACACCATTAATGTTTATGTCCCCGCACTGTACAGATGATACAGCTGTCAGGTGTAGTTTGGTTGAAAGAAAATAGTTCCAATGCGATACTGCTCACAACAAGATCTGTGGAAATATACATTACTGTTGAGTTTTTCAAACACCTTCAGTACCAGCACCTCTGAATTACTAGATAGTGACTCATTTGTTTGGTTCTTAGCCAAACATGAATGTAAAAACGACAGAGTTGACACTAAGTTGTGCTTTTAAAGGAAGTTAAGGAGCTAGCTTACAAGACTATCCCACTCCTGGCTCCAGCTTAATGTGCAGAAAAGATAATGTCAGTCTGCTCATCAAGGTTTTGGCCTAGCAACTAATGGCTTTTACTGAATGTCAAACTTTTCCTTCCATTACTTTAACCCTCCTGTGGGGAATATTTAGTTTTATCCTTCAGCTACTTGCTCTTACTGGTTATTAACTCTAATCTAATGAATCTGCTGGAAAGATGGTGGGCTGCATGTGTTCGTTTACAGTCATTACACACAATCAAATAAGGAAGAAAAACAAGTTTTCTCCAGTCATGTGTCAAATGAATTGTCTTCACAACACAACTTATTCACATTGAATTCACATTCTTGTGAAGCAGCCAGCTGATAAAAACAAAGATCTAACAGAAAGATGTGTGCGAGTGCCGGTGTGAAATCTCAGCAGCAGGAGATGCAGTCGGTATTGTTCAGCCACCTGCAGATACATTATGATATGTTTCCAGGAAGCATAACTGCCCATAAAGTGTTTCAGGCTTTTTTTAGAAGATGTTTTCTAAACGGGTAGAAATAGCAGAGTGAAGTTTCTTCTTAGAGATCTTAATTTGGCACTTGGAAGACAATGACGCTGTTGTGTACAAATCTATCACAGCAAGTCAAAGCATTTGCTTCTTTGATATGAAACGCTTTCAGAACATCTATCACAATTACCTAACTGTTTATAGATGATGGAAAAGGTCACACGGAGAGCTCAAACTTCATCTGTTAATTGATTCACAGGTTTTTACTCATCCTGATTGATTTTGACATTTTATTTCCTGAAAGGGCATTTCATCCGTTTACTGATGGAACAGTTAGCTTGCAACTTAGCTTGCTAATTAGGCCATAAAAAACCTGCTGTCATTGTTGTTATTAAGTGAATTGTTTGAATTAGCAGCCATCCCAGACGAGTTTCAATCAGGTCACTGCTAACCTCACATCCTTCATCTCCTGTGTCTATTCTTTGTTTTTGAGCAGATCGAGGACGCAAATTTCTCGCTCAATCACCCCAACCAGTACTTTATTGAGAGCCAGAGGGTTTTGGGCGGAGGCAAGGACATAAAGCGGGAGATGGACGCTCCGCAGAGGCCGCAGGAAGTCACTGCCGCCAAAGGAAACAACGCGCCTCGAGAGGCTGCCACAAACGACCCCCAGGGTTTGGCCGAGATGACGGAGGATCTGGACTCATTCTTTCAAGATGCCTGATTTTCTTTTTTCTTTTTATACGTGTAGAAATAAATGTTTGTTTGTCTTTTCTATGAGGACTTGGGGATGGGGGTGTGGTTTAAGGCTGCAGCTGTCAATTATTTTCATTGCTGATTAGTCTGACACATTTTTTTTCTTGGCTAATCGATTCGTTTGTTCTATAAAATAGTTGATATTTATAATTGATACCTAATCAATTAATTATTGCAGCTATACATGGACCATATTCTGATTATTAAAGTTGCATATCAGTAATTTCACAATAATGTGTCTCATTCTCACTGGGATCAGGCTGATTGGACTTGATTCAAAGCTAAACATCAGACCTAAGCAGATTTTTCAACATTAAAATTCCTTATTCACATGTCAGTGATGCGCCATCATTAATTTTTCTGTTTAACCCGTGTGTTAAAAGAAGCCTCACAGTTTGTTTTGCGGTCTTTGTTTTTTTTTCCACCGTGGTCTGAACTCAGGCTGCTTATAGCCAGTCTCAGTGCGCAGTGTTTTGGCAGGGACTTGGTTTTGGGGGTGATGACTAGAACATTTCCCAGCTGTCTCAGAAACAATGTCATTGTATTTGCTGGCAGGAGTGTGGATGAATGGTGGCAGGAGGGTAGATGAAAATAAACAATTTTCACAGTTGTATTATGCCGCCTTGGAATATTGCCTCCTAGTGCAGAATACAATTTATCCAGAGCACACGTGGTCAGGAGATGTTTCCTCACGCTTCTCTGAATAATTTATAAAAAATGGTCTAGAAGTCAGGAACTTTGTGCGCAACTGTGGCACAGGCTCTAATCTTGGTTCTTTGAGCTCCTATCTCCGCTCTTACTGTATGCTTCTTACAAGATTACTAACTTTAGATCCAATTAGATGCACCGTACAGGCAGCCCTGAATTATATGAATACAAATGTATTTCCCAGGAGACCAAAGGAAATATTGGATGATTGAATGAAAGCCTCCTTCTGTAATTTAATCATTGTTAATTTTGAATTAAATTTGATGTGCCCTGAGGGTGTCGGATCTAAAACAAAAAAAACAGAAAACTTTGCTCTGCAGGCTTTTCTGTTTCAAGACTTTGACACATTGAGACCACAGTTCGTCACTGTCTTCGCTTGTATCGTCGCAGCACAAACACACGGGCCTGCATCAGAGCTGCACATTGCCAGAATTAAATTAGGTCTTAAAATCCAGACATGGTGCTTGACATAGAGAGGATTTATTCAGTATAATAAGGCGACTGGATAACAGTACGCAGCCCGGCTGCTGTCAGCAAGAGACCCTTGATGTTTAATATTTGGTTGAGCATGACTCCGTTTGACAAAGCTGGCACTTTCTTAGACTGTGGGCAGGCAGTTGACTAGGACGGCGTTCATCTCCTCAGAATGGATTTTCAATCATTAGTCATGAACTTGCCTGCCTTCGCCCTGTGTTTTGTTTTCCTCCAGTGCTCATTACATGGGCGAGAGGTGTTCTCGGGGACGGTGCATTATCCGAAAGGGCAAGAAATTGAATCCCGGGCCCGAACGCAGCGTTTGTCTCATGAGCCTCGTAAGGAAGCCGACGTACAGGCTGAATCTGTATGCATGGATGTGTTGCTTTTTCTCGCTGCTTTGCGAGCGTGTGGCAATCCGGAGCCTGTAAATACCGCAAAACATAAAATCCTTGAGTTGATTTGCATTGCATCCACAGACGTGGAAATCTCAGCTCAAATAATGCAGTGAACAAAGAGGGCCAAAATTCAGGTATAGGAATGTTACAGAAAGTAAATTCAATTAAATGGTCAACTGCGGTGTAAAACTACCACAGATTATTTTTATTTGTTGATAAGTTCATCTTTTGATTATTTTCTCAGTTAATAAAATGGTCATATGGTCTATAAAATGTCAGAAAATGGTGAAAAATCTCCAGCTCAAGATGACGTCCTCTCATGTCTTGTTTTGTCCACAACCCAAAGATGTTCAGTATTCTGTCATAGAGGAGTAAAGAAAACAGAAAATATCCACATTTAAGAAGCTGGAATCAGTGATTTTTACGAACAAACCAATTTATAGATCATCAAAATAATTAGCGTATTATTTAACTGTTTTCACTGATCGATAATCAATTAATCTTTGCAAAAAGTTGCTGAATAAAGCTAAAAAACAAATCTAAATGATATCTGTGGGTAGTTTTGAATACTCGGCACTGACTCCATAGTTCTATTCAGAGCATGATGATCCTCTTTGTCCTCTTCCCAATGTAATGTCACTCAGGGGACCAAATGTGCGGTGGTTTGATATCTTATTTATCAGTGGCAGCTCAAGTTAATTTGGCGATTTGCGCGCATTTTGTTTCATATTTATCGTTAAGGAATAGATGACATCCCCGTAATGCGTACTCGCACCTCTCGCCTGCCGGCTTCACAAAATGAGTGCCGTTTATTTGATAACTGTCTCATTCCTCATTTCAGATCTCATAAAAGGTTGTGCAGTCATGATGGAGTATTAGCTTTTCAGTGGGAGGAAGAACAGATTATTTTGGGTCTTTAGTGGATTCTTGTCAAATTAGCTGCAGCGCTGTCACAAACTTTATCCTCACTGCACTGGAGCTGCCGAAGTATTTTCTTTTTTCCCCCTTATTTCTTCCAATGTAATAAAAAGTTGGTGCAGATCTGAAGCAAAGCCTGATGGAGGTTAAATCAGTAACTACATATTGAGAGTGGGGAGTACATTGCTCAAAGGTTTGGAATCGGTGGGAAACAGACACGTAAAAGTTGTGTCCGTGGGAAAGTCTTACATCTTGTGCATGAGTTAAGAAACTGGGAAGTTTGACAACGATCGAGTGATGAAGGGTCTGAGATTGGATGATATGCTAACTGCCAATGAAGACCATTAAATGCATCGGTACAGTGCTGAGAAAAGCTAGTGAATGGACTCTGAGTTAAAGGTGCAATATGTAAGAATTGGCCATCTGTCGAATTTATACTCCAAACCAATAGGGGGCAGCATATCACAGAGAAACCTGCTACTTGCTGCTAACCGTAGCCACCATTAGGTAGTTAGCTCAGGTAGCCATGCAGCTACTGATCTGGATGAGGGGCTTAGAGCAGCAGTGCTAGCACAGGAGCTCTGGATCTGGTCCAGAGCTAGCTGGTTAGCATGCTATGCTATCTCCAGAACAGTTTAGTATATATATACATCCTAACAGTTATTTTCTTCACATTCTGTTGATAGTTTTAGTTAATTGTTTAATGTAGTAAGCTGAAATTGATACATAATGCACCTTTAAGCTTTGTCACACAACAATAATCAGATACCTTAAAAGGTGTTGTGGTGGAGACCATTGTCTTTGTCGTAAATGTTGAGGTGAATAAATTAACATACAGAGCTAAAATGTGAATAAGCAGTAGGCATTTGATCTTTGAAACACTGATCATCGCTACACAAAGGTCCCATATTGTGCTCATTTTCATGTACATACTTAAAGTTTGTATGAAAACATTATTTTTCATCCATTGAGTCCACTGCTGCTTCTCTGTTTTCGATCCACTCTCTCTGAGCCCCCCCTCCTGAAAAGCCCAGTCTGCTCTCATTCGCCCAGCTCTCACAGGCCTGAGCAGGTCAGCGTTAATCTTCTGTATCATTGGTGAAATCTAGATACCGTGTCGGAGGCGAAGTCCAAAGCCAAAAACATTTTACTTCCTGGGTGTAAGAATACCTGAATAACTTCCCTTTAGCACTCTGCTAACTTGAATGGGAACAGAATCATTTATGGAGGGTTGCAAAAAAAAAATGTACCTGCTGGTTTAAAGATGCTTCTTTAATAATGCATGCTAATGAGGAAAGGTGGTTTTGGGCCAGTGTGCGTTATGTGATGTAATTACACGGTGCAGCAGATCTGTCAGATTGGTTTCAAGGCCCTGCACTGTTTCTGGGGCCTTGTTCTGCATCAGCTCTGCACACTCTGCTGCCAACCACAGCATCGCAACCTTCCACAGGTCCCAAAGGCTCGTTTAACGGCGCAGTTTCTGAATAAAGGCTGTGTTTTTGATTCCTTCACAGTATTTATATAAATGGGACCCAGACCAAAAAGAAAAAAAGGACATGGAACTCTCACTCTCGTAATATGGAACCTTTAAACATCTATCATAAATAAGGAGGCTGAAATGTTAACTAAAACACTGGTTTTGCTGTTATTGTTTTATTCAGGCGACGGTCCTCTGCTGTCTATAAATATGTGAATTAAAAATCACAGCAAATAAGCTGACATTTCATCCCTTTTCTCTCCAGATTCACTCAAATGTCATCTGTGAGTATAAACCATATATTCTGTGTCGACTCCACAACCCTAAGGTCCCTCTGGGACGTATTAAACGCACACAGCTTGGATTGTTTACTTGCAGGAAAAGAAAGCAGGGAAAATGTTTTATCCATGGAAAGCATCACTTCTGTCTGTGTCTGTAAAGTTGTGTGAAAGGAATTACCATCTCAACAAATGTGACTCAACACTTTCAGTTTCCCCGTGAGCACTGATAATTGTTCTATTCAGTCCGTCCGAGTCATTGTCAAGCCAAGGCGAGAGTAGTGCGACTTTAATGTGGCAGATTGCAAGATTGATAATTGAAATGATATTAAAAGTATATTTTTCATTGCCAAGCATTGTATGAACAAGATTAAAAAACCTTGATCTTCATTTGAATATTTATTTTCCTCGTGAAAAATGAGGGAGTTTTATTGTCACATCTCAAATCCATTACGATGATCAATCCGCACGACGATTGCTTTGGTGTGGTGCTGACCTGGCGGCGTCCCTTTACTTCATTAAATTATCTGACTGGCATCGCAGTAATTGTTGTCTAATGTTATAACTCACTGGCGTATACGGAAAGAACCAAATTAAAAGTCTTGCCGCACCTTCACTCTACCTGCTTGTGGCTTTGCCATCTTGAACCGGAGGCTGGATTTAATCCCAGTGTACACAGGAGGCTGAATTTCCTTCTATTTGACTTGCATGTTTTGGGGATACAGAAGAAAAACGCCAATACAAACAAAAGGCAAACATGCAAAGTCTCCGTGTGGCTCAGAATTGTGTTTTAGCTCTCGCTGGGAGCTGCCTTTGGCATCGAAAATACGAAAGTGGATTTAGCAGGAGGTCAATATACAAATAAAAGTTAATATCCGAGCCATGTCCTTCCTACGAGACAGCAAGGAGGCACCTGTTGGCGTTGTTCCATTGGTCTAAATCTGGAGATCCACGAGTGTCCATTACTTACTCTTACTGTCTCTCGATGATGTTGTTCGGTATCGACCGTGACAGCATCCATTACGCTCCCATCAGCGTTCTGTCCACTTCATGTGAAACCTGGCAGTTCTTGTTACGATGCAGAGTGCAGCGACGTCGGCCTCTCGATGGCAAAAAACTGGGTCGTCAAACATTTATCATCGAGTCCAAACAAAATCAGCCACGAGATATGACGCCGCCGCCGATGATTGTAAAATTAGAAGGTGAACGTCCTGCAGCTGTATGTAAACTCATCATTATTCCACCCCGGGCGTCGTCTCATTAACCTGACAGATGTGTGAGCTGCTTGCTCGTGTGATTAACTTTGCTCACAGACTCTTCACTCTTTTCTAAGCCTCACCTGCAGCCATGCTGTCGCTTCCTGTTAGACTTAATGTTGGACAAAACCTGTGGAAAAAAAGGAGGAGACTTCCCTGCTAAAAACATCGCCGCTCCTGCTCTGGTAAGCAGGTTTTAATCACTTGACGGCGCACATGGCAGCTGTTTTTTTTTTTGTTTTTTTTCCCCCTTCCTCGCAGCGTCACGCATCAGACCGCTCACTACACGCCCGACCGTCTTTTTGAACCCCCCACGCAGAGTTCGCCTCACAGAAGGGGGAACCTCCATTTTCATCATTCTGCAATCATTTTCCTCATTTGTTACTTGAGCCTTGAAGCCAGGATTTAATGAGATCGCATCATTGTTTACCCACATTGTACTTGAAAATGGCCTCGCCATCTCATTTGGCTGCGTTTATCCATATCCGTGTTTACATTACTCTCCCTGCTTTATTGCATGTGTGGACACTGCGGCCGGATGATTGCCCGCCCGTGACTGTCGAAATGATCCCAGCGAGTTCGACCGCATTTAAATACCAGAAACCGTTTTGTGTGCATTCTGACTGCATTAATGAGACGATTAGCAACATGTGCAATCACAGCTACGGAAGGCAAATTAAATATTTATCCAGGGTTCATGTGTGGTTGGTTATTGTTATTATTATTATTATTATTATTATTATTATTATCCAGCATGCAGGCCCACAGACTGTTTTCACTTCATGGCTGTCTAACAGGCCACCAACATTTTGTCACTCATACAGACGCACAAGGTACCCTTTAGTTTCCATATACGATATAAGAAGCGCGACAAAATTGGGTTGGCACATAAACCCTGTAAACCCATTACTTTGTGCTTTTTGCACAGACTAAGGGAGCTGTTAATCCCAGGCCGAGAAAAGCTTTCACATTGGCACAATCCTGGCACATTCCAAAGTGAGCAGGATTCGCCCTGGGTTTGTGGGGACATCCCATCACGGTAAACAGAGCGATCACACAACATGAATGTATACATTAGCTGCACGTCCAGATAGAGGGGGCTAGTAGAAGTACAGTGTGAATCATACAGCCCGAGGTTTAGGTTAACTTTGGGTTAACAATCTGTGTGTGAAAAAGGAGCCTGGGGCTACTGATAGCTCCGGGCTCAATATATGCAGTGTGAAAAGCCCTCATGTCATATTTATATTTGTTAAAGATCAAACATTCTGCATTCAATTCTTTAAAAAAACAGCCACAGTACTTCATCTTACGTTAACCGTGAGCTGGCAAGCAACGACACGATGAGAACGTGTGAACCAGTCTGCTTGCATTCAGGTCAATGACTAAACTCAGCACTCACCAGAGACTCCGGTTCTCTCACTCCTCTCCTTTCCTCTCTGTAGCGTTACATTCATGAATTAAAGTGCATTTCCCTTCCAGCTCCGGTTGGCCGTCACCATTACAGCACATTAACGCTTGATGATGGCGGCCACTTTGCGGTTCCCCCGCCGCAGTCAGACCGACAAACTAGAGGGAAGATAAATCCACTTCATAAGACAGCGGTATCGATCTTCTCGCCTAACTCTCAGCAAGAAAGCAAGTGTGTTTCTCAAAATGTTCAACTACGTCTTTAAGTAGAAATATGGGGTATCTATGAGGAGCTGGTGCTGTATATTCAGACGTGTGTCTTGTGTGTGCAGCGTATTGACAGTTCGGTATTAATGGCTGCCCCTGACGATGATTCCTTGTTGAATGGCTGCTGACGCTTCACGGAGAGAAAAAAAAAAAGAAGAAAGAAAGTCTCCTCACTTCCTCTCACGACCAGTTAAGTGGATTCTGTCACACATATTAAAAACAAATCTGCAGCCAAGTGTGACACATCAAAGGGGAAGTGGAAAGCAAACCCCCTTGTTAATGGTGGGAACTGTGGAAGAGGCGACTGTGGGATGTTTGGGGGGGGGACATAATGGCCCTGACAATCAACCAGCTGAGTGCCTGTCCTTTTTTCCCTACAGGGGGTGTCAGTGGGGACCGAGCGCCGGAGCTCGCTGATGCTTCATGAGCTGACACGGAGTTAGGTCTATGTCAGCGGCGAACAGACGGGAGATAAGAAATTTTTTCCGAGAGATGGGAGTGCGAGGAACCAGAGTTAAGAGCAATTCCCTGGATTTCCTCTCTGACGTTGACAGATTGATGAGCCAGAGCTCCCGGCAGTCCACCAGATTGCCCTCTTGAGATTGATTGATATAAAATAAGTTATTTTTTTTTGCCCTTATATTCACTGTTGATACCCTCCAAAAAGGGGTACATCTCGCCAAGTTCCAGCCACTTTAAAAGCGTGCGAAAAATGCATCCTGTCCTACACCGTGCGCTCCAATTTGAAGGCGACATTTAAATGAATGATGTCCTCGATATCTTCTTTTGGTTAGAGCTCATAAGTTAGGAGCCACGGCCCAGTGTAGCTGCTTTTTCTTTCATGGCATCTCCTCTGCTTAATGCAATAACAAAGGGACGTAGTGATGGACCTCGTAGGCATGACTGTGAGACACCACATTACAAAGGAAATGTCATAAAACAAAATATCAATGTTTTTTTTTTATTAAATGCATTAGTTTCTGGGCTCGTTTGCTTTCATACCATAAACACATCGTATCCTTTGGGTCCTTCAAGTTGACATAGAACGATTCGCTCCATTGAATCACACGTCGTTGAACATTTATTAAAAAATAAATCATTTTTGGGAGATGATCCGTTTGAGAGGGAGAGCGGGCGGGAAACAGGGAGCTCACCTCTCTCTCGCTGCTGCATTGGTTAATCTCTTTCTCGTGGTTCATAGCCCCAGCGCCCCTCGGGGAGCTGGGATTTTTTTTTTTTTTTCACTACTGACATGCATTTTTCATCTTCACAGGGTCTCCAGCAGCACTCACTGTAGAGGATTGCAGTTTTCCCAAGCCCTATAATTGTCTGTAGTCTGATGTCTTAGCTGCGGTAGGCAGGACTCATGTACAGATTCCAGCCAGCGACTTCCCAGCAGGCTGCAGAGAAAGACTTCTTTGCTCTCAGAATTACATCAGTGTGACCCCTTAGCATAATGTCAACACCTCACAGGGCTTGGATGGTATACACACTGACTGATGACTCCTATTTTTTTTTTTTTTTTTTGGCAGTCCTGTTTCCAGATTGTCCTCAAGCAGCCGGACCTATTTTGGCCTTGGCCCTTTCTGCCGGAAATGTCGAATCAAAATCGGACAACAAGAGACTTACAGAACTGACATTTTGAAATAATCTATTAAGTGACTCGCCTTGAAACACATTTTCTTTTGGCATCATATAACATTTGCCTCCCATTCACCCAACATATTTGGAAAGTACCTGGAGCGAAGGACTAACAAAAGAGTTAATTAGAAAATGTCCGAGCGGCCCGGTGTGCTGTTCTTGCATAGTTGCCGGCCTTTATTAAATTCTGGAAAAGTGACACGGACGACTCTCAGTTGAGACAATGCACTAATACAGCCCCACAGGGTTGCCACACTGATAAGGTGAGGTCAATGTAAACTGGTAATTGACTTCAGCAGCCTGCTGCAGCAACGCCTCAAGCATTTCATCAAAGGAACAACGCAGCTGTAGAGAAGTAATGTGGCTGTGGACTGATTGTTACTGAAATTATCAAAGTTATGGTTAGACTAATATATGGAGCCCCAAAACTGACAATATGAGATAAGTTTGATACATAACTGAAGACATACACAATTAAAAATTGGTAATTGGATAATTGAAATGGATTGTAAAAAGAAATGTCAATGTTTCACGTATTGCTCATCAGCTGACAAAATAGATTGATTTCACTCATCTGTTCATCTTCACAAGCTTTATTTTTCAATTCTTTCCTTTTTTTAATATTCTTGGTCTTGGCACAGATTTAATATACTGTATCCAGCTATATCACTGCAGAACTGGATAAGGTCCTCTATCATAGCTAAAGCATTTAAGCTGGCAAGCAAACGCTAACACAGTTAGCCAACTACTAGGGGTGTCGCAATACTCGGTAAGCTTTCAATCTTTTTTTTTCTTCTTACAAATGACAGCATAAGTTATGTCTGGATTCTGGCACCAACCTACATGTGCAATGCACGCTTCAATAAGTAAATGTGAGCATCAACTTATCATGTACTCGCACATTGAATGTGGAAGCTGACACTTCTGATAATCACTGAAGCAATCAGTGATGATCCTGCTGTGCTCTCCTGCTCTGCACGCTGCACGGTTGCATTAGTCATTTATGTTCACCTATAGCATGTTAGCGCCGAGTTCCCATTAGTTTGTCGACTGTCACTTTTGAAAAACCCTGGCCGTCCTTTGCAGTGCAGTGACTAATTTCCCTTGTTGTCTCTGTAAAAACTTCCCCCACAGACGGCACAGACTCTTGTCATGAGCTCTTCATTAAAGCGAACAGGGACAAAAAGACTCAAACACGACCTTGACTGACAATCAGCCGCTGAATCAATAGTTCGCTGTTTCCGCGTGGGCGAGATGGATCCTCATGCCATGTGAGCAATGCTCGCTGTAGGTACTTTTGTCATCCAGACTGGATGCAACAACTGTGTATTGTTTCCTCGCTGCGAAAAAGAAATACAATCTAGGCAAAAAAACAAAAAAGTGCCTCATCGGGGACGTCCGTGACTCTGAATCTTGACAGCTACATCACGGCCTCGACTGTCGGAGGCATTTATCCGACGTGGCATCTTGCATTGTAGCTCCTGGGAGTGTGTAGAGTGGTGAAAGAGCTGGAAAACAGACCTAGAGAAACCTACAGCGCCATTGTCCATGTTGTTGCCACTGTAATAATTTGGTTGAGACTGTGAAATAGTATGAAAGCAGATCAGTTGGTTGTATACTGAGGCCCTGATAGGAAACGAGATGAAAAAACATACAAAATGTGAGCTGATCAAAGTTTATTTTCAGCCTTGACCCGGCGAAGAGTTGTGTTAATAAAGTAACAACAATTTAATAAACAACACACGTCACGTTGTCCCCCATTATTTCACCGTCACACTTAAAGGATTTCAGAGAGCGTCTGAGTTCCGTCATAAGAATTTATAAAGCTTTCTCTATCATCGTCAAACTGGAGATGTTCAAAACAAGTCAGCCGCATAAAACTTCACAAACCCAAAGTTATTTTTTGTGTTGCTCTTTAACAAAGTACTTCAAATAGACCGACAGTTATGACTCAGACGTGGTTCAAATAAAGCAAAGGCTGTTTGAGCGCACTTGACTTTTTGAATTTCGAGAAAAAGGGGTTCAAATAAAGAGAATTATGCATGTTCACAAGGAACCGACTGGTTTTGTTTGAATCCGTTTTTGAACACTATGGACAAAAATCACATCAAAAACCTGTTCAGACTTGGTGTTAAATATGCATACAGTATATTACCTGATCCTGTTTAGATTTAGCGGAAAACATATATAATCAGTGGATTGTCTCGCATTATCAGTGAGGATATTGAGGCATTATGAGCACTTGATCCTGTTTACATCAGCCTATTGTGGTTTGCGGTAGACGGAATCTCGGTCGCAAAGAGAAAATGTTATGTTTATTCATAAATAGCTATTTGTAATCTGAATATGGAGATGTATTTAACAGCTTGTATCTGCATTATGCATGAAAACACTCTTGTTGGAAGGGACTTGGACACCGCTGTTTGTTTGAGGCCATTATTCAGAGACAATTGCTTCAGTTTTTCGTCAAACAGGTTCACACCTTGAGCTCAAACTGTTGGAAAAAATCAACATAATGGATGTCGATTTATGTAACAGGGATAAATGCTGGCGAAAATCTTGTACGTCAATACTGTCATTGTGATGACTTCATCAGCGGGGGAAAAAAAAAAACATAGTTAGCCCAATTCGGTTGCCGCCTGGTTCATCCACACGATGCAACACAACATGTCAAAACTCATCACCTCTCCAAAAATAGCCCTAATGAGCACGGAGAGGAAAGGGGGCCTTTCGTGCAAAAAAGGAAGCTCGGATCAGATGTAGTAGTCCGTCTACAGTTACACGCAACTTCTTCAAAAATCGCAGCTCAAGCTACATCCTCAGCTTCTGTCGCCTGGCTTAGATCCCAGCCTGCCGACACAAGGGGGAACGACATGAAAATCATCAAAACGCATCAAGGACTCTGACTCGGCGCACCATTTCATCACAAGTGCTCTACGCCAGTGAAGAGGCCCTTTCAGACTCGGGTGATTATAAGCCCCTCGTTTTCAATTCTGGCTCATCAAGCAGCTGTCTAAACAGAGCCAAGTTTGCTCAGGTATCCGTCCCTGGCTGGGGGGAAATGCTGCGTGTTAGAGTTATCACCATGCACTGTTTTGCATCATCGAGCATTTTCTGGGTGCTCGCCTAGATCCTGACCCACTTTGGTGCCTTTGTTTTTCCAATATTTAGATCAAGTGATATCGAGGAAGATAAACGCCGCGCCGGTCTGACAGGCTGCGTGGAGTGGATGTCACGGAGCAAACGGAATTAAACGAATGCCAGCATCAAGGGGTGCATGTTTTGATGAAATCAGCCCAATTGAGCAGATTAATGAAATCCCTTTCCGCCCCAAAAGATCAGCAATGGATGATTCTCCGCATCAGATCTGATTCATTAGCCCCGCAAGCTGTTCAAGTTGAGCTGAGACGTGCCTGATTCAAGGGGTGATCGATTTATTGTTCTGTAAATAAAATACGAGTAAACAACTTCAGAAAAAAAAAATGAACATTTATGTGCTGGAATCGCTCCTGTTAATCTCAAGCGTTAATCACCGCGTGCTATATGTAGAGCAGCAGACGGCGGCGTTCATTATGGCTGCCACTCAGAAGATGACACGAGGTGTGAGCTGCGACTGGCTGCTGAAGTGTGTTCCGGCGGCAGTGGCAGGTTGGGCTCGTAAAGTAGCTGTGACAGTTGGCCAGAGCGCCAGCAGTGGGCTCGACTTGCTTAATGAACTAACATGTTCATGTTGGCAGCACTAAGTGAACCATTTATTAGTGAGTTGGGAACAGACACAGGGCGCACTATGGGTTGGTAATGACGGCAGCTGCCAGATGACAACACGGCTATAATAAGGTGCGGTTCACATTTTCTTATATATTTCCAGTGTTAAGTGCTTTTACTTCAGGCTATGAACAGACGTGAGTTAATATATTAAAATATATTTCCAACATTGGAAGCTGGCTAAAGTGTCTTTTTCCGCTGCAAATATTTAATATGGGATAGACTTTCACACTTGGATGCTTTAATACAAGTTCAAAGTTTTATTGTCCACCAGGAATATGACTTGTTGTTGTCTTCATAACACAACCTGCAACACACAGAAGAAGAAAGGAGAAACAAACACTTAAAGTCCAACAGAAGCAAGCATTAAGGAAATGAAAACATTTTAAAGGAGACCTAGTAAACATATTGTTTTCCTTTCCTACAGTCTTTTATAAATGTTCTTATGCATGTAGAACAGCTTGAGGGTTACAAAGCCCAAAGTCATCGGCAACGGAATATCCTCTCTCCCACAGAAAACAATGCTCCTGCAACGCCACGTCAGTAGTCCCACCTTTAATTCCGTGACTTTGTGACATCACACTAAGTCACCATGTCACGCATTTGCATAATTTATGTTTAGCGGCTAATTTGGCAAGTAAGAATTGATTTAGCACAGCTGCTCTGATGTTGTTGTTGTTGTTGTTAGGGATACAGGCTCAGGCATGTGTAAGCTGACCAATCAGAGCAGACTGGATATTTGGGAAGGGCCTTAAAGAGACAGGAGCTAAAACAGAGCATCTCAGACAGAGGGGGAACACAGTGCTGCAGCACTTTGAGCATTAAAGCATGTAAAACCTTTTTAGTAGTAACCCAAAATAATATCATGAACCCAAAAATAATATGTCTCCTTTAAAGAACAGCTGAACATTTCAGGACACGTTTTCTTACTGAGAATTAGATGCAAAGATTAATACCATTCTCATGTCTGTACACTGATTATGAAGGCTTTTTTTTTTTTTTTTTAGCTTAGCATAAAGAGTTGAAACAGATTGAACTGTTAGCTTAGCTCTAATAATGTGGGAAAAAACATCTGCTGCAATATGTAAGAAGTATTATGTTGAAGAGGCATCTACTGAAGTTAGCATGCATAACGAGCTAGCCCTGTCCTGCCCTGGTTCAAAGCTCCCATGCTAGTTGTGTAAGCACCTACACTTCCCTGGTGCTCTGAGCTAACAGTCCGGACCACTCGCTCCTCTGCTACTTAACAGCTAATGGAAGCTACTGTTAGCAGCAGTTAGCTCTAACTCTGATGGAATGCTTCCCTGCTATTTTTTTTCTTATTATGAATTCCACAGTCGTACATATTGCACCTTTAATCCTGACATAAAAGAAACGTAAGCACAACAATATGTAGTTTTATGGACTATTATTAATTTACTGATTACTTCGGAATGCTTTACACTAAACAGACCTTCTCGTGCTTAAAGGGACAGATAAGACAGTGAACTTAATCCTCTGATGAAACTCATATTTCCCCAGCATATTTCCCAAAATATCCAACTACTCCTGTCAGCCTATGTAATGATGTGACATGCATGTTGTTATCTATCTGAATTGATCCTGAGGATGTATGACAAATGACACTGTGTCCTTGGTGTGCTGTACTGTAGTTTGTATATACAGCGAGCCTTTGAGCCCAGAGCCTGACATTTTGTCTTGGCGCGCATCAAATGCAGTGCAGTTATTCCCCCCGATCCACTGGCTGTCTCTTTATGAATCCCTCAGTTATAATCTGTCAACACACATCTGACATTCAGGGTGACGATCTGTATGGAGATGCGGCTTTTAGCCAGAGTCAATCAGCCCGTCCTTGGGATGGAGATGGAAGGAAACAGTCCTCCTCACTCTCACCTCAACCTTTTTTCAAATGAGCTTTTATTGTCTTGTTAAGAACAAATAGGTGCAATCATTGGAGAAAACAAGGCGCTAAGCATGAGATCTGGCACCGGAGAGCTCGCAGCCATCTTTTATTTGTTCACACAGACGTTGACTGAATTAGCGAGTACAGCGTGTTGCATATCTGAGGATGACTCTGTCTCAGCCGGTCTGAACCCACAAGCAGATGGTGTCATTACATGCCTGCAGAACGTGTTGGTATCAACTCAAGTCTGCAACCTCCATATTCAGTCATACATATTCATAAATGTTTTTCTTCTTTTCTGTCTCATTACGAAGTCAGTGAACACACAGACATTACGATGTAGGACATGACTTAGGAACAATATAGTTATACGATTTGAGATGAAAAAAATAGCAATGCATATTCATGTAACTGTCTTGCTGCCAGTTCAATGAGAACATTTGGGCCACTCTGATGTTTGTACAGTACATATAAAGCTACAGACAGGCTATCGGTTTCTTCCTGTTTCTCTGTGCTAAGCTAAGCTAACTAGATGTTGGCTGTTGATTTGCATCAATTTCACGATTAACCCCGGTTTAAAATGTCATGTTTTGTGACTGTAAACATGTTCTCACTCTCAAAAAAGGGACAAAATAATACATTGTTTTTCAAAGTAGCTTTAATTCAAAGGGGCACTCTATATATATATATATATATATATATATATATATATATATATATATATATATATATTAGGGCTGTCAAACGATCAATTTTTTTAATCGCGATTAATCGCATTTTGTCCATAGTTAACTCGCGATTAATCACAAATTAATTGCAATTTTTTTGGCACATTTTTTTCTGTTCTAAATGTACCTTAATGTATTTTTTCATGTTCTTAATACTTTTAACAACATAAGAAAGGTCAAATATGCTTGCATTATGAAAATGTTTATTCAACACTTCAAATCATGCAGGAAAATAAATCCAGGGTTGTCTGCTTTTGGCAAGGGGGGGCGACGGGCTCTCTGCATCTGCCGTCTGTTTGGCTTGCAAGTGGTGTCCACTGACACTGCACGTTTTTCTTCTTCGCCTTTTTTACGCAGTGTGCTGCTTTCTGTCAGTCAGTATCACACTGATGATCGCCATGGCTCCGGTGCAGCAAAACAATAAAAAGTACGACTTGAAATTCAAACTTTCTGTCGTGATATATTCAGAGGAAAACTCGGGAGAAGCAGCCGCTAGACGTTTCTCTGTTGAGCCCGAAAGAGTGAGAGAAACGGAGCTTCAGCATCTGTCCGAGGAGGACAGCAGCAGGACCAGGCTGCCTGCTGGAGGGAGGAAGAAGGCTAGCGAGGAGCCTGAGATAAACATGCGGGGATGAGTTATCAGCAAACGGGCACGCCACGAGAGAGTGTCCCGCAAAATGATCAGGGCGATGGCGAAACAAATGTGCGCCACCGTGAGTGACAGCAGAGATGAGGAGTTTGCAGCGAGTGCTGCTTTTCAGTCTGCCGTGTTTTTAACGAACTGCCAACCCTGCTTCTTCTTCTTCTGATTCGCTTTCTTATTCTTCTGCCACCCTCTGTATCAAGACTACGGGTGCCGCCGACGGCCGTAAATCATACAATTCACGTTTTTTTTAATTAATTTTTTTTTATACTGAGCGTTAATCGCGCGTTAAAAAAATTAACGGAGTTAAGAGGACGTTGCGTTAACGCGTTATTAACGCGTTAACTTTGACAGCCCTAATGTATATATATATATATATACATACATACATATAGTGCATTTTTAGTGACATTTTTAAAGACCACCAAAAACTCACAAAAACAGCATGTCATCCCCTCAAGGGCGCCTGTATAACAGATGTTCTCAATGTATTGCTTTCATTTAATGTACAAAAACTTCATGTTTATTTTCATTTATTATTTCATACTATATTATTTGGCTACTGTATGATTTCAGTTTAAAGCTTTTTAATATTATCTGCTAAAAACCAAAGCCAATAAAGACATTTTGTAAAGACGAAACATAAAAAAGAAAAAACACAATTCAACAGAGCAACGCATTTTTCCTCAGACTATAATCATATCATTGAATATAATTGTTGCATCTCTATAATGTTTCCCTTGGGATGGCAGCACGGCGCGGCCGGGGTTTTGCATTTCCACCTCAACTGGGCTACCTGCTTCAAGGTGTGTCTTAAAGCAACAACGCGCTTGTCCCGACCCCTGTAGTGCTATGGAAGAATCACCGCAACCAAAATGGTTCCACTGATTCAGTTACAAACACGTTTCCTTCACCGTAACTTCTTTACAATTAACAACAATTTATAATTACGAAGAAGCAATACAGGAAACGCTGTGTTTTCACCAGCAGTAACTAAACATGACTTAGCTGAAAGTGAACACGACGAAACAGTACAACACCGCAGATGTTTGAAAGAACAAAGAGGATGAGAGGAACGAAAGAGATTCAGTTAGAGGCTACGAAGGTACTGAGAGCTGAACACACTGACTTCTAAAAACGTCTTTCCCTATCCTGCACAGACGTGAGTTCAGTATCAATTTGAGCGTTAGACTGTGCTTGTTACCGGTTGGCTGCAGTCGCGAGACGTCACTGCACCCAGCTTGGTGGCAGGGCGGCCATGGCAGGTCCATCGTCGGCACGGCTCAACTCAACTCAACTGGTAATGGAAAAGCAAATCAGCGTGGCTCGGTCTGACTCGGCACAGCCAAAAGTACCAGTGGAAAAACAGCACTAGTCACCAACGTTAATGGAGAAATAGTTAGTGTGAACTCTGCTGGAACTTTCTAAGACTCCAACGGATTCAAAGACAGATCAGTTAATAGCTTTTCCACCGTACAACTTAAAAGCTGATGTCAAATCCAGTCATTCGAGAGTCCATGACTGCCAAAATTAGCAGTTAAAAAAAATCCATTAGGAGAACCTGCCCAAAAGAGCTTTGTTACAGTGGAATGTGAAACACGACCTCTCACAGCTATGAAGACATTTAGAAGGTCCAAACGAAGTAAAATTAAGTTTTTTGCTGTTTGTTGAAGAACCGTTTTAAAGTTGTTTGCCCCTACCGGATTGAACCGATTAAATCCTGCAGAGCTCTCAAGTATAATCATAAAACACTGATCAACTAAACTGCAAATACATAGAGATGCATGCGTGCTATTCTAATTGTACCTACACAAGATTGCGTCCTCACCTGGGAGTCATTCGTCAGTCCACGCCATCTTCATTTCTCTTCTATCATCTTTCCTCTCCAACTCCACATTCATCTCTGTGTGCCATACAAAAAAAAAAGGTAAACAGAATTTATCTTTATTTCTCCACTGAAACAGATGCATACGCACTTTCACTAAATGGACTAATGTGTATTCTATTAAGAGTGTTGTGGCTGCATAAACAACGCTGCCAAAGGTGATCAACTTGGCACAACGCAACAAAACAAACAGCTGCCTCTTCTTTTATTGCGCTCGAGGCTGCAGCCCACCACTGCCAAATGGACTAGAATCACTGCGGGTCCATGTGGGCACTAATGGCGCAGACATTGGGAGACAGCAGCAAAGTCTATTTAAGCATCTCAGACCCCGTTCTTAGTGCAAAACAAGAAAAATGCACAGCACATGATGACTCTTTTTTTTCTGAAATCCTTTTTGTAATCTGAATGTGAGAGTCTTTATCTGTGGCATTCACTTTAAGAAATGCATCAACATCCAGTGCAGGCTCTGGGACTCCAGCTCTTGGCTGCGTCGGAGCTGGCGGCGGACTTGTTATGAAAATGGATCTGAGAGTGTTTCTGGCAAAGTGCTGCGCGAACATCACTGGCATAAACAAGAGTTTTCAGCAACAGCGAGCACTTCCAATCGTTAGGTGCAAATAAACACGAGAGATTTTAAGATACAAGTCACAGACTGGAACCTAGGACGGAAAAAGAGTTATAAATTGGACCCATTTACAAATATTTGTAATTACAGCTATTTAATCCTCATCTGTTTATTCTAGACAGTTCACCATGTCCCCCCTCATAACTAGACTTGGATTTAATCAACAATCCTCCCTGAATAACACAAGTCCCTCTGAGCTGCTTTATATTCCCCGGAAATGTTGTTTTGTTTTTCTTCATATTTATTTGATAAACAACACTTTGTGGTTGCTCATTGCTGCTCTACAATAATTTATCCTGAGAAAACTGCAGTGAAAAATATACCGTATGACATCGTGATCGGTTTGTCTTGTTTTTTTTGTGATCGCCAAGTTGTTGGCAAGGTACTTTCTGCAAAACAAATCTCTTGGTTAGGGTTAGGAAGGGATCATGTTATGGTGTCATGGTTTGGCGTTTTAGTCATTTCTTGTCTTTTTTGGTAGTCTGTATCCTTGTGTGTCATGTTTTCCTTTCTACTTCCTGTCTTTGTCTGTTTCCCACCCTTTTCCTAGGTCACCGGTCTTTCATTAGTTAATCAGCCTGTGTATGTAAATCAGAGTTTTTTTCCTTCACTCCTAGTTGATTTGTCTGCGTTTCTCAACTGTTCCCCAGCCCTGTGTCCTGTGTTGCTGCCCGTGCTCCTTGTGTCTGCTTGGTTTGTACTGGTTTGATTTGTTTTTGGTACTCTTGGATTCCTGTTTTGCTGCCAGATTTGCCAGGTACAGTATGAGAAAAGTGATGTGTTTTTGAGCACTGAAGCAGTTAAACATATGCTAGTAGTAGTAACCCAAAATAATATCCAGTGGTTTCACACTCACAAATGTTAACACACTGTTCTGAACTGTGGTCATTGGATTGTCAGCCGATGTAACTTCACCTTCCAGATATGTAAGTCTGATGATAAATATAGTGTGAACGTGAACTTACAGAAACATTAACTGTCAGCATTTAACCGTAGCGATTGGGATGCACTTTTCCAACTCAGCGAGGAAAAAACTCTTTTGCTTTATAGAAACCAATTTGTAACACGTACCAAGCTATACGTCCCTGACTGATGACGGGCCCGCACATGTCTGATGGCTGAGTACAATCCTCAGTCCTCTGGGAGCGGATTCTCGTGCCTGCTGCTCTGGAAAGAAGCACAAGTATTAAATGCTATTTTGCAAAAAAAAAAAAGGGAGCATGAGTCATGTTGCAGTACTGCAGAGTTAGGCTGTCTAGTAATTGTACAATACAAGCGAACAGGACTGCAGCATAGTGAGATATCCACAACAATGTACGGCTATTCGGCCGCCAGTTGGGAGATAAGGCAGAAGCAAATACTCTCTTTATTTATTTATTTATTTTTGCTAGAAGTGTTCTGTATGTTGTTCAGACAGCCGGTCCATCATTATATAATGACATATGACAAAGCCCACTGGAGACGAATGGAGGCTGCCAAGCTTTTATCCCGGTTCAAATGCAACATTTGTTCCATTAACTCTAGATGAAAAGTTTTTTCATTAACTCCACAGTTATCTTGTTTCCAGCCAAAAAACAGATTGTTCCTCCTGAACTTGTTCCTTAATTAAATTGATGTTTCCTTCGCAGCAATTGATCTCTTTTGTTTCGCAAGCTCAGAATAACTTCAGAGCACACATGACTCCTGTCGTGGCGCCCGAGACTGTAAAAAAATGTTTGCGACTGACTGTTGACCAACTCTGTGTTCTTGATGAAACATTTTCCTGTCAGAGAACAAAGATTAAATGACAGTGAAGCCCGCCGCAACAAAAGTCCTGTGCTCTACATTCGGAAGTAAAGTTTCTGTGCCTTGACTTATTTCGCGATCAGATGGAAGGTTGTTTCATTGTTTTAAAAGAAAGCGACTTCGCCTCGGAGTCACAACGGATGACAGCTTCAGTCAACAGATTTGTTACATTACAGTAAACAGAATAATTCAGCGCAAGAAAATGGCATCTTCGTGCTCGTAACAAATGAAAAAATCCTGACATCTCGCAGTCTTCCAGGAGAAATATATATTCATAACTTCAATACAAACAACTATTGATGCTGTATCTCGCATTTCTGGGGCAGCTTTGTTCATAAATCTTGTTGTGCATCGTCAGTGCGAGTGTGCAATTAAGCTGCTATGCCTTTTGAATGCGTTTTCAAAAAAAGAATTGCACCTTTGGAAAAATGGCGAGGAGAGGGGCATGAATTATGAATGGGTCAGCACGTATCTGTCCGCAGGGATTAAGTGTAGCTGCATTTGCACAGATATGAAACACAGGTTTGGGGAGGAAATACATACAAATAGGATTTATTATCGAAACGGCAGAGACAAAAGATGCAAATAAAAGCTGGTGCAGAGGGAATTAAAAAACATAAAAATTACACTGTCTGACAGAAAATAAGGTCTGCAATGGTAGTTATGTATGTGTAGTCATTCTCTATTTCCTAAATGGTCCTCAGTTTGTTTTTCTACACTCCGTATTATAATAATAATTGTATTTATTATATTAATCTAAACCATATCGCACATTTTCTCTTCAAAGCCAGCCTCATAAAGCAACTACCGTGCTGTTCTACTAACCATATGATTAATGACTTCTAATAGCTTTGCAGTTTCACTAAGATTCTGTTGCCTTTATCTCTTTTCTTTCCATTATTTTAATCGCACATCTACGCTTTATTGTGTTTTTAATGAGGCGTCAGAGGTACAAAAACTGCACACAGCATTACTTGTGGTTGATGTAAATGAGCCTTAATGGGGGATTCATGGGAATGTGCAGCGAGATGGAAATTAGATTCCAATCCTTTAACAGTGTGCACACATTAACCCACGAGTAGATACTACTCCTTATCACAAACATACACATGAACCCACTCTCTGTCTGATTTAAGATGTTGGTTTAAGTCAGAACCAGCAAAGTCTTTGCTGGTTAATTGGAAAATGAAATAAATTAAGGAGGACAAATGAGCTAAAACTGCTGATTTAATGTTAATGATAGCTCATGTAAATGTTAAAAAGTGAAAGTGAAAAGTAATTAGTAGGGACCACTGGTGACTAGAAATACTGTACTTTACATGAATGCATCTACTTCTGT
The DNA here is from genome assembly GCA_963678695.2 of Diplodus puntazzo. NCBI lineage: Eukaryota > Metazoa > Chordata > Actinopteri > Spariformes > Sparidae > Diplodus > Diplodus puntazzo. The sequence continues at coordinate 9,504,345 of OZ023168.1, forward strand.
GTCGCCTTGTTTATATCCACTCGTTTGTTGAATTTTAGTCAATTCAAGAGCCTTTACTGGCATCAAATTTTACATGTGCTGCCAAGGCACAGTTACAGTTTTGAAATATGGGGAAGGAAACTAACAAACATTTTACGTAATTAGAATAAATAAGACTAGAGGGGATAGAGGAAACAAAATAACAGTATATTTTTCAAAGACTCAACTTTTCGCTCCAATTGTTAAGCTGATATGATCACCTTTGCCAGAAATATTATTACATTTGAAACTCCCTCATACACAAAAGAAGCATCTTGACTTGTGGTCTCAGGTGTTTGGACCCAGCTGAATGTAGGCTCACTATAAACAGTCACAACAATAAGAGGACAATCACAAGGACACGCACTCACCTGTTACCTCCCTCCCCGCTCTGACCAAATCACACAACAGTGTGCCTCTTTATCTGTGGGGAGAAAACAGAACGCTGTGATAAAGAACATGTCATCCCTTTTGCATCACCAATAATAAAGTATAGACTAACAGACTGCATGCAATACAGAACAGTCATTAAATTCCATCACTGTGAAAAAAGTAAACCAGTTTAAATATCATGAATATTTATGAGGAAGTTTTTGAGCAAATCTTTTTTTTTTTTTTTGGGAATTTATTTATATCACTAATGTGATGTTTTAGTTTCCTGGTCATTATTTTAGCGTCTTTTATTAAAACGTGTTATTTCTTTTATCACAGTTTAGCTGAATTCCTTATGGGCTATTTAGGGAATTTTAATTCAACAGGCATTTATTTGGCGTTAAACAGGGCAGGTTTACTTTTTTTAAGTGGAAGTTAGCAATTTGAAGATTAAACTAGTGTTATCGTTATTTGGGTTACCTGCTTAGTGTTTAGTCTTCCTTTTCAGTCCCGTGATCTACACTCTTAATGAGCGCCAGGCTTCAGGTGTACTAATCACAAAAGAGAATCCAAATCGCTTAAAATAGGCTTCAGCTTTGGGGTTTAAAGCACGGAGGGTTACAGTGCATGTACAGCTTTCCTCAGGTTAAAAATGACAGAAATGCAGAGAGAGGTTAGCAGAGACATTGATGAGACACTGCAGGTCGCTCTTATTTCATTCAGCAATAACACACTATCAGAGGGTGAATATCTACATCCTGTATGGTCCATTATGCCCTCCACGAGCCAGCTGAGTGACATTATTATGATAATATACGAGGACTTCTTACCTCTTTTAACTCCATATCATTCTCAGAGTCAATCAGTGTCTGTTTAATGATGTAAAACTTCAGAAAATGGATTAAGAAAAGAAATGTATTAGTTTTTAAATAAGAAGGTGATCAAAGATTCAAGGACGATCGAGCAGGAGTATAAATTATTTAACAAACGTGTCATTTGGAGACAGGTTGGTGGGCTTTCTTTGTGAAACAGGTATCGCTGTTACCAGATGTTAAATGGTCTCGGAGTCCAAAAAAAAAAAAAAATCAATCAATCAATTTATCGTTCCATAGCCACCTATTTAGAGAGTCTTACACACTGCATTGAGGTTTATGTTGTTTTTATTAAATGCTTTATGTACAAATACAGATTACACACAAAAAACAAAGCACGCATTATAAATCACACACTGTCTACTGCCGACTGCTCCCAATTCAAATGAAAGAAAAATGTGTTTTGCACGATTACAATCTCACATCTTATATAATTTAATAAATCACAATGTAACTTAGGCTAACTTTAGTCTGCGGCGTCGACTCCATGTTGCCATGAAGTCGTCATAAATCAGTTTCAGCAGTCAGTTATGGGGGGAAACTTGAGGATTGATTTCGAACATTCAACATTTTCATATATAGAGTAAAAAAAAAAAGAAAGAAAAAGGAAAAGCTAGATCATTTAGTCACTTTGTATTCAGGTCTCCCATTCTGGAAAGGGGCTTGGTTTCCATCTGTTGCCTTTAATCCGGTTTTATCAGGTCAATTGTGTTCAGAGCGGTGTATGCTTCTCTGTCTGTCACCATAATAATGAATTTTTGCAAGTCATGCAACCGAAAACAGCAGGCTGCTGCAGACCGACATTGATCATCAGGAGCTTTAGAAGGCAAATTAAACTTCTATATGACCATCATTAGTAAATGGAACATTTACTGTGTCACTGCCCAGGGGTGGGGGCCTTGATTTTTGTTTGGATAGAGGTGTGATAGGTCCTTTCTTTGTAACAAGCATTAGAACAATCACTGCTAGTTTGCTGATGTGTCGGTGTCTCACTAGCCAGCTGATATTGCAGCGTTATCACTGATCTGTTGCTGATTGTCTTGTATTTTGACGTAGTCCAATGCTGAAGGAATATGTGGCCTGAAATTTAACTTAAGCGAAGTTGATGAAATCGGTACAGCTCCTCTAACATCAGTGCAGACTGGCAGGGTATTAATACAGGTTGCTATTATTAGCCTATAAAGCACCGCTAGTGGCCAAGTAATGAAACTGTGTTCTTTTACATTCTATGACTTGATTGATTAACGTAAGTTTTGAATCAGTCAAATGGCAAACGGTGTTGTGATAATACCAGGAATGCCACATGAGAAATCGCCACAGCTGAAGATGAAATATTAGAAAAATGTATGAGGGTCACTGACGTATTAGGGGGGACCACTATCCCCTGTAACTCTGCTGTGAGGGGCAGTCAATGTAAAAAATGGAAATAGGATTGAGCCTTTGCAAATGGTTCATAAATACTGTCTAGTTCACTTGTATTGTAACATTATTTGGATAGCCATTATAAAGTTGCAACTGATGTTTACAACCTTTACAATTTAACCTTGAACTAATGTCCATCTATTTGTGATGGCTCTTAGTAAAGTCTTACCACATATTTGTGAAAGAAATGTGTCGTGAACGAGCTAGTCTGAAGCTCACGAGGTTACGTTTTTCGCTACGAGGAATTAATCAGTAAAAAGATCTGCCTACACCAGACCGGGCTCCCTGCAGCTCCGGTCAGTGAGCTGCTAGAGGGAGGGTGACGAGGCTGAGGAAGGATTATTTCAAATTTTCAAGTGCAGCGTCACCTTTGCTCTGCAGCCGGTTAAAGACACATCCAGCCTGTAAAGTAATTTGTCTTCATCACAATGAGCTTAATCGGGCTTGCGGTGCGTATTCTGTCAATACGTTAACATCTAGAAAACTAGGTCTACAAAGATAGAAGTCTAAAAGTGGCTAAAATGAGATAAATATTTGACTTTTGCTTGGCTTTTTTTCTTTTTCTTTTATGGCCTCAGAGTGGAAGACGTCTGACATGGGATGTCACCCGATGCCCTGACAAAAAGGCTTGTCAGATTGTTTTTCTCTCCCCTAGCCTGACAACTCTGTTTTCTGTGACACCGACCCAGAGGGCCAGTAGTACTGTGCCACTGTACACTGTACACATAATGAAGCGAAACACAGCGGATGCTGCCAGCGCTGTCTGTCTGTAGATCGTGAAGTTACCTGCGTAGCTTGAGTGAGTGGTGACAGCACAGATTGGCCCTAACCCTTGATAATTGCTGCATCGAAGGCAATACATGGAAATGTTTTCATTTTGTCAGAATCTTAGATGTAACTCAAGAAAGCAAAAAAAAAAAAAAAAAAAAAGCAAAAATCTGAAATAACTACAGTTTTTCGGGGGTATCGATGTGAAATGAAGGGCATTTATAAACAGCCAATTTTAATAACAACCTTCCTGTACATGGGTGAGCCGGGATGAGAGCCTCTTTTTCATTTCCTCTCCGTATTTTCAGAACAAAGGCTCCGAGTAAAATCTGAATACTGCAATAATGTTAAAGTTTGTGGATTAATGTGCTTTACGGGGTTATTCTTTATTTCGATTTCTGAAGGAGACGCACAAAAAAAAGCAAAAAAAACAAACAAAGCAAATGTTACAACATTTTTTTTTCATGAGGGATTTAAAAAATATATAAATAGTTGGAAATCGGAGGTCACGTGTCTGGAGCACCTTCAGTATCTACCATAGGGATGTTTTCTGTAGCCCCCTCTTGTCAGCCGTAAAACTGGGGCTTTGAGGCTGGGACGGGTGGTCGGCCACTCCTCCTCTGCGGAAAACAAAACGGTTAAAGCACAAGGTTCGTGTCACAACGGCATCCCACACTGTTCTCTTTTACGATCCATTTAACCAAAGACAAGAAAAAATTCAAGCAAGCAAATTCCATCCCAGGTACTATGGAGGCTTTTCTCCACGGAAAATTAATTTCATAAGCTCTCTGCCCTCTGTTGGACCAGTGCTGACTGTCAGCGGCTCCTTCCTTATGGGGCCAAATCACATAGAGATGCCCAGTGCCGCCGCTGCATGCCACATTGCTCCGCTTCCAAATAAGAAAGTGTTTATGGAGCAGAAAATCAAATCATTGGCCCCTTGGTTTTGGTTTGGTCCGACCTCAACACCCCAGTGCACAATTCATCGTGCTGAAAATGAATGAGGCTGCAGACCCGCTGTGGCAACCGGCTTATCGCTACCCAGCTGTTATGTGACAACCTTGTAACTCCACTTTTTGGTGATTTTCGAGATTTTTGCTCGAATTGAAGTCGGTTTGGGAAAATGCAAGGACTGTTTTGCTCATGCAACCGTGTAGGAAATGTGGAAAAAAAACAAAGCTACATTCTAAACAGTCGGTGATTCGGAGACACACACAACGTTTTGAGCAGCTCTACTGGAATAAGCCAACGGCGGCACACATCCAAAAGGCAAAACACTCCACCTTTTACAGCGGGCATCGGTTAGCCCCCTGAGCTTCCACTGGCACATTTACTGTTCCAGGCAAAAGCAGCTCGTAGCCAGAAAAGGTAGGAGGGGTGATGCATGCAGGAGCGGCTCCCTGGGTGAGGATGATTAGAAGTGGGCTGAAACCACGAGGCTTTTTCCTTTGTTTCTCTGCTGTGAAACATCTTTCAAATATCAGTGAAGCAGCAGCCAGGATTATGTGGCCAAGACAAACAGTTTTTTCTTCTTCTCAGGAATTAATTCGAAGAAGGTCCATGGATGTTTCCCGAAAAGTTTGTTTTTAGGATCCTACACTGTGTCCACAGATGTAACTAATTATCTTTAACAACAGAAGCAGGTTGCTGATGTTAATGCGAAATCCTACTGGCTTGATGTCAGGCACAAGGAATCGAAACGTTTCAGTGGAGGAGTACAGTGACTGTACACTGATGTTGCAATAAGAATAGAAACCATACCGATGCTACCAGACTTATCTAAGTATTGCTTAGAGCTGCGACTATGAATTATTTTGGTTTTTTTCGAATAACCCACCATTGTTTGAACTTACAAATTGAAAAATCACAATTTCCCTAGCCTATACATCTCAACGTTTCGCGTGTTTGTTTGACCAACAGTCCTAAAACTCAAAGATTTTGCACTCCACTGAGAAAATCAGCAAATCCTGACAACAGAGAAGCCAGAACCAGAGATACATTTGGCGATTTTGCTTGAAAAAAAAGACTTTAAAGATTTATTAGACATAAAAAGGCCAAATCATTTTAATGTCAACCAACCTATCATATAATCAAATACTTGATACGTTTCTCTTGTGATAATGACATCTGCACTTTTGCCAAACGAAACAATTTAAAGTGCGAGCAAGGAGAGCGAGGGGGGATGACACGATACAAAGACTGTGATGTTTGAAAAACCTTTCTGCGAACATAAGCTGTTCTTACCGTAGTTGTTGTAGGATTCATCACTGGGTCCGTGTCCATATTCATAATATTCTGAAATGCTAAATCAGACAGAGTGGAACTGTTAGTCAGAAAATATAGAACAAAACCAACAACCTATTCGTCCGTCTTTCTGAGGACTTTCTGACCACGCGCTGTCCGGGTCACTCAGCCCAGAGCCCATTGGTTTCCGCTCAAGACACAATAATAAAACAAAAAATAAAAACAAGTAACAAATATATATATTTCTTGACTACAAAAACGCTCAGTGGTTTTCTTAAACAGCTGGGCACTGTAGTTTTTGGCAAACGTTACTCAAACAGGAGTAAATAGTACATTTGTGGGGGATTATTTTAAGGTCTGGATTAAAACACATTTGGTGCTCTTGAGGGTATTTACAGCAGGGAGACAGGGAATGTGGGATTAACTGCAGTGCCCACGTTGCTCACTGGTGTTAATTTAATCGCCTTTGTACAACAATGAAATTGTATGGCACAAAAAATCACGATATTCCTGAAGTAAAACCAGAAAATGAATCGTTTTTTTTCAAGTACATCTACAAGTACACACGAGGTTGACGTCATTCTATGTATTTTTTATTATCGGTAGTTATCGTGAAGAAAACAAAACAATGTGAGGCTCAGTAGTTTTCCAAAAACAGCTGGGCAAATGTTACTCAAACATCGTTAAGATATGCCTTTATTTTGAAATCCCCCATGGCACGACTGTGTCACTGTTTCCATCCCTCCTCAACTCCTTTCTTTTGCTTTCTTTTTATTTTGTGAGCTGATATAAATATAACTTGATTGGGTTAAATGGGCAGATGATATCATCCCATATCGATCACAGGCCCCTGTATCGAATCTAACCCAAATCGTATCGTGGCAGATCGGCAAATATCGCATCGTCCAAAGAATCGATAGAATAGCGTATCGTGATGAAAAGAAACATGATATCTCAGGCTCTAGATACATTTCTCATGGGAATCTTTGACTGTAAGACAAATATAAACATCACCAGGCTTATTACAAATACACAAGATGCTTATTCACGGTTCAGACAAGATGTCGTGAGCAAGAAAAAAGTGAAGGTTTTGACTTCTCATTAATAAACATGTGTAACGCTGAAATGTACTGTACAGCAGTGAGACGCAGTGAGACAGCTGGTCACAGTGGATCTTTCACCGGTTGTATCGTAACAGTAGACAGATGGTGACTGAAATGCTTTGTTGTATGTGCGGCGTGTGTGTATGAGTGTGTGCGTGCGTAAACATCACCTCTTCGATTGATTGCTGTAGTTATCCTCATAGGCTTCGTAACTCTCGTCATCATATTCACCACCATACCCGTCGTCGTAGCCCTGCGAGGAAACATGCAATAAGCATTAACCTCCACTCGTCTCATTATCGCCACCCAATCTGACTGCTGAGAGATTAATGTATAAACAATCAATACTCAGTTCCACGGGCAAGGTCCATGTATTTGTGTCCATAACAGGAAAAGGAACAGGAAAAAAAAATTCATGTCCAACAGAGATTATTGATTAAGGTTTGCAGGGGGACATGTCTCAGCAGGGCCGCCTATGGACACTGTCTGAGTCTTAAAATTGCAATATGGATCTTTACTATTGATAGCTACTCGAGAAACAGGCATTAAAACCCATTTAGCACAAGTAAAGTCGTGGTCAATAATAATAAATATTAAAGCATGCAGCGCAGTAAAGACTTCCCAAATGTATGTACAGTTTTATAGATGCTTCTGTAACCACTATATTGAATCAAGGAGCCCCCTCTGTGAAGCTGTAAAGCAGATAACACACAAATTCATATTACTGTCAAGTGTTTGTTGCACCCCCCCCCCCAAAGAAACTGGATGAACAGAGGCCCCCGATGGACATTCATATTTGAACATTTGACCATGTTTAGGTTGCCAACGTTATTTTTGCTATATTCACAAGAATGTTCATTACCATGCACTGTCCCTGAGAGATGAACTGAATAAATGAAATCGCCCGCCTTATAATAAGTTATTTACAATCTGCCAATGTCGAAGTTGCTCTGTTATTAATTCAAGATGGAATTTTTCTGTTGATGAACGCTGGCTGAATTTTAGCTTTGGGCCCCAACAGACTCTAGAATTGCCTCTTTTCCACTGCCGTACAACCAGACTGCACCAGAACCCTGAATTCATCAGAACAGTGGCCTTAAAGTAGTTTCAGCATAATTTCAGGTCATATTACGATATACAACATTTTGAGATCTTCTCTGAAGCGCTTGATAAATGTTAGGAAGCTACAAAATCAAACGTCACAATATCTTTGACCAATTAGGCCTTTCTCCAATATCAATATGGTGACTATATTGTATATATAATGTATTACCTTTTCGTTGTACGACCCTGTGTTGTAGCATGACAAAGCAAATGAACCTTGAACCTTGAAAGACTTCTGCATCTCACATCATGCATCATAATGTCAGTGAGTAACGAAAATGCTGTCAACATACCGTTTTAAATTTGTTTACTAATGGTTTTTTTGTGAATTTCTGTGTTGAGCCTCAGACTGTTTTTTCCCCTCCTGGTCTGTAAATCCCGTTAGCGACTGTTTACATCTACAGAGGAGTAACATGGTTTTGGAACAATTCAAGTAAACATTATAACTCGGTTAGAAGAAAGAAACCACAGAGGAGCTGACTAAGAAGCTTATTAGATCAATATATATATATATATATATATATATATATATATATATATATATATATATATATATATATATATATATATATATATCAATATCGAATTGGTTACTGTGGCATGTAAACACACGTCTCACTCCTTCCACTTCACAGTTTGGTCTTTTGCAGAAACCGTCCAGTGTTCGCTTAACATCATCAATTTAGGATCAAAGGTTCTTCCCCATGTGCCAGACACTGAGTGGGTTGCTGCACCTTTTCATCCTTTCATTGCTCGTGCACTCAAGTGTGTAATTTTCGCTGGGGTGAGGGTGGACATGTCCCCCTCACTCTCCAAAATCGTCCATCTCAGATTTGCAGTTTGAGTTTGTTTTCTACAAAGCAGCATCCTTCGACTGTCCTGCCGCCTAAACCCGGATCAGAGGGAGGAGTTGTTCAAAATGTTGGAGCACTCATTAGTCATGACTGTGCGCTCCAAGCAATTAAGTTTAATGAGCAGAAGTGAGTGCCTCAGTTTTGCCTGTCAGGCAACTTATCATGTTGGAGAAGGTTTGTTTTTTTTTGCGACTGTTATTATAGACAATCAAGAAAACTTGAAAATGATGCAGGCTAGGTAAATAATAATGCAGCAATGTATGCAACATTTCTAATGTCTAATTTTCATACTGCTACCATTAGTATGGAAAGCACAACACAATATTGCTTTCTATGCATATAAATGCAGGAAACTCCAAAAACCCCCGACCTCATGGGGTCCTCCCTACCTATCAATCAAACCTACACCCCTGTGTGGACTGAGAACACAGTACTTCACATAATTATCTGTTAAATGGTTTATTCATGACAGCCGGGATAATCAGTCTTAGCAGACCAAAGGTTCATGTAAACAGCTTAACCTGAATAACACCTTTACTGTAGCAAGGCCGAAGTGTAACCTCAGCTATTATCTGCTCTCGTAATTGTTGGATCTCGCTTATTTAAAGATTTAGGGGAAGTTCAAAGTGCTTATGTTTCTTTTTCATCGGACCATAATCTCCTCTAATCCTTTTCCAAGCCCGCTTTTTCAGATCCAGCTACCGACGTACATGCAAGCGCTCGGTTGCTTTTTTTAGACGTCGAATATGTTTAGAATTAAAATGCGCTGAAAACCTCAGCGAAGCCTGGTTTACGCCAGACATGGTCTCAGCATCTCGCCGTCTGCCTGCAACAAAAAGGCAATATCATCCTGCTTTAGGTGTGGCTGCTTGCGGTAACGTTTTGTGACACAAAGGCAGACGCATCGTCGGTGTGAAGGACATCAAGTGCGGCAACACAAAAGACATTATATTGAAGGCACTTGTACACGCTCTCCCTTCTCCTGCCGGGTAATGCTAAATCAAACAGCTCTGATTCCTGTGTGGCTTTATTTGTCTGAACATGAATTTCACTAAATTAAAGTTGGGGGATTATGTCAGGGATTAAGTTGTTCAGGGGATCCAATACTTTTCTATTTCTTGCATGAGTCTTTCCCCCACAAAAGGCAGAGTCAGAGACCCCGCGTATCTCGGTAATTGACTGTTTCGTTTCGCAATCCCATATGGGAAAAAAATCGCTCCACGCTGGACCATAAATGAAAAGCAAGTAGCGGATTAATTTCACTCAAATGTGCAATAAAAATAAACCTGCAGTTACGTAAAACTTCTCAACAGTATTAAGAGGGTTATTTTTACCGCCACACTATGATGTGCTGCCTTCAGACATAAAAGGGGGGGAAAAAAGTCAGCGTTGTTTTCAGTGCATTAGACACACAAAGTAAATAACTGATAGCGACGGTGAATTTATTTGAGCACATCACAGCCCGTGTAGCTGCTGGTTCGCTGGAAAGCTCACCATGAGGAGGGTTTTGATAAAGGCATCTCAGTGTCATGCCGCTGTTTACACTTCCTAACACAGCAGTTATCCAGTTTATGCTGCCTCATCTGGAAAATGTTGCTTTGAAAAAATATATTTCTGAAAAAACACCCAAGCTTTGGGTCATGCTGTTGACACTTATTTCAAAACCTAAAAGCTGTTACGTCCAAGTAAATCTGAATGAGACTGACCTTTGGGTCAAAATTGCAATGTAGGTGAAGGTCCATTTACCGTTTACCACACACCTCACTTAGCAGCGATTGTCAGGGTTGTGTCAAAACGTGAGTCTCTCTTCTCTCCCACGGAAAACACAGCTCCTGAAATGCCTCGTCAGTTGTCCGCCTTTAATTTGGTGACTTTGTGACATCACACCTCCTCCCGTGTCACACATTTGCGTGTTTCATGCCTCACTGTTAGTTTGGCACGCAAGAACTGAATCGCCCCAGCTGCTCTGTTGTTGTTAGCAATGCCGGCTCAGGCATGTGTGAGCAGACCAATCAGAGCAGGCCAGATATTTAGGAGGAGGGGCCTTAAAGAGACAGGAGCTAAAACAGGCATGTCAGACAGAGGGGGGATAATGTGCTGCAGGACTGGACAGTATGATAAAACTGATGTGTTTTTTGAGCGCTAAAGCATGAAAACCCCCAAATAAAAGTAAGAACCTGAAAATTAGCATAATATCATTATTTAGGAAGAGTCCTTGAAGAGCTCAACTGATTTTTTTTTCCTTCTTGCATTGTATTATATCTCATGTCTTTGTTTTTCAGTCTTAAGAAAGACAACAAAGCACAACGCATACACGAACGGTTCTAGATAACAGCATCATGAAAATTATTACATTTGACTAATTTGTCTAAAGTCTAACAGGGACAGTACAGCCAGGCATTGTTCGGGTGAAACAATGCAACAAATGTAGTGTCTAATCAAGCCTTTTAATTAAGTGTGAGCTGAAAGAAAACAGAACAAAGTGTTTATCACACTCTGACTTATCTCTCCGCTGACCTCACTGTTAGTTTGACCCCCAACGCGGGTTGCGCGGAGATGCGACAAGCCACTACATGTAAATAGTCCGTCCCCTAATTAACGAGGGGCTTTATTCTTCTGCTTTGACACTCATCTGCGGAAAACAATTAACACTGGTCCTCTCTAACAAGGCAGAGGAAATAAATCAAATGTTAACACAAGGGTGGAGAGTCCTCGCTCGGTGTAATTAGGACAGCGAGGAACCTAAAGGCCCTTAGCACTGTGCTTCATTATCAATTGACAACCTGTATGTCCCCTGACAGTGACTGATCTTCATAGGGAGCTGCCCGTGAATGCCTCTCCACGCCGCAGAATGGGGAGGAAAATGAGATTTGCAGCCTTTTGTCTCAGTGAATAGATGCCGCTCTTCACTGCTTTCTACCTGCGCAAATTCAATCAGCATGCGCCTTTTGTTTCGTCGCTTACACACTTGAAGTACGAGTCTACTTTTTTAATATATTTACTCAGACGGTGTCACAGTGAGATTCGATTTTCACATAAAAAAATAATTACGAGGCGATGGTTTTAAGAATAATGACATTAAACAGCATGTTTTTTCACGCTGGCTAAACAAATCAGACAAGTGTTTCTCAGTTCTGCGCGTGGAGTTTAGCATTAAATGTAGCTGCATCTGTCTGCCTCTTCCCTCGGCCTCAGTCCCTGGTGATACGTCTGAGGCCATTATGCATTCCACCTGAGTTTTTTCTTCTATTGAATAATCGAGAGGCAGTGTGTGTCATACATCTGTTTTAATAAACAGCGGGGTTCTGCATGGAGAATTTCCATAATTAATCTAACAAATGTAAACTCAGCAGTGTATCAGAACCTATTGTCACAAAGCAATTACGGCAGATGTGCATAACGGCGGCCTGAGAAACTGTTACTCCTTCCAGAAATACACAGATGCATCTCACGCATCTTTTATGTTCATGAAACAGATGATATGGGGAGAAATTTTTTTCCCCCCCGTTTCAAAAGTGTGTCCTTTTGCTTTTTCCACAGTAGATAGATTAGACTTTTTTTCTTCAAAGCCTCCCAAAGCTCTGTGTTTAATCACATTATGGCATTTCCCCGCGCTGCCTCGCTATGGTTGCAGGGCTCAGGTTTAAAAAAAAAAAAAAAAAATAGAAAAAAAAAACGAGCCATGCCTTTCAATTTTTGCCCTCAATTTGTACAATTCATGGTCTGCTGTCGGGGACAGATCCCTGTATCACTCTCGGATTCCACTCTTCCATCATCGGCCCTGACATTAAAAGATAAGATTTGATCCTGGGATTTGATCTTCTGCATTAAACTGAGGCCGTGGTCCCACTCTATACAAAACGCCATCAATCAAATCTTTTAATCTCCCTCTGCTCTCCCTTTTGCACTTTTCACATGAAGGAACTTCAACTGTGGAATGTCCCCCCCACTCTGCTCTTTCTAGGGGGATTATGGTGCTTCATTCCTCGCTGCTTGTTCAAAAGTCGCAAATCACGCTTATTAGTTGTAAATTCACACTTAATCAGCAACTCGATCTACTGAAGTATACCTCGGCACTACAACTAACGACACATAGCTTTCATTTTCTGATGCACAGGAATCAGGCCGAAGTAAGAGCTCTCTGTTATGCGGTGAATCATTAAATATAAATGCAACAAAAACACATAGTCTGAAGAGTGTTGCCCCGGATCACAACCGGCACTGTGAGAGCACAGTGGTGGAACAAGGGGAAGTTTCTGTGCCGCACTTAATAATCTCATATTTCACACTGAACTCAAACTGACTGCACACAGCTAAAGACCTGCAACGACTCTAAGTGATCTGCCTGTTCAGACTTTAAAATAAAGGTAGTGCCCCATTAGATCACATACTGTACCGTCTATGCTGTGTTGCAAGAGCTGGGTAGTGGAAATAACTGCTCTCTGGGCCAGCTGTGAAACCATTTTTTATGCAATTTTACACATAGGACAATGGCTGATCGCTGACCGAGCAGATAACATAAGACTGGAAAACAGACATCTTTCACATCTGCATCTTATCCTGGCAAAGATAGGAGAGTCATTACGTATCTTAATGAAGACGGGCGCTGATTGTGCAGCTCCTTCATGTAATGAAAATGACAGATGTAAAATAGTGTGAGAAAAGTTTACTCATCATTAAAGAATATGTAAGAATTGTCCACTTGTCTATTTCAACCTTCGGCAGCGTATGACGAGAGTGACCGTTAACTGCTGCTAACTGTAGCTGCTAACTGTAGCTGCTAACCGTGAGTGCAATTAACTTATTAGCTCAGTTAGAGGTGCAGCCAGCAGTCTGGACCGTCAACGCGTTGATGCTAGCAAGGCAGCTTTGGATGGGGACGGGCTGGGGCTAGCTGGTTAGCATGCTAACTTCAGTGGGTAGAGGTCATCATGTCAGAACTGTTATTGATGCAGTCTGTTGATATTTTAGTAAATTCTTTTATGTGTTCAACTAAAATTATTTCATATTGCATGTTTAACTGCTAGCATTTTTAATTATGGTTGCCTGATCCAAATGTACCTGAGGCCATTTTGGGGTATTGCATAATAATCTACCACAACATAGGAAACATCAAGATACAATATGCTTCATCAGTTTTTTAAATGTTCAAATGGTCTTTATAATTAAGTAAAGACCACTTAATGGACCGGGTTTACATTTCATTTGGTAAATTTGCCGACTGATCGGTTGATTTTTCAAGGAATGCTGATCACTACAGGGCTTATCATTTTATCTGAAATGGCGCTGAAAGCTCACTGGCGCTTAACATACGAGATATCCAGCAGTTGATTTTCGTGGCACTCCTGCTGCAGTCTCAAAACTGAAAGCCTGAATGTCTTTAGCTCCGTATACATGGACCGTAATATTCCACTAGCATTCTGAACAATAGCCCAATCAGGATGACAGAGCCTCGTGTAACCACCTCCGTCGGAAGAAACTGAGCTGATCTGGCGCGATTTGATAATCCATTCAACAGGAAAATATTAGCACCTGATAACCATGTAAACTAAATATATTCTCTCTGTGCTAGTTTGACTGATATGAGGCTGATACTAGGTGATGCTGCTTCCGGGAGGCACAGAAACACGGAGGTAGCAAAACAGAACTGGTCAATGGCCAAAACATACTTTTTTGTTGGACATTTAAGGATTGCTGAACGCGGCAATGGTCCAAAGGCTCAAGTTCGTCAAGCCAGAAACACAAATATTGCTCCTAGAACATGATATATATATTTCCAGCAGTTTATGTGCCTCACAGTGCATGTCAGAGGTTATATTCTGATTAAACTGCTCTTTGGCATGGAAATGCTATTGGATCACTTTATTCAGCATCCATGTAAAAGTCAGATTGAAGACATACTGTCAATATAACCACGGTTAGCGATCTCTGGACTGGGAGGACTCCATACTGTACGACACCGCATGCAATGAATCTGTTGCAAAAGTCAACCAACCCACATGATGACGTTGATTTCAATGTTTGTAACCAAATATTTGTATTTGAATCCATGGAGGTCAGGCCTCAATGAATACAGATTGAAAACTCCCAGACTCCCTCCATGGTGAAGCGTTCCCTCCACTTCACCTCCGAATCGCTGCTATCCTTTAAGAGGGAACAATAATGGCCACTGTCACTGTATTAGTTTTACGACGCTGACAGCATGACAGAGTCCATTAATCACAGCGGTCTCCGGAGGACTCCCTGCAACATGATGACCTGCTCCACAGCAGAGACACGCCGACTGTTTAAGGGAACTTCACCCCGAATTGAGGAGAAAAACAAAAAGTCTGTCATCCATTCGCTCGTCACAACGGCTGCAAACTACAGGATGCATGCATCACTGTGACTACATATGTATGCGCTGGGCATGAATAAGCAATCGTATGCAAATGGGATTGCGCTGCGATGTTAATAACTTGCAGCGTTGACTGGGGATAGCATGGCTAAGGGACAAAGCGACTCCAAAGGAACAAAACAGTGGCTGCATCGAGGATTTAGTCATGTGACTAAGAGAAACAATCTGTCGTACTATCCTTTAATGTTTCCTTTATTAATTATTGATAAGAACAATCCATTCATAGTGTATTGCTAAATCCTCAGAGTAAAGTATTGTATATACAGTAGTATGAAGTGATATTAATCATACCCCCTTAGCTTTTAATAATAAAAAAAGAGCAAATGCGTTTCCTGAAATATTTACATAAAACGACCAATATTTAGATATGTAATTGTAGAAAGCAGAATTGGAATTATTAGCTCAAAGCAAGATTATTATTTTTTTTTCCTGGATGTGGACTAATTAAAGCCATCTTTGTGCATGCATAAATTACTTGTTGTTAATTAACTGCACAGTAATGAACTGTTAACAAAGTGGCGATCAGTGTGCTGCAGCAGTGTTTTGATAAAACCCTAATTCAACCGATTCTTACCACATGATTATTCTCCTTCGATGCCATTCTTGTTCGTCATTCTGTGGAGTTGAGCAGATGCTGCATTGTCACATTTAAAGGACGAAGCTGCGATTGTTCCACATCTTCTCACCGTCAGAAAAGGGAAAAGCCTCTCCTGCGGCCATGAGTCCATTGATTTTCACGGAATTGTAGTTTTTCCACAAGTGTTATTGGAACAGGAGTAAACTGTGGGGTTTTTTTTGGTTTGGTGACTACACTGACTGGTGGAGTGATGCACATTTGGTGCTCCAGAGAGTTTTTTCACAGAAGCGGTGGCTTGAAAGTGTGCCCCTTGTTTCTTCCAATAAAAAAAATGGCTCTGAGTGCAACACTCCGACTTACTGATGTGTTTTTAATAGTTTTTGGACAAGGATGGAGCTCTGTGGCATGAGGGAACCCTCGTTAGCATGCTCAATTCATTGTTGGTTTTGTTGTTTTCATGGGATTTAGCATGGGAAAACACTGCACGTGACACTCTTTAGATGTTATTCTCCTTGCCATTGAAGGAAGAAGGTTTAGGTTGTGTTAATGTGTAAAAACAGACCACAAGTAAGACTTTCATGCCAGAATATTTCTTGACGATTGGTTGGTGCACTTGCTTTCGAGAAAAGAAAAGACTACGCTTTTTTTTTGTAGAAATGATCACCCCAGGATTTGCTGATGACGAGACAAATACAAAACACGAACAGTTGTTTCCTCAGTCAGTTCGGCCTTGAAGTCCTTGAAGATAAAATAACACCAAAAGGCTTCTTCTTTTTGTCTGCCCGTTTCATGGTTCTGGTGTTAGAAAAGGTGCACTGTTGCAGCAATCAGCAACACATGAATGGCCAAAAAAGATAGCTTGCATTGCACAAAGAACTGCATTTTAGGAGGAATATAAAGCAAGCAATCAAAGAGGAGCGCCGAGGTGAGATTTGTGGGAGAATGATGAAGAGGAAACATTGGGTTCATAAATTATCAAGCGAGCAGTGATACACGATAACTACCAGCTCCCCTGTGCTTTCCATTGAGGTTTTTGAAATCGATACCACCCTCGATTAGATACAATTATGGGCATTCTCGCAGTATCACTCGTATGAGACAGACTGACAGCTTGACGCAGTCCATCAATCAGCTGTCTACATGATACCCGCGCACGTCGCGGCGCGTATTTCCTCAAAGACAAATACAGGATGTAGCTACAAAGAGGCGTCTGCTGTTGATTTATCACTGTGTTTCACTAGATTGTACAGCGCAGGATTCTTGTAGGGGAATAACAACATGCTGTGCGGCACCTTGTATACGCATTGATTGAAAAAAAACAAAGAGAACCCGGACTTTCATATAAAGAGGTCTCGCCACACTCTGGAAAACACACTCAGAGAAAATTGTGTAATGTTGCGGGGAAAAAAAAAATAAAAATAGCTAAGTGAGATATGAGGGAAGAAAATGTTCAGGACAAACTCATCTTTTCCATAATCCCCTAGTCTCTGCGCTCCCACCCCTCGTCCCAACCTCCAATTACAAAGAGAAGAAATGCCTCACTTTTTACTCCTCAGAAATACACAGGCTCTACATCAGAACTCAATTTGGTTTGGTAATGAGACTGCGCTTGTGCATTTCCCCGTGCAGACAGCCCAATCTTCAATTGCCAGCACACATGGGGGCTTTGCTTAGCAGGAAGGCTCTGAGGAAATAGTCGCACGAAAAAAAAAGGGGTTGCCTTTTTTTTTTCAGATGAAACGTAGAGCTCACCTTGTGTCGTCTTTTCAAAATGACCTTGAGAAATTTCCCGAGATCTGAGCACAAGCAGATATTTCACAAGCACTTTGAATAGTTTTCCGACACCGATCCCAGTACGGCGTGGACTAAGTGATGTGAACAAATACCGCTGGTCAAGGCTCTGCAGCACCTGCACTTTTTCTTTTTTTTTGCATGTTAATGGTGCAGCTATGAATAATGCAAAGACAGTAAGTGAAGTAAAGTAAATGGTGCGTGACATTCCTGTGTTTTGCATTCATTTGAATTGCCAGGATAACTTTTATCTAATGGCTCAACACAACAATTTATAAGGATTTGAGAACACTTTTGCACTTAAGCAGACTGCAAATATACGCAAATATACTGTAGGTCAAAGCAGTCATGGCAACCACACAATCAGCAACAGAAAGTAGATGAAGGGGGAGAGAAATTCCCCCCAGACTCCCTCGCAAAATCGTTCAGATTTGTGGGAAGTCGAGCTCAGAGAAACATTATAAACTCTGTGAAATTCTGTCCGTGACAAATTAAATTTGGTTATACATTTAGTGATGTCTTTCCTCGTATAAACCTTTGAGCCAGCGATGTGAGGTCAGAGACGCGTAGTGCCAGGTGCGAAGTGACGTACGTAGAGGTGTGCGCTTGCGATCCGATCGCCACGGAAGCGCATGAATGGCGGGGATAAACAGCCGCACAGTGAGGATCACAGACATTTCATAAGGAAGACAGGCTTGTGACTGTTTATCACCGTTAACACAGACCCCAGTCTGCAGCATAGCTCATTAACTTTACTCAGTAACGAGAGAGTTGTAGAGTAATTACGCTTTATGATCAAATTAAGTTCATATATACAAAAGTAGGTTTCCAGTAACACTCTTACTTAAGGTGAATTATAGAGTCTCTGGCCTATAACACGTGCTGCATTTTTCCTTTTGTGGTATATGTGTTTGTTTTCTCTATAGGATCCCACTGTGTGTGTTTTAATTAACTACAAACCACAATTGAACTGCAGTTGCTACTCGTCCCAGGATGGATGGAATGTAAATCTACTCGCTGCAGGCAGGCACTGATTTAAAGGTACTGACATCTGGTTCATTCACATTTTTGCGGCGCAGGTTTCCATCACCTGTCCTGAGTTCAGTGCCATCAGGGTGTCAAACAACAGACTGTGATGAAACACACTGCTTCTCCGAAAACTCCCTGGTTTGCCTTGAGGACAGGCCACGAGCGCTACACTTGTTTACTCTACAAATCTAATAAAAATTCTCCAGGTCAACATGTGAGGCAACATTCACAGCAGTGTGTTTTTAAAAATCAAAATAAAAGGAAAAAGAAATAAAAACTCAATCCACCATGTTAAAAATGCTGTTAACAGGTGATGAGTGAGCTCAAGAGACAAAAGACTTGTAGTGTGCGTGTGTTTTTGAATCCTTGAAAACCTCAAATCTGATCTGATCTCACCCTGGAGTAGAAGGAAATACATTTGTTTACGCATTTAGCTATATTAATAGTTTCTCATTATTTAGTTTGGCATAATACTTATCTGCAAATCTGCAGGACAACATAAATCCAAGATGAATGGAAACCAAGGGCTGCCTAGCACGTCCTTAATCATTATAAAAAGTCTGGTATGCCTTAAGAATTGAAGTTAATTAAATACAAAGATTTTTGCAGCGACTTCCTGCTTGCCCTAATTTCTCAAACACGTGTCCCTGAACGCCCTGCCTCTCCGTGTGAGGCAACATCCATCCGGATCACATGCAAAGGGGGATCAAACCAAGTCTGATTTACACACAGTTCATGTGAAATTATTATCAGCCATACTTTTCAGTGTGTGCAAAAGGGATTGGACTTACATAGTCGTCGTATGATTCATGTGTGACGGCTAGCAGCGGGGGCCTATACCCGGCGCTCCCCGCTGCCCCCCTGGCTCTCGGAGCCTGTACCTCCCTCGTCAGAACGGTCGTGGGGAGTTTGGTGTGCGTCGCCGCCGCCACCGCCGTCCCCCGAGGCGCTGCTGCGCTCCTTCCTGCGCCTCTGTGGCCCCTGCTAAAGCAAAACAAGCAGACGCACATGGCATCACTTTTTTTTTTTTTTTTCCCCTGAGAATCTTACACTGCAACGTTTTGTGAGTAATGTGAGGTTGAGACAGTGAGGAATCTGTTAAATCCCCCTCTCTTCAGGCTGCCTCGGTTGGTGGTTGTCGTACAGTGTGCTGGAAATCAACATAACCTCCGCTGGCGCCGAGGTAGATCTCGTGATGATCAGAGGGCTGAGGAGTGTCACTTTGTGTCTTCCTCGGCTCTGCAAACACGCCTGTGGGACGCGTCGCGGTTTGTTTCAATAACACGATGGAGCAGCGCCGAGCATGTGTTTGTACAGAATCACACCTCCATCTGCCCGAAGCTGCTGAAGACACTCTGGTTTGTAGACACACTCAGACAGGTACTGCTCTCAAGAAGAGCAGTGACTTATTTAACCGGTTCCAGTAGAGCGTGAGCAGGCGTGAGTCAGTTTTAGGTTGGATTGCTTTTCGTTTTTTTTCTAGACGTGGCTGTCCAGTAGCAGACCCACACGAGCACAGCAGGGATGAAACGGGGGGATTTAGCCTCGCAAAAAAGAGGTCCATTGTCTGCAAACTCCACAGTGTAACGGCGAAATGATGTAGGTGGGCCGGGATAGCCTTTTTTTCTTCCTCCAGCACACCCCGTCGCTAGGTAGCAACCCATTGTGATCCAAAAATACAGACACTCAAAGGGGAATTACTGGTGCATATTTTTCATGGGGGATTTACAGTAATCGCTTATTGGGGCGCCATAAGGAGAAAGTGGGTAAGGAAGTGGTGGTGGTGGTGCTGGTGACTTTAAAGAGGGGTGGGGAGGGGGGCATCCGATGTTTCCTGCTGGATTTAGCTCATCTACATGTGCTGCCTGAATTAGGCCAAGCTGTCATGGCGAACTGTACCTGTCTGTTCCCGAGGGACCGCCACGGCTCAGGTAGATTACTGACAATTTGCTCTAAAAAAAAAAAAGAACTTAAAAGGAGAGCGGGAGAGGGAGGCGTTTCAGCAGCGCACATGGCTAAGTCAATCAGGTGCTCTGGAACATTGAGGTTTTTTTTCCTGTTACTGGTCCTGCCTGCGTTCCTTAAAATCCCCCTCAAGCTACAGCACACTGAAAACAGTATATAATGATATGTTGAGTTATCAGGAAGACATAACGGGAAAAAGTCAGAAAGGAAGCACTTTTTAAAGCTGTTAGCCTGAGGAGGAGAACTAAGAACGGGTTTATATGAAATATTGAAATGTTTGTCAGTGAACCCAATTACTCTGAAAATTCACCGTGAAGGTGGGAACTTCCTTTTTTATATTATTAAAATATGTACTCTGCATTCACAGCAGTGCACACTATAACAGCCGTAGTGCAATGAATATAAACTACTGTTAGGTGACTTCGTAACTGAACTAAAGGGGCACTCCACCAGTTTTACATGAAGATTGGTTTACTAATTATGACGAATATGACTCAATCCGTGACATCAATATATTCTTTGAAGGCAACTTTGGGATTATATTATGGTCCTTGTCATACGTGTTAGTTTATAGGGAATAAGGCTCTTACATGCCCATATAATATTCTTATTAAGATGATTGTGTTAATAAGACAAAAGAGGTGTTAAATTAGTTAGATTATTGTACATTTATAAGGACCTATAAGAAACTTGTTAACAGTTTATTGGCGCTTCAGAACGTCAATAAAAGCATTATGAGTTTCTTACAATTGTTAATAATAGTATTACAAACACATATATTGGTCTTAAGAAAACACTTGATTTGACATGGTAAGTGTGGTAATTACCAAGTAATGTATTTGACATTACCCCCAAATAACCAAAGCAATTACCTAATTAACTCCAAGATATGATATAATAACATCCTGCAAAGTAATAAGTATAATAAGTAGCTGGTGTTTTTTTTCTTTCTAAAATACAATTCCAGGGAGCTTTCAACTGGTTTCTGCTAACTTCTGCTGATCATGGCATTAACATTTAATAAAACAATTTGACATTTAGGAAAATGGCTAAAAAGTTGGCCAGACCTGCTGATGGTGGTTAAAAAATGTAAGTTCATTTACTGAACTGCAAATGTTGGGCAGAAACGGCGTGACCAGCAGAAGTTAAGCAGAAAAAACAATTGAAAATTTCCTGGAAATGTTTAGAGAACAAGAGGTCCCTAAATCCCAGGGTAAGCCATTACCAAAATGATGCATAACTCTTGTTCTTGTAATTTCTCATTTCCAGTAAACTTCATACTGGTTTCTGCTTAACGTCTGCTGATTGTGCTGTTGTCCATCTAGTCTCTGCCCAGCTTCTGCACGCCAGTTAATTTAAGTACATCTTTTAACCATTCATCAATCTTGAGATATTTATTTTGGTAATTTCAAAGAAATTTCAAATATGATGCTTGGTAATTACCACCTTCTTACCATTGGAATTTCCAGGGCTGTGAAATAGGTGTTACTGATTTTACTTTCCCCGTACTTTCCTAACTGTTATATACTATTATGTATTCGATAACCTTCAGTAAGCTATTCTGATGCTTTATCAAGAACAATACATACTTTATTATACATTTATTTGCAGTTAAGTTCTCCCTTACTTACAGCTAACCATGTGTCTTGCAACTGCTAGATCTTGAGTGACAACAATACCTTATCAACGTTAAAATACACTTTATAATGCACTTTTTGGGGATTTTGGATCTTTTGTACACAAAGACAAGTGTAATCATATAATACCATACAGATACTGCATCAGGACAAAATAGGAGTTTCTGGGTGTCAACACAGATGTCACTCTTCTACTTCTAAAGAAACCAGTTGGAAGGTTCACAGTGTTTTAAAGGAAGCTGTCTAAAAAACAGATAACCTTCGATGATACCATATTGTTTGTGTGGGAGGTTTGAAGTTTGAAAGATGCGGGGACTTTATCAGGACGGATCTTTCTCTGGCAGCCTGAGAGCCTCTGCAGCACCAGTTTTAAACCCACTTAGGTCAGTTGTACCTACACTAAATGGAAGTGCAGCGCTGACTGCAGAGAATGATTTAAGTTTTCACCATTGTGTGAACTGTGAGTTGATTTCACAGCGGTCAGTGCCATCTAGAAGTTACACACATGACAGAGCCCTTCCTGTAATTGGTTTCTTACCTGGTGGATATTGTGGTTGCCGGTCGTGCACTCCTCCCCTGCACGCCCCTCCCTCTGCTCGACTCGTCGGAGCCGTTCAACAGGGAGAGTTCTCTCAGCTGCTCCTGTCTGATCTCGTCGTTGTAGTCCTGCGGGAAACAAAATATCAGAGTGTCTTGTTTAAGAAAAAAAGAAAAGAAAGAAAAAAAATGGGAAAAACAAGGACATTTGTCTTCTGACTGCAACAGATGCTCGCAACAGCAGCAAACGCCATCAAATTAAAATGATCTCGACACGCGCAGGAAACACATGGCGCCGCTGAGCGTTGACTACCCGATGAGGGATATTTTCCCCTGGTTATATTTGGACACAAAATGCGGGAGAGAGATTATAAAAATGTGGGAAAAGACAAATATTCCTCAAAAGAGCCGTTGGTTCAGTGTGAGTTCTGCCTGATTAGAAGAGAGACATTCTGCAGAACTATTGTAAAGTTTGCTTCTGGGTTTTTACAAATAATTTAGAAACCTCGAGAAGAAGGGATGACATAAAAGGTAAATTAAATAATAAAAAAAAAAACCTTTCTTCTCACTTTAAAGCAACAAAAAAACTTTCCTAATTTTGTCGGCAAGCACAGACTGTAATTGACAGTTTCAACAACTTTGCGCGGGGTATCGTTATCTTGCGCTTCTGAGCCATTTTTCCCTCAACCTGTTATCAAACATGATACAGATCATTATGCGGCAGACAACGGAGTGGACAAAGCGGCATTCATTATCTTGTCACCGCTGACAGATAAACAGGCTTATTTCCCAGGAACATACAAGCGAAGCCTGCAAGATTTGGCACCTCCTCTGGAAAAAATGTTTTTTTGTGACGACAACAAAGAGACGGAGGCAGCAGCCGATTTCGCTCTCCCCCTCGTCGTCAACGTCTTTGACAGCCACAATTTTGTGACTTTGTTTTGTCGTCCTGACTGGGTGTCACGCTGAAAGGAGAGCAAGGAAGGGACGCAAATCTTACATCATCCGGAACACTTTAAAGATAAACAAAAGGTGAAACGAAGGCCAGGTTGCACTTTGAGTTTCCAGAAATACGACGCTCTTAATATGCTCTTAAAGCATTTGTCACAACATAACATGGAGCGCACGACATTTTAGAGTGAACACGACTGAAACCAGTAAAATTAACCGCACATTGATCGATGGGATGTGAGGGCACTGATAAGGTTAGGACAGGACATGAATGGGTGTGCAGACTCTGTGGGAGTTAGATACCAGCTGGTACACACTGTGATCTCAGGTTGTGACACCTTCTTTCTCATGAGGATATCGCAGCAGAGTAGTTTCCCCGCTCTGTGATTTTGTATTGTTTTGACACTGACTGTGATCAGATCGTCATAAGAAGCCTTTTAATAGACTTAATTCATTCTGCGTGAAAGTCAAACAATTGTGAAATCCTTTTTTTTTTATACGTGTGAAAAATTAAACAAATTCTTCATTATCAACTGTCAGCTCTCACACTCTGGCAGTAATATATCTGCATTCTCTTTAGGCATGCTTTAACACACACACACACACACACACACACGCACACACACACACACACACACAAACTCTTAGCACATTATCTCACAAAGGTTGAAGTCTCCCTCCAATCAAATATGCACAGTTCAGTTGGGTGTTTGAGCTGCACCATGTAGAGATGTCACACTAGAAAGCTATTTTAACATTGACATTTTACGCTTCAAAAATCCACGGTTACACTCGAATGTATACATGACACACGTATCATATCAACACACATATCTTCTTCACATTACATGTATAAAAACTCATTTTCATGTCGGGAGGGACGGCTGCCAAGCCAGAGACCACTGTTTGAGACTGCGTTTCAACATTATTAAGAGTGAAACTGGCTGTTCTTTACAAGACGGCGGGATGTGTTATGGCCGAGCTTCTGGCAACATAACTGAATATTTTCAAGTATATGTTGAGCTACAGCCACAACGCTATTTTGAAGAAGGTGAACTTCCATGTATGTTTTGGTTTGTATAGACTGTTCGGGTCACAGGAGTTCATGCTTGCAGTTGAGCTTTAGCAGTTACACACAATTTATTGTTTTTCTCATTTTAATCTCATATCATTTCTCATTATTATTTCATAGATTATTTTTTCCAAAGATGCTTTTTGTTTGCTTGAATTCACTGATTAAACCACATGCGTTGGAATTCATATCTTGTTGTGCTTCAAACACATGGACTAACTTCTTACTTCATTGTCTCAAAGTTGCTGAAATTGTGTAATAATTTAATATAATTTTCAATTCATGTTTGATCTGCTGTTGTTTTATTATTTTCCTCAGGAACCACAGCACTTCGTACAAGTGGGCGTTTTTCGTAGGTGGCATTGTTTGAAGAGTCTGCACAGCTGCAGCTGAACACTTGTCGATACTTCTGAGAGATGCCAGGACGGTTCCCAGTTTTATTTGAGCAACAGAACCAGGTAATCCAATACATGATATTGTCCTAGCCAAGTGTTTTTTGTGCTTAAACCTAATCATGAGCACAATGTTGTCACCACATAAAAAATTTAAATTAGACATTCAGTCTCAACATATCCATGATGAGCAGAAACGTACACTGCCAGCGTTTATTTTGTCAGTTGGGTTGGGTAAATCTGAGTTTGACGTGTACACAGAAGATGATTTTGTGACAACTAGTTTGGTAGCCAGTCATGGTCCACATATGCAATTACACAAGTGTGATGGAGAAACTTGAAGCCTCCAGCACACATAAACTTAGAATGGACGTTTCAGTGAAGACGGAGACATCTTGTTGAAGGATCCTTGTGGAGGTTTTGATCACTATTAAAGGGCAACTCCACCAATTGCATGCATTAATGTGTGTTTACAGGTCTTGGGGAGTACTACTGCATATGTGAACAAAGTAGTTTAATGTCTTTTGTGGTTCCAGAGGAAGCTGTTATCTAATATACCTCCTCCATTGATGTCACTCGGTAGCAGCGCTGCATTGTGGGTAATGTGGGCACCAGGTTTTGAAAAGGAAGGATGCGCTGAATAAAAAGGGTGATGTCTCTGGTTCTGCTGTATCACCTTTGGTCACTTGTGTCCAACAGTGTAATGCAATTTAGCAACTTAGCAACATCCCTGGAGGCAAGTTATCAGATTACACGCAGCTTCCTCTGGATCCACAAAAGGTTTTAAGCTACTTTTTTAATATTTGCAGTATTACTGCCCAAGACCCAAAATTGGTGGAGTTGCCCTTTAACACTATTGTGCAATGCTTCGATGTGTAGTTCTCTGGTACATACAGTACATATGCCAACAAAGGCAGTGAGAAGGAGGTCTGTAAGCAAGCAATATCAAAATGCATTTTGTTTGAACCTCGAGGATACGAGCGACGTCTCTTGGTGAGTAACACGGAATGTAAACAGAAATGTTTGTTCACAAGAAAAACTCCACAGGGCACCTTTAAACTTTGCATATTCATAGATTTGGGAGTTTTTAATGAGGAGAAGGCGCAGATGCAGGTTTTTTTCTCAAATTTATGACTATTTTTTTGGCGAAAAACAATTTCAGGCAGATGGAAGTCACTGCATGTTTTGTCACACATAATCATAGAACATTTTGAAAACTGAGTAATTTTTCTGTTATTCGAATATGGTTCATAGATAGGTTGATCAGACTAAACTTGTGATGAGCACTTTAACATGTAACCCCAAGCTACTCAAAAAACAGCAGCAGGAAATCACATCTCATTGTCACCACTCCTCATTTTCATTAACAGGATACGTGTCACATAGGGACCATATGACAAACAGACTCTGACATCTAAGTGTCACTGGAGGAGAATGAAAAAAAGATCCTCATGGTAGATTTCCAAAACATTTGACACACTGCACACGTGTGCTCCTCTTGTTAATGAATTAATAAGGCCTACAGCGCTCTGTTGGTTTGAAGGAGACTGGCACCGCTTTTAATTGGAAAGCTGGCAGCTTATCCAAAGCACGACAAACACGCCAGAGCTTGTAAAAGTTGACTGTGGACAGAGGCGGTAACACAAGAAAACAGAGATAAACCCGATGCCGAGGCTTCTTGGGCCCAACTGTTTGCTCGCGGTGATTAATTCAGGCCATGCGTGACCTTGTGCACACACAATGCCCTTCGCGGGGACTTTAAGGGGTCAGCACATGAAGCATGGCGGCCGCACGACTCCGCTACCGCCTGTGATGACTGATTTTCTGCCTTGTGCAGTTTGTCTAGCGGTCTGCGGGCTGCAGAACCATTTATGAAAGCACTCCTATATCGTTGGAAATCTTTCTGACAGAAATAAAGTCACATTTAACTTGATATAATAGGTAGTGAATTTCAGTAATATAATCTTTAATTAAGGCATGTTTTCTGGCCAGATCTCCTCTGAGACCTTGAGGCTTCCCTGAGTACATCCTTTTCTGTCCAACACAGATAATAGTCAACAAATAAACCCAAGCTTTCTGATAAATGTTGTGTCCACATCATGGTGCAGTTCATGTGAAGTCAAGGCAGCTACAAGAACCACTTGAACCATATCATATGCAGAAGTCAGATGGAGAGGACATAGTGGTAATATACAGTACACTCACAGACTCAGCAGAGTTATGGCACGTTGTGATGCAAAAGGACCTATTTCAGTTTTCCAAGAGCAAACAAAGTGCGTATCAGAATGTATCTCGTCTCAGATCGGCTGACGTGCAGGACTCATCCTCATCCGTCGACCTCGACACCCTCTCGTATCTGGTGAACGGAATGTTTCACAAAAGGCTCCCTCAAGGCGTCGCGTCTGCAACGCTGGATGGGCAGAATTGAAGCATGTGATATAATGTGTTCACATACGGTAAGTTAACCTCAACATGCAGTTTTGCAGGGACGAATACTTTTATCAACACGCACTCATTTGGCAGAAAAATGGCGGCAAAATACGTTTCTGCAAACCGCGGATCGGTTCAAACTTTACATTTCCTCATGAAAAACCTTAGTGTACGGCTTGTTTTTTTTAGGAGGCGGTTAGCGGTCAGAACCAACGGAACAAAACATCATTTTAAAAATTTTCAGACTTCACACTTTTTCTTTTCTTTTATCGCTTTGATGTGTTTATTTTTCAAGTGAAGAAGATCTGAAAAAAATCATCGTAGCACATGCCGTCCTGCATAACAACCTCGCGAATGCCGTTCTTATCCTCGCAAAGCGCGTCAGGCCAGTTGATCCAGAGGCACAGAGGCGGCCACGCAGCTGCAGCAGCTGTTAATCTGCATCTTGGTACGATGTGTGTTAAGTTCTCTTCACCACGGACTGCTCATCTCGGCTCTTAACAAAAGAACTCAGCTGGGTGCGGCCTTGTTTTGAATGGACTTGTAATCAATTTTGGTCATAGGCATGACTCAGACAACAATGCGTTAGCAGTTATTTAAGAAAAAAACAGGTGCTATCAATTTAAACTGATTCCATATCTATAAAGGTGTGCAAGTTACAAATGGGATTCTTAGAACCTGCTTGTGCGAGGACATATTGCTCAGCGTCTTGAATGAATCGGACGTAGGCACACTGCTGGCAAACAATCTCAACAGAGTTCAAGTGTAAATTCAAGAGCATTTCTTTTGTAAATGAGCGTCCTTGACATGACTCTTTCTCCATTCACTTCATCATGCTGCTCCATCATGATCACATGGCTTAATACTCGACTCAGAAAGAGAGCCGATGCTTCTATCAAGGTCCTGATTGCAGGAGAGTAAGTGGTCCATGGCGTGATGCCGTTGCACACCAGACATCTGCATAATCTATATATCGTTGCAATATTAGAGAACAAAAGCCTGCGCTAATGCAAGGTGAAAAATTGATTCTCCCTCGCACCCTCCTAGCTCATTTCCCCCTGCATTTTCGGGATCACCTGTGCCGCCTGGATCTTTGCTGAAGATAATAATGTGGAGGACTGTGTGTGAGCGAAGCCTCTGCTACACCAGGCGAGTCGTCACTGTTGGTGCTCGGCGCTCGCTCTTTTAGGGTCATATGGATCAAATAGCTTAAAATTGGAAAACAAATAGGCCTGAGTCTGCTTTGATAGCGTGTTTATCATTGTTTGACTTTACATTTGAGGTCATGCACAAACTAATTACTGTCACGCGTCTTCTTCAAGCATCTGTGTCCTCCTCTCCGTGCCAAAATGCTCTGCGTCGCAGTTTGGCCCGAGATGAAGGCGGCGAGCTCATCCAGCTGAGAGCGGGATCGCCCCGTCCTTCTCCGGTTCCTGTCACTCCCAGCCTGCATATGCACACCGGCCCACTGATTAGTTTCCTGTTTGCACTTTTGCTTTCTTTTATAAGGTGCAGCACCGCTCTGAGCTGACAGCACTGACAGCGTTTTCTGTAGTCAAATTTTTTGCTTCACAGCAGATCTGAGGGCTTTTTTCCTCAGTCGCTCCGGCGGCTGATAAAAGTCTGAGTCAGAAGAACTGCACATCTTCTGTGTGCTCTAGTTCTGCTCGGTGACGCACAAATTATCTAGCTGGAAAACGGTCACACAGCTTGCTCGTGTGGTTGTGATTTTTTTCAATAATTTAACAACCATTTAAAAGTCATATCAGAAGATTCGTTTTTCCTGTTTCGCAGATGTGAGCTCGGTTGGAGCTCAGTGGGAAGCGGGGTTTGTTAAATTACAGGGCTAGGACACTTACTTGCAGACATCACTGGGGTGATTCTGCATTAAAAACTAATTTTTCTGTGCTAGAAAATTAGGCACGTTTTAGTTTTTGTTTGGAGAAGTGAAGTCAGTCACATCAGCCCACACGCTCTGGTACATACTTGGATTTTCAGCAGTGCAAGTCATTTAACTACACATGTGGCATTGTGGGAGATAGCCGCGCAACGCCGTGATCTCGCCCGCTGCACCGCTTTGAGTCTAGTTCGGTTTCTGGAGCATAATGTCACACCGGGAGCGCTAGATTGGTCACTGGAGCAGTGGGAGTTCTCCTGGTGGGCGGGCGGAGAGAAGTAATAGTGCTGCACACCAGCTGGCTCCATTTAGGCAGCAGGGTCGTAAAATTCAATCCACATCTCTTCTCCGTGGTGTATTTTTGGTCAGATGCATCCAAAGGATAGTCATCGACTTAGAATTGCTCTACATAAGATTGGTGAACTCGCAGCAGACACTGCAGAAAATGTGTTCATACCATGGTTAATTTTAAGATTTTAGGCCATTTTGCTTCCATGAAATGTCTCCAACAAAATACACGATGAGATGTTAACTTTTGCTTAGATTTCTGTTCTGGGAAATTCGACACAATGTCTCTTTTTCATATTTAAACAAAGTGTCAGAAAACACAAAACACATTTGCCTTCGGGTAACTAATCAAATGCTGTTATCTATTTCACCCTATTCAACTGTAGTTTCTTCTGCAGTACAATAAACATACTGCATGTTTTAAGGCTATCATTTTTTTTCTTCTCATACTCAGCCAGAAATCTCCACTTCAGCTGAAGTTGAGCTGACATTAAACTTTCTTGAATATTCCTTTTGAATGTTTTGAAAGTTTTTCCGGAGAGGCTAGTTCATTTATCATTCACAGCCTGACTTATGTAACATTTTTTTTCCCCTTGAAAACAGCTAACTTGATCTCTTTTATAGTTGTTGGCAGTATTTTCTGAATTATGGAGTAATAAAACCTTCGTCTCATGGGTGGAGTTTGGTTAAGTCTTGGCAAGAAAAGTACTTGCTTAAGGTTTTGCTGAAATTACTTTGACTTTTGACTTTTTCTGACTTTAATGTTGCTCTTTTCTGCCCTCTCCATATCACGGCGTAGACATGCGGGAGGTCAGACTGCTGTGCTCGCCACATTCTTTTCCGGTGCGTATGTTGAACTGGGCTGCTCAGACAGAGAGCGCTGTGGCCCGGCGCGACACTCTGTGGACAATCTGCAGCGATCCTTGCCAAACGAATCTGGCAGGAAAACATACTGATAATCTATTATAAATCATGTCACTGCTGTTTGTAATTGTGTTTTTATGTAATGATCTATCAGAGCAAACAACCAAAAGACACACAGGCTGCGGGCATCAAAACCCCCTCCACGAAAATCATCACACAAGTCTGTCATCATTTCCCCTTTAATTTCAGTCAAACAAAAAGATGTACGTTATTTGGCCTGTTGGAAATGTAAGAGTTACGAGGTGAGTAGGAATTATCAATATCAACAACCCTTTGCAGAATATTTCCAACCAAACTGATCCCCGCTAGCGAACCGATGGAAGCAACGTCGCCTTGCAGTAATAAAGAAAAAGTAAACAGCAGGACACACTTGCTACTCTCCACCCGAGGCGGGGAACATCTGTCACCGTGGATACTGACAGATGCCTGTTGTGTTACATTATGCGCAGTTTATTTTGCCAATCCATAAGACCCCTGAGGCGGCAAGCTTCTGCCATAAAATAGATGGTACGATCTGCATTCATTATGTTTTTATTGACGTTTATAAGTTGAATTCAGGATGAAACTAACTTGACGCGCAAGCCGTGTGAAAAAAAAAAAAACGACACGAGGAAAAGATATGTAAGGTCTCATTAGGCAGGAAGATGTTACTTAAATTCATGATGTTTTTCCCCCAGTGCGCAGCACCCATGCTTTTAAGTTTGGATTAGCCTTTTTAAATAATAGACCAGCATTAGAGGGTTTAATTGTCCACTTCTTTCTGCCACCAACTGGTTGTGAACATCCCTATATCTGGTAACCAGTGCTTTCTCATTCACAGTAATGATTTTCAGCCCCTTTGTTACTTAGTAAAATCTGACTTAATTGGTTCCTTTCCAGTGACTCTGCATCATTAGTTCTGCTGGAAGGTTTTCAAACACACACACAAAAAAAAGAAAATTCAAACTTCTGTTGAGCCCAAACAGTCTGTGCTTATTGAGTGTGTGCACCTATTTAAAAAGAAACGTATTACAGCCGATCCTGCATGTACACTAATTGGAAAACTCGTCTGCACCCATAAGAATAATTTAGAATACACAAAACTCATCTTCTCTCAAGATGCTGCAATTAAAGCGAGTGCTGCGGCCTCGCCAGATATTCATTCATTGCCTCGAAAAAGAACGCGCATGGAGGAAAAGCATCGTATTTACTTCAGATCATGTGGTGAACCCCTCTACCCCGACAATGCATCAAGTCTCCGGCTGATCAGAGAGGAACAGCAGAGCGGGCCGGAGCAGATTTTACAGTGCAGAGTGCATCGGAGCACCAGTGAGTGAGACGCCGAGGCAGATGATCCTTTCTGACAGAGTGTCTGTTCATGTGGTTATTTGCACCATCAGTCTCACAAAAGTTGTTTCAGCATACTGTTGGCAGTTGCTATGTGTTCTCTGGATGCATGCAACATAGTACAGTTCTGGTTTTTTAAAGGGGCTCTGTGGGAATGTCTGTGTTGTGCTGGATGTTGATTGATTGTACTTGAGAACATGAATAAAGTCACATCCTTTGGGACACTTCAATCCAACCCAAGACAATGGCGTTACAACGGTCTGTTACAATTTGTCAGACGCGATGTAGGTGCTTAGTAAAAACAGAATCCATTATGTCATAGAAATGTTTAGTCTTGAAAGGTGTGTGCAACGCTGTGATCCTATCCTTTTACTGAAGTTGCAAAGTCTTTGTTTATATGAGGCGGACCCTGCCACCATTCTAGCTTCAAACAGTGTTCTGGGACCTTATTTTTTCCGGACAGCTCGTTTATTCACTTATGCAAAGGATGTGTATGTTTGTTTTATTACCTCATTATTATTGTAAATATCAGAATTCTGAGTTTGAATTTATTCTCCAAAACCACATAGTGCCCCTTTAAGGTAGAAAAGTTACATAATGTTGCTTTAAACAAATTGTCCACAGGCTTCTCTAAGCAACCGAGTGAGATGGGGTAGGTCTTATTTTTAACATCACTTTAAGGAATTAAGCAATTCACCACAAATCTTTGCACTGAACCCTTGAGCGGTAATGTTGTAAACTTGACTGAATCTATGGTGTCAACACTGTCCCCGACCTGAACTTTACAACAAATGCGTTCAGCATCTATTCGGCTTCCTGTGAAACATTTGTCATTCTCTGTAAGACTTTCAAATTTGAAGACGGAAGAAAAACTGGTGTGGAAAAACACGTCCAGTGAGTATTTCGCCTGAGAGCGAACGCATCAGGAGCGGATGAATAACCCTGTGTTTTCGTTAGCTGTTTGTTGGCACAGTGTTAAGTCATTTGTATTGGGAAGGGTATGAACTGCTCCGCGCAGATGCAGTATCATTATCCTCCTGGCTCAGTGAGCAGGCATGCTTGTAAGAACATTGGCTCTGTGTAGGAAGAAGCATGAACTCAATAAAGTCGACTCATGCAGCACAACTCCTCTATTAGACTTGTCACATTTGCAAAGCTTGATTAATATTTACAGCTTAGACTCAGCAAGTGTACACAACATGCACATTAATTATTGCCAAGTTCTCCGGGCAATAAGTTGCTGGAGTCTTGCAAGTTGTTCCATACTGCACTTTAATTGCTGAATACATTATTTTTCATTGTGAGTAAGGGCATGCGGTGCGGAGAGGGGTGGTTGTAATGCAGGGGGAAAAAAACTCCACGCTTATATCTTACTCCTCTGTAAACAAGCCCTGGTTACTGAACACTGTTTGCTTTGTGTTAATGAGCCTGGTGGAGAAATGATCCAGTCAGCAGTGGTGACTGATGCTCACACATGGCTACAGGAATAGAAAATTAAGGAGGACAAGATGAGGTGAGGCATTAAACTTACTGGAACTAGGAATTTTTTAATTTCCTCCAAGGCGTGACTCATGCGGGAGTAGGCCTCTCCAGGTGGAGCAAAGACTTCAATTAAAACGTGAAGATCATTACTCAGGTGGGCGTATTTGGCCTCTCCGCTGTTCCTTAATTCTTCTTCCTGTGGAGTAGAAAAAAAAAACAAAACAGCAAGTGACTGATTTGTGTTCATGAACGAGAACTGATATGATTAACAACAAAGGTTATGTTCATTCTAACAAACATCACATTACATACTTGTTTGGATTAAGGAATACTTGAACTACTGCATAATAACATATCAATGAGGTATTACTTTAAGTTTTCTTTATGCTGAACAATGCAGTATGATAAAACAAAGCAGGTAAACTGTGCTGATGTTGAATGAATAAGACCCGTAGAAATTTCTGAATGAGAGTTTATAATAACAAAAACTAGATACAGGGAAATGTCATCATCATACGTCAATGTATATATGAATATATTATGTATATCATGTTATAAGCAATGCATATATATTTCTATGTGTGTGAGTGTATTTATGTAAATACATGTGTGTATGTAGGTATGTACTGTTTATGTACATGTACATGTGTTCAGCACAAATATATTTATTTATAGATAAAATGTGATTTATTAATTGTACATTTTGCAAACCCACATGACGGTCGGTTTGACCAACGACCCACAGGTGACGACTCTGAAACTCAGACGTGTCCTTAACGACTCTGTAAGGACACTCCCACACAGAGTCTGAAAGCCTGCAACTCAGATTTACCATGACCTAGATGACTGAGAACCTTCATCAACTAATTGTACACATAGCATATCGAATTGTGTATAGTTAGATGGGAGCGTACGAAGGCACACAGGTTCAGGAAGTAAATTGATTATGATTAATTAGAGAGTTGTTGAGAAGGGGTAGGATTAAACAAGTGTATACTTCTTCCTACTCCTTTTTGGGCATGGAAATGCTTGTTAATGGAATATACTTTAACATGCTTTTCATTTCATTAGGCTTATTTGTCAAACTAATTCAACTTTTTGTTTTGTTTTGTTTTGACATGTCCAAAATACATTTATATTTATTCAATCATTCATCATTTAGTCATTTAATTAAGTTATCTGCTGATTTTTTGTCAAAGACTAATATTTGTTGCTCTACTGAAGGTTGCCACTGCAGTTTTGCTTGTACTCGCTTTTAGCATTTAAGGTCATGGAGGGAGAAATTGCAGGTGGCTTAGTGTCAAAAGGAGGAAAATACACAAATGGACAGGGAGAAGGCTGGGGTGGATGGGTCAAACAAGCACAAGACTCTCAGCCAGGGAGATCGGCATTTGTGTCCTGTGGAAAACCAAAAGTCAACAACTGCATTATTTAAACTTTGCTTAGGTCTGTAAACTTCACTGTCCAGTCAAATGTCAACTTTTCATGAGCTAAGACAAACAGCTATGTTTACAGTTTTGTGGCTTTGCATTTCAGATGATTCAGTGACTTTGTAAAAGGTTTGTTGAAATAGGAGAATTGTCTCAATTCATACAGACGAACACCCTCCTTTAGTTTTATCAATAAAATTCATTATGTCACATAACATTAACAACACTTATTTCAACCCAAACCATGATCTTTTCCTCAACCTAACCAAGTTGTTTTGGTGCACAACGCAACCAAATAATGACCTTTTCCCAACATCAACCAACTTTTTACCTTGTTAGTATGACAATGAGGGTCACCTGACTATAATGACACATGATGAAGCTAACCACACTTAGTTCTTTCCTGCACTTCCAAAACAAACACGAAAAGCTTAAAATGCATGACATTACACACAAAATGTCATTAATTGGTGGTGTAATAAATACAGTATACAGCATCCCATGAGATGGGAGCCCAATGGCTCTGTGTGCTAAATGCTAAAATCAACATAATATCAACATTCTCACAGTGACGATGCTAACATGCTATAGTTAGGAGAGTGTAACGTTTACTTTGCTTACTGTTGAAGTTTTCTATTAGCACTAAACAGTAAGTGCAGCCGAAGTAGCAGGAAAGTATTAGCTTAGCAGGTATTTGCTCATGAACCACATTACAGGACATATCAAAACATTGACCTGAT
This sequence comes from Diplodus puntazzo, assembly GCA_963678695.2. Lineage (NCBI taxonomy): Eukaryota > Metazoa > Chordata > Actinopteri > Spariformes > Sparidae > Diplodus > Diplodus puntazzo. The sequence goes on from OZ023168.1 coordinate 9,539,967, forward strand.
GATGATGCTAAAGGAACATTTAGATGAGCACCAAGGTCATTAGGGTTCACTCTCCAGGCACTGTCTGCACAGTGTATTACTGTTTTTGTCTGGACCACTGACATATATCAATACGGCTGGTCATAAGCGCTGGTAATGTCCTTTAACCAGAACCTGCTTCATAGTGATCGCTGCATCTCGAGTTCCCGCACATATTCCTGCTCAGCCTTGAGGTTTCAGTGTTCAGCAATCAATCAAGACACCACCAATTGCTATTTTAAACCAAACTTAACCAAAAAATGAACTCGGGCTACATCACTGTGATGAGAACTACTTAAAACGACAGAAACATTCTTTGGGAATAATTTATTTGACGTGATCTTACTTTGTCCCATCGTCTAACATGGAGCGGTTGAGATTTTTTGGCTTCAATTTTGGGGAGCTGTCGTGCCGTTCATGTCTACGGTCAATGGTGAGCACCAACAGACACCCTGTGAGCCACAATACTAGCTTGGTGTAAAACCGACATTCAGCCATAATCAGCACCTCCGCACTGAGTCAGAGAATGTGATTGTGACTCACAGCTCCACCTTTTCCCCTCCGTTCACCAGAAGCGACAGTGGCAGGCTATCACCCACAGAAACAGTTATGATTTAGTCTCAGACAAGAAGCCACTTGAGCAATCACTACATCAACAGGAATACGCTTGTACCGCGTAGAAAAACAGAATGATATGTGGCCTTTTTCCTCAGTTGCGTAAGGAACGATGCTGCGAGGATAATTACTCCACGTCTGACAACGACAGCAGAAAACGAGAAGAATAACAGACCAGATAGAGCAGCTCGGTCATAGATTCTGGCAGCAGGGAGGCTGCTAGTAAATGTTTGTTTTTTTTCCAATAGCAATTGCCATTTTTTGATTTGCAGAGAAGAATGTCTGCTGGCTCCCCTCCAAAACAGCTCCAGGAAATGTTTAAATGGATAGACATGTTGTGACCCAGACATGGCATCCAGCTCAGATCGTGCTGATGGTCAATAAATGAGTTGGTGAGGCGCTGGAGAAAATGGATGTTAGGTTCCTCAAGAAGTAAAAAAATCAAGGAGCAGAGTGACAAGAATAACGCACAGGCAGAAGTCACAAGTCAAAACTGTCAACTTTATCTGCAAAACAGACTAATGAAGCGACGCGGTGCAGCTGGGGAGGCATCGGACTGATTCGCTGATGAGAAACACACCGAGGATTGCCTGGTGGACAGGTGGGGCCACGACAAGTTCGATAAATAAAACAGAGAGGGGAAAATGCTGCAGGTGTCACCGCGGCAGGGACGAGCAGCAGGTGCCGTGCCACTTCTGTCTTAAAAGTGATCCACATTCAAGATCGCTCTCTGGCAAAAAAGTTTGCAAAGGTCTCCAGGTTCTCTCTTTCCCTCGTTACAAATTCCAACACAGTCAGCATAAATGGTGCTAAACAAGTGCATGCAGGTGTTGGAGCGGCATTAATTGATGGTCTGGCCACTTGGAGGCAGAGGAACAGGCTGTAAACACAACACTGACACACATGTATTATCATCTCATGAGGTTGACACAGTGGACAAACAGTTGCCTGGCTGCACATCCAGCAGCTACGGAGGATTTTTTTTTCAACCAGTTTTGTGGGTTAGGGTTAGGGTTACGTTTTTATTACATAATTATGTAACATAAAAAACATAAGTGTGTTTTTTGTTTTGTTTTTTTGCATTTGTTGTATTTTCCCAAATTATGTCATAATACTTTTATTGCTTTTTTTAAAAAATGTTCTTACCTGTAATGGAGTTGGGCTCTGTTATATAAGGCAGATGGTTCCTTGGCCTCTCCTGACACATCGGTTAATTTTAATTATCTGATTGGACCAACTCTCATGTGTGTGCAAAAAGAAACAAACACAAACAAAACAAAAAAAACAATTGCTGTTAAGAATTTAACCGATTATGTTATTTGATTGCTTGTCAAATATAACAAAATATAATTTTTTTCAATAAATACAAAAGTAATTTCTTATTTGATATGGGTTGGACTTTTTTTGGACCAGGCATTGAATGGTAACAGACGAGAGTTCCACAATTAAAGCAAAGTCATTATCTTGTGTCACTCGGTTTAACATCTGCTCTTTGAACGCCTAATGTAGCCAACTCTGATTCTGCATCGAGCATAAAAAAAAAATCAGTGGTTAAAGCTGTTGTCTGATGGAAAAACGTTCATCATAATTGATATCACAATAACAATGAAGCGATAAACGACTGTCAAGGCAGCCGACTATCAATTAAAGAAATAAATGTTCATTTGCAGTCATGTTTCTGTTCGTCTGACAAACGTTCACTCTCATAGCAGCTCCGTTTTGGGGATATCTGTCAGTTCTTAAGCCGCTTAATTCTCCACTATGGTCGCCAGCTTGTTGCTAACTTTGTTTGTCTGAATTTTAGTGCAGAGTATGGAGCATTGAGTGAGTTTATGGGAGCAGTGAGAAAGAATGGAAATAACAAAGTCGAGGGCCATAAAACCAAAAGAATGATTTAAAACATAAAATGCTTTGAAGGGCTGGGGGAGAGGGGCAGAGTCCGGTTATTGTTCCCCTTAGACATATAAAAATAGGTTTTTGCGGTTTTAAAACAATGTATAATAGAGATTGCTCATTAGCAGCACCAGCTAAAAAATGTGTTTCTGACTGTAGCTACTCATTTTAAGAGCCACACAAATGCAAGCACCTTCACAACAATCCTTCCAGCAGGAGAGCTTGGCAAGAAGAATGGTGAAAAGTAAATAAATAAATAACAGTGTAAAGAAGTATATATTAAGTTAGGACAGGGCGCATTGAATTAAAGTCTACAAGAAGGCACTCAAGCAAACAAAAGATGTCAATCCCGGCTCTTAACACAAACTGTTCGAAAAGTCTGATGATAAGAAAAACCCAATCACCTCTAAGTCTTAACCCAGGCCCCTGAGGAGCCCTGCCTGAGGCTTCACACCGGCTTTAAGGGCTTAAAAGATCTGTAATACACCTCCAGGCCAGTCCTAACTGTGGTTCAAAAGAATTAGTTAAATTGTAAAATCAATTCTGCGCTGAACAAATAATAAGAAGTGATGTCAGACCTGGATTGGAGATGTGTGTTTTTTTTCCCTACCTGTTAGGAATGCAGCAGCTGCATACTGAACAATGCAGGGATTAGTCTGCCACCTGTATTATCGTCCTGCGCTGCAACAATAGGGAAGTCGAGTGCTTTGCTCAAGGACACAATGACGGTGGCTGTTATGAGGAGCGATGAGAGGGCCACTCGAAACACTTCATTCGCAGACAATCTGCGGATTCAAACTTTTGTCCTTGCATCGCGGGGCCATTCTTCTACCCTCTGGGAGGAATCAGCTTTAATTAAAAATCGCTCGGAAAAAAATGTTCAGCAGGCTTTCACATTCACTGTCAGGGAGCCTAGGTCAGTCTGAATCAGATCAGAGCGTGCACGTGGGCAGACGATCGTGTCTCCGAGCTGTCTCACTGGAATGACGGAGGGACTGCTACACACATCAGTTACCATGACTGCGGTCTGTATGTGTGTGTGTGTTCAATCAGTAGATATCATATATGGGAGCTCAGACATAAATTTCTCCCCAACCTTGCAGTGTTTGTGTGAACAGTCTTGAGTCAGAGGTGAAACGAGGACTAACCTGCTTCAGCTCTATGACTCAGCATCGTGTTAACCAGGCTAATATCTGTGCACAGGGTGTAATACTGACCATATGGTGTATTAGGACTGGATGGCCCGCTCTGATGCTAAATTTTTCCATAAACCTGAGATGTTACCACGCTGCTGGACTGACACACCCCACCGAGGAGCTGGGTGAGACGGCAGAGACGCGGCCGTGCTTGTCATGTTCGCACCACGCTGGCCCGCGACCAGCCGCCTCGAATGGCAGCCAGCCTTTCAGTCACGACCTTTAGGTGTCAGCCTCATCACAGAGTCCTTCAGACTGTGCACAAAATCAATATTGCTAACAGAAAACGCCGAACACTGAATCTGATCGTTTCAGTAGCCCTTCATAAGAGACAAGTACCGGGAGTCTATTATTATCCACACATCCTTCAGACGGCAGGTGAATCCACCGTGTTCGAGGCATTTAGTTATCCATTTATCAACAATAAAAAGACTTGCATGTTGCATTCATGTAAATAAAACCCTTGTTTTGCTTCTAGCTGTTGTCGTTATCATTTTAGCACCTCTTCAATTCATTTTACACACTGAGGACACGTTAATGCAGCGCACGGGTAAACTGAATGGACTTAGTGGCAGGAGGCCAAACTTTTAAATGAACTCTCACACCGGGCCAAGAAAGGCACTGGCAGAGCGTTCAGAATTCGTCGGAGTAAAGACTTTCAGCCTCACAATTAGGCTTGAAAAGAAATCCAATGCTAAAAAAAAAAAAAAAAAGTATTAATTTCTAATCACAAAGCCATCCAGTTATTGAAAAATGGCCTTCATTAAGTTGAAAAAGATCACAGGGACGGAGCTGCACTTTTTTAATGTTTAAATTAAACAACTACCAAAGGCAAGGAATTAACTTTGCAACCTCTGCGCCTGAGCGCTAAGAGGAAAATAAAAAATGTGGTCCACATTTCCATAAAATGTCCATCTGCTGAGGAAAAAAAAAAAAAAAAAGGTGTGACACAATCTAAAGATCCTCAACAGCAACTGAGCAGCCATCCATCTCCTGCTTCCCCACTTTCAATCTGATGCTTCTCCTGTTCATGAATTTAAACCTCCATTTCCTACTCTTTAAAATGATGCTATATTTAATTTCACACAGCGTCAACGCGCAGAAGAATTAAAACACACGTGCGGTTCTACCTCTGCGGCGCTGATGCGTGTTGTTATTGACCGTCGCCACAGATTTTTCTGCTGATTGAGTGTGATGTCGCCGGAAGCGGCAGAATAGCTGCTAAGTGTTCTTGAGGTGTTCTTGACTAAATATTCTCCATTAAATATTTACTCCAATCACTACGATATCTTACAAAAACTGATTTTCAGGGGCCACTTGAAGGCAGCTGAAACAAGCTGTAAACACAATGCTGGCATATCAACAGCAACATTATCAATCATGCTGGAGCTGTGATTGTGTCCGCCTGACAAATGTTAGTCCAATTTTCAATCCTAATCAGCTCTGTTTTTTGGACCTTGCACACGGACATTCTTATAAACACACTTTTTTTTCCTTTTTTCCTTTTTTTTCGGCTTCAAAAAAGTTCCCATCCACACCAACGGTATGAAAACACAGACGCAAGCTGTCAAGCGCACGCCAAAGCAACAGTTGCTGATATAACCTCTACCATAAGGCCACGTTGGCCAACAAAGGAAGCATGCCGAACAACCCCGGTTTTCCTGTCTACACATAAACACTGAAAACTGCGTGTCTGAATATCTTCACCCTGGATAGGAGTTCTCCAAAAATCTCCATTTTCAGTGATGTGAAACAGCGTTTACGTGCGCACGGAAGGCCAAAAATCGTCCTTTATAAGAAACACTGGTGTGTGTGCGTAGAGGCCTTGGTCTCTACCGACGCCTGAAGGATATATCTACTAATTGCTGGTAAATGCACTATGTTCACCAGCTTATCTCTGAATTCAGCCCTTATTAAACAGAGATCCCGCGCAGTGTAGTAGAGAGGACCCATATCATTACGCTGTCTTTTCACACTGAAGCAAACACTGATGCTGCCCGAGTGTGGTATTTTTGAGAAGCAAAAGAGACTTGACATCAAGGCTGACATCATCTACACCATGATGCTTGATACAAAGACTTTTTGACATGGCAACGTCTACAGGCACATCGACCCACGATCATTCTTACTCAATTTATCGAACAAAGCAGGGCCTACTTCTGTTGATGAAATCGGCATTGGCGTCTACAGTGACAATAGACCTCGTTGACATTCACAGACATGTCCGGCTGCCATCGGCCATCTGCTAACTTCCTAACCTCTTTTTCTTCTCCTTCTTCAGTTAGCTGCTAACTGCTGCTAGCTACATTTAAAATTCCCCGAGGGTGGATTGCACACATGACCTTGTCCTGTCCCGCCTTCTCCCCTATTTTACGCCGACGTCAACTCAGCTCCGTTACTACCTCGGCTGCCAGTTTGCTGATGGAATAACGTTCAGTGTCTGTACGTTTTACATTAAACGGCGAGGCGGGGTAACGGTAACATTGTGTGAAGTATATACTTTAAAGCTTCCTGCTGCAAATGAAAAGCTCATTGTGACGTGGTAAGAGTGAACCAAAACCGTGATGTTGTCGGCCCGACGGCTACACGATGAGCTCATACTCAATCTGAAGGAAGCTGCCTGCAGACTCAGGTGATGGTTCTCTGTAGGCTCACCGCCACGGCCAACGCCTTTCACATAATCATCTGATACATTTCTATGATACAAATATCGACCGCAGCTGCTTTAAAGTAGTTGTAACGGCCCCTGCATTACTTTTCTTGGCGCACTGAAAAGCAGCTCCAGTTTCGCCGTATAGTGGCGACGACGCCGCAGGTTTTTCAGTCATCTCTCGATGTCTGAATCGGACGCTACGGCAAGAATAGCGATGTAACCGAAACCCGTTATGAGCGGCAACACCAGATCCAGATCCAGCAGGCCGCCTGTGAACCAGGCTCAGATAAGTCTGGCCCCAGGGAGCCCGCAAGTCAGCAGGATAAATGACTTTGGCGACGAGATTCATACTTTGCATTCATAATTGACTGTTACGGAATAAGCCAGTAAACAACAGCACACAGAGAAACATTCCCGTTTCTGTCCTACATATGTTTGTCAACTGCGGGCTATTAATTCTACTCTGGATGTGATTCATCTCAGTTACAGCTCCGATGTTGCCGGCTTGAATATTCTCTGAATTCAAAATGCTTTGTGTCTGTTAATATTGACGTTCGATCGATATCTCTGACCGGCCGAACAACCACGTTTCAACACAAGTCGACACATATCTCTCTTCTTACCTTGTCTTTATCTCTCATGGAGCCCTTGCCGAGGATGGACATCTTCACACCCGTTTCCTCTTGTAATCGTTTCATGGAATTTCCCCGTGGTCCCAGCAGCTTCCCGACAAAATTAAACTGTGACACGGGAGGGGGAAAAAAAAAGCAATCAGACACCCTATCAACGCTTTCAGCATGTGTAAGAGGAGGACAAATAATGATAAAAGCTGGCATATATCTGGACAAATGTTTCTGAGGCCGCCTCTCCCTTCATGGGTTGGGTGTTAAAAAGGAATTTGATCCATTCGGAGAAAAGGTTAACCATGAAAGGTGCTCGCTGCCCATTAGTCATCTATTATCAATATAATCTCACATTCCAGTCGCCATTCATCATGTGGGGAAAAAGCTGTAATGTGGCCCGCGATGAATCAATAGAATTGTGCTCTGTACGTCGCACATTAAAGGTGACTCTCATCCCACATAACTCATGCATCCATCCATTCGTTTGAACTGTGCCCTCACGGCTCATGTATCTTATTGCCGTTTTGGGTCATCCATGTCACGCTGATGAAAAAAAAAAAAAAGAAAAGAAAAGTGAACATGGGCTCAAACCAATAACGTTCCTGAGACTATTCCAGAGGTCAGCGCTGAGATAAAGTCAGAAATAATGAGTTTCTTCCCAGTGGGAAATTAAGTAATACTATCCCGATGACAAACTATCTGATTCAAGCCTCGGGGCTGTGACTATCATTTCCCTCTCGCTGTGCACCAGCTAGTGCTCATGTTGAGAGAAGTAGCTCTGGGTTGTTGCGGGCACAACACTGCTGAGATTAGTAGTGATTAATCTGAGGGGTGGAACTCGTAACGCTGCTGTTTCTGACGGAAATATGAGCAGAGGAGCAATTAGAAAGTGTCATTTACCCCTCGAAACAAACCGACAACTTACACCATCTCACTGACTACTTTTTTATTTTCAAAAGAAAAAACTGCAATAAACTGTTTGACCTTCAGATGTTTTGCTGTTGGATGAGACGATAAGAGGCCCCCCTCCAGAGCTGAACAGGTGGTCAGCCGCCCACCACAACACACTCTGGCCAACCCTAAAATGATATTAACCTTTCCGCAAAGCAGCCTCTCCCACTGTGGCTGAGCGGCTAATAACTTCACTGCCAGCTGTGTGGCTTCTGCAGCTCAACTCCGACAACTGCACACTCAGCTTATTTTCGCCGACATCATTAACATCGTGAGTGAACGCCACGTCTCAGGTTAGGGAGGCGCCAGGGGACGCCCCAGATGAAACCCAACTTTGAAAAAAAAAAAAAGAAGAAAAAACGCATCCCCACTGTCCTTGGCCGTCCTCTGATCTGAATGATTAAGGCACCTTTGTCGATGCCTTTCTTCACAGGGGTTGCTTTTGACAGGACTATCCTATGGCTGGCAGGGAGCTCGAGAGCAGATGGTCGCGGCGGCTACGTCGAGAACGCGCTCGCTGGGCGGTAGAAGAAGAGTGGCCTGTTTTCATTAAGCTAATGAATGTCTCGAGCTACTCCGCCGCTCCATGGCGAGCAATTTGGGCTTTAGAAAAAGGGGCACGGTTCGGTGTTAAATGAGGTTTGAAATGATGCAATGTGCCCCCTGCGGTCTCAACACTGACAACTATGCAGATATCAGATGGAAGGGTGTTGTGAATGCAACGATTACGACGCGCAACAACATTCTCGTCATTGGGCAAATATTCAGCGATACAATGGGCGCCGGGATCGACTTATTTGTATTTCATGAAGGGTAACTTCTACACGAAGGACAAACATTTAATTGAGAGCTTTCATGCAGGATGAATTCTAATATATCAATCTCCATATTCATTCTGGGAAAAAAAAGCTATTTCTATAATATTCTGGGTCTACAAGGCTTAAAGCAGGAGGTGAGGGATGAATCGTGTGACGCTAATTTGAATCTGCGAACCTGCTAATGCAGCTGAGCAAAGCAGTTTCTCTAACGACCTCCATGACTGAGGCCTGCCTCTTAGATTACGATGAGTTCTTGAAATCCTCCTCATAGTTGAGAGCCCACTGCACTGCCACATCGGCGTACGAGTAAGCCAAATACCATCAATTCGAGAAACACGTTTTCCAATTCGACAGTAGACCACTGTATGATGAAATACAGAAAACAAATGAGAAAACACAGTCCAGTAAAAAAAAAAAAAACACACAAAAAACATCACCCTGCACATACAGAGACAAGACAATATTGATAAGATTGTTCTTCTGGTAATGTCTTTTGTCCCTTTCTGTTGTGTGCACAGAAGTCCTGTATTTGCTTTGTGTTCTCTGTATTTGCAGCGATTCGTTAAGCTGCAGCTGTGCTTTCAAACAAACGCACTCCTCAATTTATTCCTTAATGGGAAAGTCCCAGCGATTTTACACATCTAGGTCTTTTAACAGGTCTTAAATGGTACGACTGCGTGCCTCGTGAACTTCTGTCTGCCATGGTGTGAGACTGCAAAGCTATTGGCCACTGACTGTCAGGCTGGAAGACTACAATAATACGCACTTTGACCTCTACTGTCTACTTTTCTCTATCATGGTGTGGTTGAATATTATTTCTGGCCTACAGTACATAAAACTGAAATTGCCTTACACATTCATAAAAAGTTCTTTTTGCACAAGGGCCCTTGTGGAAGGGATGAACTGTGGGCTTGGACAACGTTCAGCACTTGCACACTTCCTAAGAATGTGCCAAACAAAGTCCAAGGGCAGCAAGAACAGTGAAGTCTGATAAGCAACGTTGGGCACAATGCAACATATTACATATTACTAGTTACCTTCATTTTAAAGTAATATATTACACTACACTATTATCACTGTCTGCATAGAGTAATATATTACTTATTACGGTATTTTTTAGTTACTTTCAACAAAATGCCCAAATAACCTATATAGAACAATTCAATATATATATATATATATATATATATATATATATATATATATATATATATATATATATATATATATATATTATTAGATAGGGATAAATATTTGTATTTGTAGGCTTAGTCATATGAAACGTAATAAACCTACACCTTTTATAATGTAGTCAATAATGACATGACAAGATGCATGCACGGGCATGTGTGATTCAAGAATGTAAATTAAAGTGTGTTCGGAGGATTAGCCTACGAAATACTGCTCATTTCAGTTGCACAGAGACTGAACAAAGACCTTTTAGGCTCAGTTATATTAAATACACATGTTGCCTGTATGAATATGATCAAGTGTTGGGTGAATGGATTCTTATAACTTTACTTCAGTCAGTAACGTTGATTATACAGTTACATGACTTAAAGCCGAACTATGCAGCAGCAGTTTCCAGACCAGATTACTTCGCCGTTTTCTAGCTTTGCACCAGTTTTGTGCATACGTTTTTCGCTACAGGGCTCCCCCTACAGCTTCGGCGCAGATACACTGTCGAAAAGACTTGCTGACGAGCCTCCCCCGCCCACCTAGCAGCCACTACGTTACCATGTGCATCTGTTTTCTAAGAAGCCGGCCGGCTAAACAGCGAGTCATGTCTGGCACTTAGTGCACTTAGTACTCTATGTTCAGCCGGACATATCGCAAGATACAGGCGACAAATCATGCGACATTCAAAGACCGAACTAGATATCTAAATACCAACAAGAACCTGGATTCAGAACGCAAACAAACGTGTTTGGTAGCAAATGACTGCTACGCTAAACACCCGCTAACTATCGAGCGAGCCATCAAGAAACCAAGCTAAACACTTGCAGGGCTCACAGTAAAACAGTCAAGCAATAACGTATAATAACTCTTTTTTTGTCAAGCTCCTTTTTCTTCTTCTTCTGTTCCTCCGACTGTGGCTTCCTGGGTCTCTTTTTAGTCGACCGATACATGAGGAATACAACAATTGCCTTGCAACTGGCAGTTTATATCTACCTGGTTCCATGTTTGGGGGTGTGTTTGCCGTAAAGCAGTTTCGAAACTACAATCTGACTACATTTTCGAGGGGTGGCGGAAGTGAGCCGATACTTCCGCCGGCTCACTTCCGGATTGAGTACTTGGGGGACCGGTGGCAGCAAGTTGCATGTTCCGTTTCTCCGCCCAGAAGCGCTAGGGGGAGTCGTAGAAATGACCAAACGACCCAGAAAGTGTCAAAGAACATTCAGAATGACTTTCAGCCTGCATAGTTAGGGTCATTTTTGCTAATATTGTTGCATAGTGCCCCTTTAACTGTAGTAATATGCTACTGAAATATTATTAGTAACGTGTTATATTGGTAAATGGACATGCATTTATATTTCGCTTTTGCAGTCTGATGACCACTCAAAGCACTTTACAATACTTGCCACATTCACCCATTCACACACACATTCAGACACTGATGGTGGAGGCTGCCATGCAAGGTGCCAACTGTACATCAGTAGCAATTTGGGTGACCTTCCAATCACTAGATGACCCGCTCTACCCCCTGAGCTACAGCCGCCCCATATTACTCCATTACCGCTGAAAGAAATACACTTCAGCACTGCAGATATCCTCGAGTGATGTCACTTGAGTCGATGGTGGTTGGGGTGTAAATGTAAAAATGTAACAAATCTGGCTGTGGAGTAATTAAAGAGTGAGCTCAGCATGTGTCTGCAGCCAGCTCCTCATCTCTGCACAAGGCTAGCTGCACAAGGCTGCATTAGCTGCTACTAGCATAACACACTGTAATGCATACTCATTATATTAAGAGTTGTTTAAACACACTCAAATGCCTGGGCCCTTTAATCGCACTACCCTGACCTCTCAACATCACTGTCGATAGGAGCTACTCTGAGTACTACGAACAGAGTCCACCTGTCACATGGTCCTCGTCATTATGCTCCTACATTTAGTTTAATATTAAGGAGGGCTGTGATCTACATTTATTTTCATGTGGTGTCAGACCGCAGTGACTGAGACCTAAAGGTAAATTATTTAAAGGTTTTGGAGCAGATGAAATCCTTACATTTTTGACATAGGGCACTTAGTTTCAACAAAGGCATGTAAACCTGGGCATGAACAACAGGAGGACTGAGCCATGAATGATCTCACATCATGAAAAACAGGAGCTGACACACACTCAACCAAAAATGTATTGCTACTTTTACACAAATGATGCTGTTTAACATAACTTTGGCCCCTTATAGTACAAGGACAAAAGCTTCTTTCATTAACTAACCCATCACCGGTGTACAGAGAAAAATGGCGGGGAAACAGACAAAGACAGGACATAGATGAAACCTGACACATGAGGATAAACTTTTAACATAAAACGGGAAATCACAAAACTAAAAAAACAAAACCATGACCAAAACCCACTGCTGTCGAGAAGAGGATTTTATCAGAATAGAAATATACATAATATATTTATAGAAACTATTTTGGCTGCAGGCTGTAATATTTTATCTTTATTTCATACCTCTGCAATAATGTGCCCTACGAGGCCTGAGATCTCTATGAACGCACAGCATCATCCCAGCTGAGTTTAATTTTCCATACACTCAAAATACTTCTGAGAATATTGTGTTCTTGAACCTGATTTTTAATGCTGCTAAATTAAAAATAATACAATCAGTAAAAGACACATTAAAAAAAAAGATCAAAAGAAGAACACACACATGAAAAAATCAAAGAGAACCTCGGGATGATTTCATCTACCAAAACAAACATGTTTGCTTTGCTCCAGTATTAGGTCAGTTCCATGGAAAGAATACAAACATTGACGTTTTTTTGACTTCAAGGTGCCGTAGTGCTGCAGATCGAATAACAAAAAGAAGAAGAAAAAAATACCATTTCAGCTTTTAAGCTGGAAAATGTGCACAGTGGCCTCCCTTTAATGCAGTGCACCGGGGCCAGTCAAGATTTGCAGATGTCCTGAGGCACTTACTGCCAGGTTAGCGAGCTGTGCTATTGGGGAAGGTCCAGGTCCTGTGTGATAGGAGGATTAAAGCCTAAGGTAGAGGTTCATGCTTTAATGACAGCTGGGGATGACTGGGCTGTGAGCTTGTCAGAGGAGTGTGTCCTATCACCTCCACAGACATTAAAGAAAGCAGATGAGTGGTTGTTTGGCGCTCACATGATGAGCAGAGGAGATTTGCTACTGTTCACTTGGAGAGCCTTTTAGAGAGGAATCAAATCATCAAATGGAGCATTTGAAGTCAGTGTTAATACTGATAATCTGATATTAAGGTATGACTTTCCAACTGTTGCCTTAAGTGAGGATGTTGCGCTGTCAAAACATTAAACAACTTCGGACATATGCTGGCAGTCTTTGTAGGATCATACACTGCAGTTCAAAGAGTCTGAATCGCAAAAGCATTTCACAGAGAGATGAGTGAAACCATAAAACTAGTAGAAATACAGGGGAAAAAAAGAATAATGCTGAGCATAAAGTTAATTTGCTCTGAGGTAAAAAATAACCCAGATCTTACTGATGCTTCATCACTACAAACTGGAGCAGAATGTCCCAATAAAAATTCCCAATTCCCAATCACAAACAGGGAACAGCCTCCACACAGAGACAGAAAACGAAGCACACATCCTCATTATGGATCAGGCGACAAGCAACTTCGGCCAAGACCAAGAGAAGCTAGCAATGCCAAAATAACGCAACGCAACTAATATGATATATTTAGGCCTATGAAAGTGATCCAGATCAGTTGTGTTTTACTCCAACAGCAGCAGCAGCAGCAGTTACCTAGTTTTCCTGTTAGAGCGAAGACAAATCAATTTGTACAACCTGAGCTCCATAACAAGCTTCAGCCTCTAAATGACAAACGACTTTTCTGCATCGAATCTCCTCCACTCCTTCAGAAACCGGAGAGGCAGAACATTACAAATCCTCTTCCGAATGCAACAAAAGGAAGAAATAATCAACACCGTTACTCTGTCTCATTTTCACTCTTAATATAATGCTACAACGTACACATTACAGTATGTAATAAAATCGCTATACTGTTGGGAAATTAATGAATGAGAGGGGAATGTATTTTTCGATTTTGTTTAGATAAAAAGTGACACCGGGCATGTGCTCACAGACATCAAACTGCAACTTTAAAGGAGCAATACGTGAGATTGTAACATTCAAAAGTGGACTGAAATGATCAACAGAATGTGAAGAAATAAGAACATTGACTTCATTCTAAGGAGATATAGCCGCACCTTTGCATGTTAACCAGCAAGCTCCTGCCCACCCCAGTCCAGGTGCTTGTGCCCTGCAGTTAGCGGCCCATGCAACAAGCCCATGCAAATTAGCCCATATTTGAAGTTGTGTTTGTGTCCATCTGATGAATGTAAGTCAAATACTCACTCTCCTTTCTGCTATAGTTTCTAGTCTCCACCAACTCTGGAGTGTTCTCAGCTACTAATTGCCTCACCAGCTAATTACCAATTGTGCCTGCTGTTTATCTGAGCTATTTTTTTCTACCTGGCTCTGCTTGAAATGATGTTGATGACAGCTATGAGTTACAACCAGAAAAGCAATGACGTGGGGCTCAAAACCAAAAGAGTAGGCTGAAAGACACTAAAACGCTCCGTGTAGCTAAGGCGAACCGCAGACACGTTTTTGGGTGACATGTTTTTCCACGACAGGCTTCGACATTACACGCAGTAATTAAATGCACTGTTATTAATTAGAGCGGCTTTAATGAGGGGTACAATGCAATTCTAAACACACATTACTTTATTTTTGTTTTCCCCAACCGTCCTGAGGCGGCCTCACCATTAGTCGCAATTAGATTTAATTTTCTCCAGCTGAGAGCAGCTCCTTCATTTCTATTACAAGCCGCACCATGAGACAATAGTGTCAATCAATGGCGCACTCGAAAATCAAGTGAATCTTTGCGGCGCGCTGACATTCCACTCGAGTTTGTCACGTTCCCAGAGCTAACACATAAGTACTAGAAAATCCTGTTAGTCTTGTTATTCGTATGGAGCATATGTGGGATGATTCTATACACCGGGGAGTGTTTTTATCTGTATTATATCTCAGCAGCATTGTGCCAGACAAAGTCATCACACAAACACCGACTCGACCGGATCCAAGGAAGAACCGTGATGCTATCAAACAAGTGCTTAATTTTAATTCACACTCTGCACTCCTGCCACTGTATTCAGCACTTATCTAAGCAAAACACCTTTCCACATGATAGGCCTTTCTTTGGGACACTGACATCTCTGGGCAGACAAAAATGGGATTTCTCTATGGATAGAGCGCGGCTGCTGCACTATTTAAAGGTCACAATAACCCAAGACTGATAAGCTCAAAATTGTGGCACCCACAAGGACACAATACGATTTAATGTGTTGTGGGCTGTGTGTGTGTGTGTGTGTGTGTGTGTGTGTGTGTATGTATGTATGTATACCTGCAGGATAATTGGTTAAAGCACATACCCATCGGAGGTAACTAGCTTGTTTTAAATGTGACAAGAGTAGAAATATGTCCAATTTATTCAAATTAAAAGGGCAAAAATCGTTTGTTTTTTTTCATTCTCACACACACACACACACACGCGCGCGCACACACACACACACACACACACACACACACACACACACACACACAATACTCCCAATTCTGGACTACCAGACAGTATCAGCCATTGAAAATCTATTTCATGCCCCAAGGTTATGAGATGCTAATCAAGCTGTCTCATTAAACAGCAGAGGATAAATTCTAGTTAAGAGATAATGAAAATGACCATGCTGATTATCTTAATCATATTTTTTGCTGAGTAAGTAGCGATCGCTGCACACATTCTCAAGACGTCCATTAGCAGCTGTGAGCGTATCATTTGTTTACATGTCAGACCGGGACAGGTACAGATGTACCTCCTCTCCTCCCGTTAGCAGAGATCAACCTCGTTTTCAAGGATTCATCACTTTTTCAGAGATTATAGATAGAAAGCGATGGGAAGGTCACCGGAGGAAGGCTCCAAGGCTGAACGTCTTTATCTTGACAGGCTGTGAAACGACAACAAAACCTAATGTACATTTTACAGAGAGCGGTGCGCTAAACGCACTGGTCGCCTCCGGTGAATGATGGGTTCGGCAAGCTTTTACCAGGTCTGAAATTTCTGCTCATTTTCGTATCCTATCATGCAAATAAACAAACTAAACCAAAAAAAAAAGAAAAAACAAAATTTAATTTAAGTTAAGTTTGAGATTTATTCTGTTTTGAGTAAATATGCCTCAGCTCTCCACTCCGCTAATGTATTTCAGATGCTGACTGCTAAAAGTGAATTTCTTATTCAGCGAGTTAGTGTAGTGTGACATGTGCAATCTGCTATTAGTTCACAGATGCCTTGTGGGACATCAGGGGAGGACTTCTTGAGAAAATAAACCAATCAGAATGTTACAGTGGTTATATTATTGCACAACCTGAACGTTGAAATGTTAAAAGTAACTTAACAGTGAACTCACACTGCATAGAATGTATCATATTATAATTTTAGAATTATTTTAGATTTGACAGGATCATTAGTTACGGCTGAGGTCCATGATCAGGGTTGAGGAAGTTGTGTAGTGTGCGACTGTAGTTGTGTGCCTTTAGTATTACAACGCTGAACACACTGAATCTGTCTCTTACCGCTGTTTGATCCGTCGCTGCAGCAGACTGCTGGCAGCCCTTGCCCACGGACCACATTGAAAATTTGCTTCTATCTGTATGTGGTACAATAAATGTATGCGTTGCCGTGCTAACTGAAGAGTGAAATTAAATGAAATACCCCTTTAATATGCTGTGTCGGCGCTGACTTTTTGATTTTGAATGTAAGCTACTTACACGCATAGTGTGCGACAGTAGCCGCTGTCTGTCTGACTCAATGCTCGACAAAGTTTGAGTCGATTAAATCAAATCAAATCAAATCAATTTTATTTATATAGCCCAAAATCGCAACCACATTGCCTCAATTATTTGTTGCATTGAAGCAGCTGTGATTAACATGAACTGCCACGGAACAAGGGCCTCATTTATAAGGCAGATTCACAATCAATTTCGAGCACGTGTGTGTTTCTGTTTGTTTTTGATCCCTGATAATTATGTGTTCATTTCTTGCCCTTCTCGCTCTTTCCCTTTTCCGTTTTTTTCGTCCGTCCATGTCTGTTTAATTGTTTATTCACTTGTGCTGGCATTAAAGAGGGGCGAAATCACGAGACAGCTGCCGCGAGGTTTAAGCCGATTTGAGATTTACAGACCACAGGTGTGTGAGTTACAAATGGGGTTTCTTAAAGCAAAGGGGGGTTTTTGTGGGGAAAATAGCTGCACACGCTGCTCCAGAACTTATTTCTTTTTCATTGGGCATAAAAGGAGCAAGTTTCAGCCAGATTAATTCCTATGAGCGCTTCCAGCTGAAACACGTTCTTATGATATGCTAACAATAAGAAGGGTGATTTGTTTTTCTGTGCTCGGCAGCTTTATCACGCCGTAACAGCGTTGATGGTTCAAGTATAAATCTCAGAGCAATATTATAAATGAGGACCTAACAGACTCTTTTTCTCAGAGGACATTTTGACTTGTCAAAAAGCACAGCTGGACAGAATCAGAGAATTAATGAGAGCTTACATAAGGTGTTACAGAGCAAATGGAATGATGCCATCATCCATGTTTTTCACAGCACCTGTGTTATTCCTTCTACGACGCGTCAAAATGTCTGCAGTGAAAGCGGTCCTCGCTATCCGTCTGTCAGTGTTCCATAAAGAATGATTTCATTGAATCACTTTGCATCTAATTACGGTGCAGGAAGGTGGCAGCTGAAAGCAGGAATTAGCACTATTAGACTGCTGAGGCAAGAAAAAACAAACAGACTTATGACATTTTATACTTTATTCTGCTGCCAGTGACAGACAGGCAGACTGGACATTATTGAGAAAGTTGGCTTCCAGAGTGACATAAAATAAAACCAATTAGTTTTGTGCCTCTTGGTGGGGGGCAAATGTTGTCAGATGAAAAAGTCAAATATATTGATCAGTGAAAACTGGCCAGAATTCATGTCTGTACAGCCACAATGTACCAACATGTTTCACAACAGTAAATCCAAGACCCTAAAACAAATAGCTTTACAAAAGCAGTAAAAGAAAATCTAATATAACAATGAATCCATCATGCAGCTGTTAAAAGAGTGAATTATTACACAATATCATCAAAAATTCAGAAAAAAAATAGTTTTATTTCTTAAACTGCACATTTTGTCTGAAGAGTTTAGTTTGGACATGAATATTGCGCCGCTTCAAGGCTGCACTGTCTCACCTCCGTGAGAATGACCCGTTTTGAACTCAAGGTCTCTGCTGCGTGCAGCATCGTACTCATCTTTTCCGGGCCCTGCTCTGCTTTTTGTTGCATCCTCTTGTGCACTTGATCAAAGAGTTCCTTCATGTGGCTAATTACAATTAACTGAAAGTGCAGTGTTACCAAGATGTTCAAGATAGTGACACTGCAGTCTTGCGTGGTGCTGACTGTGCATTTAGGTCGCAGAAGCTGTTGTTGGACAACTGCTCCGTCCCTCTGGGCTGCACTGCTGTGCTCCCTCCGCAGAGCCGTTATGTCCGCCAGACAACAGCAAGATTTTGATCCTGTACATTTTTTTTTGTTTATGACGAGACTGATTGACATTTTTAAAACGTATCTCAATTATCTGTCTCAGTGGTTGGTGGCTCCGCTGGTTTTCATTAACCATCTAATCAGGAGCTGACTCACACCTGGGACACCAGGTGAATGCAATTCACCAGCAGGCAGGACGGAGACCAAGCCCTCTATCCTCTATCTTTTCATTTTACTCCCAATGTGGAGTCTCCGAGAGGAAATTGTTTCCCCCGCCCGTAGAATCAGTATGCTGGAAACTAATGGTGAGGGAAGATGTTTCCGTTTAATTTGAGTCTTGAGGTGTTGGACTTACAGGTGCCTACAGGTACATATACTATTTCATATCTATCCTAAACCTCTAAAGGTATGAACCGTACTTTACAAACCATTGTGGAAGTCTTTTGCAAAAGCTGTTACCAAAAAGGCTCATTCCTACCTTTTTATTTAGACCTTTATTGATGAACTGTAGGACTTCTAGACGAGATTTCATCCCACCAAAATGCAAAAATACAAGCCTGTTTTGCTCTAATGTTGACACATGCAAATGTGCAACACAACAAAAAGGCATGTTGGCTCTTGCAATCTGCTATTCCTTGTATCAAGAGCTCTGCCTCAGTTTGTTTTTAGGACTAGCAAAAAGTTGCATTGTGCACATTTAATCCCTATTTGTGCCAAACTGTTATAACCTGGGGACGTCGTAATAGTTGCCCAGGTACGTTTGTGACCTCAGTCCTGTGTTTAATCCATGTTTAGTGTAATGCAGAGGTCATGTGAAAAAATGTGTCCAGTGCAAAATTGGCATGATGGTGATTTGGGCATGTATCAGCTTGCTGTTTTCAGACAACTGAACGAGTAAGAAATTTGATCGCTGCTCACAGAAGTAAACAGCTGTGATATCGGCTATTTTTACGTTAACCTAAAAAGTGATGATTTGAAAGGTTGGGACCAACAAATGGTTGTCATATTCAAGTACAGCCATAAGGCATCTATTACTTGCATTCAGAAATCTAAAAATCAAGATCTATGATGTTTATTGCAATATGGCCTTAAAGTATCAAGTCATATTATTCTATTCCATCTCAACCAGTCCTTTGCATGTGTGCCGTAAGTTTGGGGAATATTCAGTCTTCACAATTAAAAAGTACTTCCGAATGAAAAATGGTCTAACACTTGGCCAGAGAATGCGCCTAATGAGCCAGAAACACAAGGACAGAGAGATCTCTCTGAGTCACTGTGGGTCTTCTTCTCCCAAGAAACAGGCTCAATTGGCATTTTTTTTATAGATTTGAAATCAATGTAATGAAGTTAGGAGTTCCTGAACACAGCTTAATTACTTTTTTCAGCGCTGATCCTGAGGAGGAAACAGCAAATTGATTTCTACAGAGTGTCCTGAGGGGCTCACTGGACTCGAGTATGCCGCACGAGCTCCTGAGGAGTAGTTAAATGTTCCTCTGCCCTCCACTTGTCTTGAATCCCTCTTAATGAGACTGAAAAATCAGTAAACTATATTTTCAAACATCACGGGGCATGGCTCAACATAGAAATTAACTTTAATTGAGGCACCGTCTGTGTTTTGTTGAGGATCTGTCCTCTATAACTGTTTCACTGAGACCCGGCAGCGACAACAAGAGGAAAAGTGACCAGAAGTGAGCAATTTCGAATGAGTACTGGGAAACTAGAGGGTGTCGCTGGAGTGAGAGTGTCGTTCAAAGAAGAAAGGAGCCATGCAGGTTTTATATATTAGCACTGGTTAGGTCAGACAGAAGCGTATGATGGTAAGAAGTTCCCCCAAAACATGACACATCGGCAAAAGCAATTAAAGGAGAAAATCTTTGTGCTACAAGTCAAAGCTTATGGTGTGTTCAGACCAAACGAGAGATTCCATACGAAGACAATGATTAGAGGCAAATTTACATCTTATCATTGACATTGACACGCTAAGCGAGCATTCTCATGACTGTCACTTGACGCTGTGCTGTGAAGGCCTATCGCCGTTGATGTTCACACTGACGTCGTGAGGTTCATGTCACCAATGTTCGGAGGTTGAACGCGAAAAATAATGAGGGAGATGATAATAATCACTAATCGTGGCCCAGAGCTGTTCACTAACATACTGTATCTACTCGAACCGAGACAGGACAATTAAGAAGCTGCCATGGAGGGAAGAGAGCGAGAAAGGAAGACTACCTGGTAAGTTTTGGAAATACATCTCAGCTCAGCATAGCTCTGATTGAGCCGAACTCCATTCAGGGAACAAGCATTTTAAAAGTTGCCTGCTTGCCGTCTGACCCGACAAAGCGTGGATTTGGCTTTTTACAAGGCGGCACAATGATGTTGTTATTTGCAGTCAGGTCACAGAGAAACCTCTTTGTTGTGGGTTGATCCCAATGTGGTTCACAGTTTTCTATATTCGTGTTACTCACAAGAGTAGCGCAAATATTTTCTCAGCATTTGCTCTGAACACAGCATTAGAGGTGCAATATGTTAGAATTGTCCACCTGTCAAATTCATACTCAAAACAAAGTTTGGGACCAGGGCAGTATCAATGTTCACAACACAAGGACAGGAGATTTGTACTGGGATGAGTGTTAGCATGGTAGCTTCATTAGATGGCTTTACAACACAAAACATAGACATCATAGTATCAAAGCTGCTATTTGCTGACATTCTACTGATAATGTTAGTACATTTTTGAGCATTTTCAGTTAAAATTCTTACATACTTTATCAACAACATTACCATTACAAGCAACTATTAGCAAACCTAATGTGTTGGTTATAGTCTTACATGTGACATTGGTGCACAGCAACAGCACTTTGCAAACAAATGTTTATTTTCTTTATTTTGCCATTGTCATATAAAAGTTATTAATGTTACAAAGTCACGCGTGGATACATTATTACTATGCATCCAACAAAGCAGCTGTTTGAAAATGAAAAATAGTAATATTAAAAATACCTTCTTTTACTAGCCTACAAAACAAATGCACTGCTGGCCAGATCTGGGACCTTACCAGAGGAGGTGGTGCTCATACAGCTTTTGTCCACAGGGGCTGCCAGAATCAACAAAACTAACAGTTCCGAAAGCTAGCCTTTACAAGCAACTATTACTAAACTTTGAATCAGTTTGCCATTTATCTCAAAATGAAAAACATGTGTTTTAAGATAAGAATTTAAGGGGTTTGATTAAAAACAAAGAATTATGGCAAAACAAAGGACTAATTCTATTTTACTGGATAAAGGACTTAAAACAAATGAACATAACAAAAAATGACATTTGCTATCAACATGACAGCTGGACACAAATATATTCTGTATTTACAAAAAAGAAAGGATACAAATATTGGAGAAGAAAATCCAATAGATACAGCAGATTGTATCAATAAATATCCGGTGCCCTGGAGCTGACATTAATCTGTTAGTCTACCAACATTACATTTGCAGTACATATGTACACTCAGAGGGGGACAGATAATCTATACACTACATGGAAATATGCGGTGCTGAATGCTGTGTTGCTTCACAGTGGCCATTATTCTTCAGCCTACCTGCCATAGTCGGTGGAGCAGGTTTCCTTGATTACAGTGGCAGTAAAGCATCCTGGTTCTCCACACAAGCAGCTGTGTGCTGTAGCTGAGCCGCCTGATGGAGCAGCCTCATTAGGCCACATTTCAAACTCTGTCAGTACTGACATTGCATAACTCAGAATAACACGCACTGTGTCATGCAGTGATTTATGGTCATTGTTCTCTACTGTACCCTTGAGTGCTTTAGTGCACGAAAACTTTTCTTTTTTGATGACTACATGAAAATAAACAGACACTGCCTGATGACTTTCTGTTTGTCTCTTTGAGGGTTTTTCACCGATTTTCAGCCCAAAATGGCAGAGCAGGTGAAGCTAGAGCACCAAGACAAACTGTCCAAAACTTTTCCAGAGGAAGGCCAAAACCAAAACTTATTATTACACGGCTCTTCTTAATGCTGTAGAATGCTCCATTCACTTGAATGGGCTTTCCCAACATTCGGTGGTCAACTATTTTTGTGTAATTGACCGTTGCTAAGCATTTTTTTTACCGCTGTCAAGGAAAGTGGGCTTTTTGCCTCCGATTCAGGTGTTTCGTAGCACTCCGCATTCTAATTTTGCAGCACGAATTTTTGCTGTGCAAGTAGTCCAGTCACTTATCACCCCGGCGTATTCGGTTGCTAAGCGCTGTCAGCTGATCTGTAGTCTACTTCATATCGGAAAAAACGTACTCCTAGGCCACTAGTATGGATGAGTTTCACATTAACTTTAATATTTTTGGAAAATACAGTGATTTTGACTCTTGGGCAAAAGGCTGAGTTGTCGTCACTGGTCAAGAAAAGAAAAAGAGAGGAAAGCAGCGAAGAGGGAGAAGCGAAACGGCACAAAGTTTTGGATGACAGAGACGCTGATAAAATAGAAGAGGATGGACACGAACTGAACACCAATCAGTTCGCTTTGCATCAGGGTCCGGTTCGTCCTGTCCGGACTTATTTTCCCGACAATGACCGCCGTTCTATACATTATCCCTTACTTATGAGGCTTTAATTAAATAGTATTTTAGCTTTTATATAATTAAATCACAACTTAGCATTACATGTTTTAGTCACAATAAAGCTTTATTTGAAAAAGATGCTGCATGTTCAGGGTCGTAGTGATGAGGGATATTGTCCTCCTTCGCTACGGCAACAGATTGCTCACAAATAAGACATACTGCCTCCGAATTCCCATCTGTACAGAAGAAGTCCTCTTGCCAGCTTTGTTGGAAATGTCTTCTGTCTGTGTGCCACTGTCTCTGCCTCAACATGTTTTTCTTACCTCGCATGACTTTTCGTCATGACTTTTTGACATTTAATAAGACCTTGCAAAACAAAACAGCATATGTAACTACTCATATTAATTAATCAATCATATTAATTGTTTTATATATATTTACAGTGTTTTTAACTAGAAACAAGTGTTGGGCCAGATTGAACATTGTGACGGACCAGCTCACACTTGCTCTGGTCCAGACTAGAGGCTCTTTTATGCTCCCTTTACATACAAAAATGGATATGTCCATTTCAGACAATATTAACATTAACATTAACATAACAGCCACTGCCACTGCTTTCTTCACGTTGGCATGGCCATTAAGAAATACAACCACTAGAGGACGCAGCTCGGAGTAAACCTCCGCTTTTCCTTCACCACCCTCCGACTCACATCTACTGATTTGTAGTAACGAAGTAACATCAGACAGATGTTTAACACTTCTCATCGACTCTCATAACCTCTCCTCAATCAAATCTGCCATCTTTAAAACTTCTCCCTCTTGTCCCGTTGTCATGTCTCGCTTGAACTATTGGCTGCACTGCCCCCCATGACTACTGGAGGGGCTGCTGTGTTAGCCCCTATCCATAAGTGTTCAGAAAACGTGCAAAAAATATGAATAAAATGAGTGCAGAGTATGGGCAGAAGGCTCCATCAATATCTGACACTGAGCCATAAGAGACCCCGTCCACTGACAGACAACTAAAATTAGATTCTCCCATCTTGCCTTGCAGTTTAACTGTTCTGGTCATTTGAAAATACTGCAGATATCTGTTAATGGTCAGGTTCTTTCCACAGAAAATTATACGTGGGACCCTACAGCTGTAGGGCGTGGCCGCCGTGTCTCTTACCTTGGGGTACTGTTGGATTGGAATGAGAACTCTTTCGGAGAGCTTGATGTTTTTATTGCTGATGATATCTAGGTATTTCTTCATGTCGCCATCTTTTCTCAATTCATCACCCTCGCACTTTTCAATCTCTGCAGGAAGACAAAACAAACAAATAGGATAAGAAGATAGTTAGTTCGTCATGCAACTGAAAAAAGCATCAGTCAACATCTTGAAGCGCCAACTGCGGCGTGACTTTCACGCGGCGACACATTAGGAGACGTTTAACAATGCATTGCACAGCACGGTGAATATTCGGCTGATTAGTACGTCTCTCAGCTGTAAATGTGCTCACATTGCAAACTTAATGATATGAGATTATCCCACTGACTCCTGATACCTCCTTTTACATCAGGCCCTGTAATCTCATGATCCAGTAATTCCAATCAAAATAACAACAGAGGCGAACAGTCGCACTCAGCTCGCTGTGGCTCACTTCACTTGCAAACTGAGCTCTAGCGGGCTGCCAGCAGTCTCTGACCCTCACACAGAACAAGAGTCCCGCAGACGGGGGATTAAACATGTCAAACGGTTGATATTATCGGGTAGAAGTCAATTGGGGTGCTGAAGATTAGATCAGTGAGCTAATCTGTGAGATCATATTTACAGATCGTTGATTTCAATCAGACTGCAGATTTGCTCCTTCAAATCTTGTGCAAATAGGCCCAGTAGTCCTCTTGTGTGTCCCAGGCCTTAATGAAACAAGATGAGAGCTGAGAGGGTGGTCAACAGTCAGGTTTAGCTTCACAGCACAGCCCCCCCCTCGACTCATGCACTTTATATCACTTGACCTAAAAAGCACTCGCACCGATCTGTTGTTCACCTCGCAGGGATCCTCCTCTGTCGCTAATTAATACCCAGCGGAATTACAACTATCGGTCTGCAGCACACTTGCCGGACAACAAAAAGACGTGGCTGAACAAGACCGAGGACGAGTCAGCGACCCCTCCTGAGCAGCTTTACAGAAACTCCAGAGGCTGTTTAGACTGGAGCACCCTTATCTGAGCTGTCAGCAGCCAGTGGACAAAGCTGTGAGGTTAAAAAAACAGATCAGGCTTTGAATTAATGCATTTCTCTCTTTTTGCACAAAGGAAGGACAGCAATATGTCCTCAGAAGCTGCCAAACCCACCTTAAAATCAATGTTAAACCAGAATCTGACTTTCTCTACCTGTTTGTGAGGATAAAGTGTTCCAATTTAGCAAAAGGCTCCTTCTGAGCCTTTTCCTTGACGTGACCTTCCTTACATCCATAACTCCAGCTTAACGACGCCTCTGCTCCAGTCGGCTCGGATATTCACTCATTACAGCTTCTTATGGTCAGCGGTTTCAGTTTTACACCATGAATTAAGGTTGTTTGTTTGATACTGCAATTGTCTGTGAAATCACAAAGACCGACCCGCAACGATTTGAAATGTGCCACTTTCTTCCAGCACGACACAATCTCTCTGATTGTGCCTGATTGTTTGAGGCAAGATCATTTAAATTGGGACATGCTGTCTCCCCCTTTTTTTATTTTGCAGCTTCCCTCCAAGTTGACTTTCACCAAAGCCGCAAAAGTGTCTAAAAATGAAAATGGGCGCGTGCCAATCAATATTTAAAAATGCCTTCTGGGTTATTAAGAAGCAGCACCAGATGGAAGAGCCTTAGCTGATATTTACTGGAGTAGAAGTTTGTTCATTGCTTTTTATGACCCCTTTCTGGCGGCACTGAAATCAGACTCCATCGTTTTGTCAACTATTTAGGCTTGTGAAAGAAGTACAAAGTTTACTTGCATGTCTCACAACGAGGCTCTAATGGAAGGGACTGTGTCAATTGAACCCGGTGAACTCACGCCGCTGCCGCCTGCCACTGGGTACAGACTGTGCCCAAAAGCCTCGAGCCGAAATCACAGGAAACAGATTTAAAGACCCCTCCAACCTTTTATTCCCATCAATGCGGCTGATTCACACCTCCTTACGTGACACTTTCACACAAGACAGGCGCCCGCGGATAGCAGGAGATTCTAAAATGTGCCTTTTAAAAATAGTTAGATGGCTTTCCTGAGGGTATGAATCAATCACAACCCATGGTGCACAAACACAAAGAGGTGTGCTTCATATCCGGAACACAGGGAAGTGTATTGTGACAAATTGAAAACATGAATACAGTCTATATACATAAATCGGTGAGGCTGATGGTGGAGCCATTTGTTCCATTACTTGGTTCAGACTCAAGCAACTATTTGATGGAATGCCATTAATTGTTACATTCATAGTCCTAAAAGGATGACCTCTTGACCTCTTTCGTCATCATCAGGTCAAAGTCACTTTTTCCATTACTTTGGTTTATGACTAAACAACTGAAAATAAAGTAAGTAAAGTAAGTGAAATGTAAAAGCACATTTATAACAGTTCACACTGATCAAAGTGCTGTACATAGTGCATTCAATAAGTAAAAATGAAAGTAAAAATAACAATGTTAAAAAAAAGATACATAAAACACAGATAACCACATATTAACAAAGATAGTAGTGCAGAGGTAAGATAGATTAATGGGGAGAAAAAGGCAGGGTGTACAGATGGGTTTTGAGCCTTGATTTAAAGGCAGAAATGGAGGGGGCATCGCGTATGTGTGGTGGCAGTTGGTTCCATAAGCTCGGAGCAGCTACTGCAAAGGCCCGGTCATGTTTTTGTTTGAGTCTGGAGCGGGGGATGTGGAGAAGACTCATATTGGAGGATCTTAAGGACCTAAGGACTGAGTGGGGGTATAAAAGGTCTGAGATGTAAGAGGGGGCCTGACCTTTGAGGGCTTTGAACACACCATTAGAACTGTCTTGACGGGAAGGGATGCAAGAACAGGTGTGATATGCTCCCACTTTTTTGACCCAGTCAACAGTCTTGCTGCTGTATTCTGAACCATTTGGAGGCGTGATATGAGGGACTGGGTGAGACCAAGGTAGAGGGAGTTACAGTAGTCCAGCTGTGATGTTATAAAAGCATGGATAACTTTTTCCAGATCATGGTATAATAGGGCGTGTTTTATTTTAGAGATAATTCTGAGCTGGTAGAAGCTGTTCTTAAATACGTAGGAGATTTGGTTATTAAAGCATAGCTCAGAATAAAAAATGACACCCAGATTTCTTGCAGAAGGTTTTGTGAATGGGGTTAGACTACCTAGGTCGGTAAAGATGGGGTTTTTGGCTTTGGAGGAGCTAAAGATGATCACTTCTGTTCTGTTGTTGTTAAGCTGAAGGAAATGATTGCCCATCGGACAGAGGGGCAGAGGACGATGAGTGCTGACCTATGGACACTGACAAGGATCTATGGGTGAGGTAGGAGGAGAACCACTGCAGAGCTGAGCCCCTAATATCAACCCACTGATGGAGACGGGCTGGAAGAGTGGGGTGGTTGACGGTGTCAAAGGTAGCACTGAGGTCTAATAAAACTAAGATGGCGCTCTCACCTGTGTCTAGCGTTAGAGTAGTAGAGTAGAGTAGAGTAGTAAGTCATTTGACACTTTCAGCAAAGCTGTTTAAGTGCTGTGGCATGCTTTAAAGCCAGACTGAAAGGGCTCCAAGACATTGGCAGAGTTGAGAAATGGCAGTACTTAAGAGAGGACTGCTTTTTCAAGCATTTTTTAGATGAATGGTAGTGTAGATATGGGGTGGTAGTTTTTTTGGACAATTAACATCAAGGTTATGTTTTTTAAGCAACGGCTGGACAACAGCATGCTTGAAACATGAGGGATCAGTGCCAGACACAAGGCATGTGTTTATAAAGACATTCCCATCAGCCTCAGTTGTACATTGTGTTTTGCACTAATGCAGTTGTTAGCATGCTGACCTGATGGTCAACACGATAAACATTCCATAAACATCAGACAGTTTTGCCAGCATGAAGCCGATTAGCACAAACCACTAAATACAGCAACAAAGACCACAAAGTCGACATACACGAGAGATTTAAGTTGAGCCAAATTACCGCGCCAAGTTCTTGTGAACTTTTACAGAGGAGCAATAGAAAGCGTCCGGACTGGATACATCACAAACTGCCATGGTTCATGCACGGCCCAGGACAGGAAGGCTCAACAGCAGGTGATTAACAACCGCCCAGACCATCTTTGGCATCCATCTATCGTGCGTAAGTAAACACCCACCACTGTATCCGCTGCTGTACCACCAGGCTACGGAGCACCTTTTCTCCTCAAACTGTTAGACTCCTGAGCTCATCCTACACCATACAATAACTGTTTCTTGAGTAGCATAAACAGTAGCATTTTGTCGTGTTGTAGGATGACAAATATAAGATCCTTGAACCTCGGATACATGGGGTCAACAAAACATTGGACTTCGACACGGGAGACTGCTGTTTGTTTCCTGTTTCATGTAGATAGTCATAGTTGGCTTATTTTTAACAATGATCACAATCTCTCTCTAACCTTAACTCCAACCGTTGACAATGAAGGTCCCCTTACCTGAAGAAAGTAGCCTTTTTAACCAAAACTGCAGTCTTTTCTTAAACCTACTCGTTTGTGTGCCTAAACCAAACCAAACCTTAACTTCAGCACCGTCACATGATAAACCATAATCAATTTTAACAGTTGGTATGGCACAAACTGATGTCTTAATCCTGCTGACAGGGCTGTCAGATCAGAGAAACACACGGGTGTCACTCTCCAGGGCATGGGAAAAACATTGTGTTGTTTGATTTTGGGAATTTGTTGTAGACTCTTTGTTTTTAGTTGAGAGGGTACATTTCCATGTGCATCAGTTACAGTCACACCATCAAATAAAGCTCATTTGGATGTAAAAGTTCTCTCCGTGCTCATTGTGAAGTCCCACTACCCGCATTTGTTCCTCGAGATCTGCATGTGGGAGAGAATTTGTTTTGGGTTATGTCTTCAATGTGGGGTGTTTTTTAATTTCAAACGGGCATAGTGTTCATACCATTTGAAAAAAAGTAATGATGTTTTTATAGCCTGTGAAGATGATTATACTCTGGAACAGTGCATAATGGGAAACACCTATATCCTGGTCTGCAGCGTGCCAGTGAACTCAGGAGACGACTGTGTGTGTTAGAAAGAGAGACGGGGGAAATGGAGAGAAGAGGAGGACAGTGAGCTTACAATTTTATAGATCTGGAGAAACGCTCACGCTGGTATCATCGTCGTCAAAAATGTGACAGCGACGGGAGCCTGGAGATCAGAGGAGCAGGAATGTGCTTTGAAGGTCACCGGCTTCAGTCCTCACACAGGATGAAAAAAATCTCATCGGGGGGACTGAATGAGTAAAACACTCTCAGCGACTATTCTGGTGCTCTTGATCCTCTCTGTCGCGCTGCCCAAACTGCTTCAGCGGAGCCGCTCAGCAGCCAAGAGTGAAAAAAAAAAAAAGATTTAGCTGGGCAGCGACCAGAAAAATGTGTGCAACTGTATGAGTTATAGGAAACAAGGCTCTGCTGCGAAATGCCCAATCAGCCTGCCACGGCTTAAGGGTAATTAAATCTGCTTTGGTCATTGTGCAGCAACACAGAGAATCGACACCGACTGAGTAACATTTTACCTATATTCTACATCTTATATTTCAAGTTCATTTGACCGGGAAACCATTTAAATGTGAATAAGTATACAAACAGATCCATATTTGTGATTAAAGTAAACTAGATTTAGAAGCATTGGATTTGGCATTTTGATTCACTGGCTATTATCAGAGATTTATTTTAAATATGCGTTTCGGTAAACCAGCTGCACCACCAGAAAACATTAGTACCAGCTGGGCAATATGGACTGAAGACGATTGTGATATTTTAAGGCAATATCGCAAAACACAATATAAATATATACTGGAATCTGCTCAGAAGCATTTAATAAATACTAGGACAGGGAGACAATTTCAAATATCACAGTGTTTTTGATTAAATACCTCACTATTGATACTGTGAGAACATAGCTAAAATTAAGTCCTTCTTGTCCAGCAGTAATCCTGATTCATGCATTTGTTTTGGCCACACTGGATTATTGCAGCGCCCTTTTATCGAGTCTGACGCATGACAACACTTAAAAGTCTTCAAATGGTTCAGAATGCTGCCGCTAGAGTCCTAACACGTACAAGGAAATGTTATCATATTACACCAATCCCAGCCTCACTGCATTGGCTCCCAATTCATATAAGATCAGACTTTTAGGATGTGGTGAAGGATGTTAAGGTGCTGCTGATGACATACAAAGATGCACACGGCCTTGCCCCGTTGTACATGTCAGATCACATTATACCATATATTCCACCTTGTGCGTTATGCTTGCACAATTCAGGGTTCCTGATAGTTCCCAGGGTTAAGAAAAAGTCAGCTGGCTGCGGGGCTTTATCCTATCATGCCCCCCTTCCTCTGGAATTACCTCCAAGCTGACATAAGACAATCTGGCTCTACTGACGCCTTAAAAGCTAAACTCAAAACTCAAAACTCTGACTAAACATTTAATTAGTCCTTGACTCCGATTGCTAGCTTCTTCAGTGGGTCGGTCTCAATGAGTCACTTACCTGTAGTATTAGAAAGTATTAGAAAACAATCAGTTTATACTGACTAACATTGCATTTCTCTAACTTCGTCTTTGTTTTTCTGTTCCCACAAGCTACAAAGCTGTTTCACTCTCTCACTGTCTACCCTCCAAAGCTTCTTCCTCCTCCTCCTCCTCCTCCTCCTTCTCCTCCCCTCTTTTCATTCAGACTCCCTCCTGATGGACCATGGCCCCGGGAACATCTCCCTCTCCTGGCTCCTGCTGCTTCACATATTGACAGATCTGGATCATCATACCCTGGGCTTGGCCTTGATTTGATTTTGATTTGATTTGATCTCTTTCGGGGGAAAGTCCAAGTCTTAACCAACCCTCCCAATCCCGACCTTAATTCGAAACATGTTGGTGAGTTCAGTTTTTTTGAAAGCCAGGAAGGGAGCAGTTGCCACATCATACATACATGTCAATACACACCGTGATGGACTGGACTTTGAATTCCACCTATCTAAAAGTCACTGGAAGCTTTATACTCTGCCAAGAAGAAAATACCACCAATAATTGTTTGAGCTACTATCAGTGTAAAGAAGCATGTATGCTGTTCAATAAGAGCAAAGGCGGACAGGAGCTTCATCTTTTGTTGGAGAAGATATGTTTACTGCTCGGCTGTTTATCCTCACATCATGGCTTTATTGGATTTCAGCTGTTGTTTGCCTTACAGTCCACACTACTAAAGCATGCAGTTTGTTCTACTGCTGAAGTGGAGCTATTTGTAAAATGTGTGTGCTTTCGACTCGAAGAAGACAGTGTTGCTGAGATCAAATTGTCTTTTGCTAAACGGCTGGGGGGGGGGGGGGGGCTGTTTCTGATGGGTCAACAGAGAAACGTGGATCCAGAGAAAACTCACACACTCAAACAGACATCCAGTGATAAAACAGTCCACTGTAATGAATCCAATCAAAATTCATTCCTTCCAACACTGGTTTGATTAATCCTCACATCGTCGAGCTGTCACGCCACGCAGGGATTTGATGAGATAAAAACAGAGCGTAAAGATGAAGCTCTTCGCACCCAACAGAGCAGACTGTCCTGAAATCTGACATGTGCTCTGTGAAGACAAATAAAGCACACGGTAAGCAACCTTCCCATCCTTTTTTTTTTTTTTCGACTCTGCTCACCTTTTATTTTGCAAAGCTGGCTAAAAGGCTGGAAAACCCTGAATAGCCTGCAAAGTGATGGATGAGCAGAAAAGAAGAACTGCAAATAGGAAATTGCTAGAAAGCACACATTTGGACTCTGAACTTGTAATTCGGACTGTGTTACAACAGCGTTTATCTACCTGTTTGTTGTAAACCTTCAATAAAACCCCTAAAAACCTCTTAAAGGAGACCTATTGTGTTTTTAGTTTTTTCCTCTATGTCAGTGTTTTATAGAGGTTCCTGTGCATGAAAGACACATAGAAAGTTAAAAAGGCCAAAGTCCACACCAAAGAAGCTCCCCTTTCCGACAGAAAACACTGCTCCTGGAACGCCTCGTCAGTAGTGCCGCCTATAATTCCGTAACTTTGTTACATCACGCTACGTCACCATGAAGTCGCATAATTGGTGCCTAGCAGCTGGTTTGGCACATGAGAATTAATTTAGCGCAGCTGCTCTATTGTTGTTAGCGGTGCTGGATCAGGCGTGTGTGAGCTGGCGCCGATCAGAGGAGGCATGGTATTCAGGAGCGGGGGGACCTTAAAGAGACAGGAGCTTAAACAGAGCATTTCAGACGGGGGGAATGCAGTGCTTATTTTTATGTTTTGCTTTTTTATGTTTCTTTGAGCACTAAAGCATGTTAACTTATCCTAGTAGTAACCACAACAAAATGATGGGCCTGAAAATAAGCATAATATTGCCACTTGGCTCCTTTGAGTTAACCGAATGCTGTGAGTTTAGAGTCGAATTTTTTTCCCCACTTGTCGTGACTCAATGCTGAATTGAGTGATTACTACTTCATGTGCTTGATTGCACTGTAGGCATTTAAAGCAATTGCAGTAAGAAGCCAAAAATACAAAGGCTTTGTTGAGTGCTGCCATTAGCCTTTAAATTATTCATTGATTTCTTCTACCTATTGAATTCTATGTACCATAATGACTTCACAAAGGCAAGCAAAAATGAATGGGTCAAATAATTCTGCAATAACTGATTGCTTGTTCACATCGGTGAGCGGAAGAAATAGCACTCCGCCTGGCAGGGTGGATCTGCATCCCGCGCTGTGCACTCAGCTTTGTCTTTTGTCACCTTGGACCAATGAATCTAAAGGCGCAGGGGCTGGTAATATGTTTGGCCACATGATGTTTATGTGTTTTTAAAAAAAAAAAATTAAACCAAGCGGTGCCGGGGCAAATTGCATTTAACCGCTGACACGTTGATAAAAGAATTAAATCTCCAATCTAATTATAATGCCATCGTCACATTCTCTGCTGAATGTGCGATGGAAAGCGAAGTGTAAAAGTAATTACTTTTCGAGCAAATTACATATTTAAAAAGCAGGCAAATCATAGACATTTTAATCATGATGGTGTTTCAATAATTGTGTATTTATTAGAACTACTTACAAGCAAGGAAGGACGGAAAACATCCAACAAAACCCTGTCATTTTATTTTCATATAGGTGTGACTTTAACACGGTGCAGGTGCAATTTAACAAATATGCTTTATCATATATGAGGATACATTAAATGCTATTTTTGGTTTGAACACAGTGTAGTATTTGTGTTTTAAATGCAAACATATGACTGTTCACATATTTTGATAGCACTACCGACATGTTTATGACATGGTCATGTAGGTGAATATTTGCACTGTTTCTGCAATATGTGCGTGTAACTGTACTGGTGAAAAGTGCACGTTCTATATGTTTGTATACATTCTGTCAGATGCTTGCATTGCATTGGGAGCCATTGGTTTGACAAGGAGGACATGGAGATTACATAGGGATAGGTAAGTGTGTCACGGCTTGGGTCATTTCCTGTTTTGTTTTGTAGGTTATTTCCTTGTGTGTCACGTTTTACTGTGCACTTCCGGTCTTTGTCTTTTTCCCTCCTTCTTCCTGTTTCATTAGTTAATTAATTAGTTAATAACTTCTCATTTCTCTAAATTGCGCCCTCGTTTACCTCACTTGCTTCTTTTAATTGCATCTAAGTCCCTCCCACCAGGGATTCGTGGAGAGGCACGAGGGAACAAGGTAATATTTTATAAGAGAAATTAGTCATCCATCTCTGATGACACCTGCAGGTCATCACCGCTGGATCAGCTGTCATTCGAGAGATTTACATAATCAGTATAGTTAAACTGATGGTGCCGCATGTGTAATTGCCCACAGCTCTGTTAGTTGAAGTTGTATTTATATTGTTTCTTATCATGCAGGTAATTAAATTTTTCCTCATTGATGAGATGTTTTATTACACCCACTGGCAGCCTATCTGATATTAATCACAATGTTTATTTTCATGAGTCGGACAACCCAATCTACAGATCCTCTGCAGTGTCCATGGAGACATCACATCACTACTGTGATAAAAGTGAATGAGTCTTTGCATTTTATAGTGTAATCAGTTCAGGCATTTACATGATTGAAGGTATAGGGAATATAGTGTAGGCCTACACTTGGAAATAAGACTGATTAACTTGATTCATGGGTGGATTAAAATAAATCTATCACAATTATCCTCATGTCTGCATTATTTCAACTGCTGTCTGTGCCCTAGATTATCACCAATTTTGAAAGTTCGAATATCTTTAAAGCGGACGGCAAACACTTTTGCCGGATGATCCCTTTTTTTCCCACAGGCTGATCTCTAGAAAAACTCCAACAGCTGGATCTGCATCTGCTTTGCTGTCTGGTTTTGTGGTTTTAGCGAGCTCAGTTCCTGTTTAATCTTGCGGTTTTATCACTCATTGGACCTATTAGTTGAGACATGATGCTTTTCGTGCAAACAAAGCTTCTGTTATACACAAACTAAACTTCCTCTGGAGTTTTTAAGTTCAAACTGAGCCTGTGATTTTCTGTCCGTTACCTGTTTAACAAACAGCTGCGCATGAATAACAGGCTGCAGTCTGTATTTATACTCTGTACTGTGTCTGCTCAGAGGCACAGGAACCATCTCATCTGGCAGAATGCGTTTATATTATCTATTCATCATTTGCCTCTCTATTCATTGATATTCAGATTTGGGAAATCATGATTTAATAACCCAGAATGTGATTATGGTGTCTCTTGAAAAATGTTTATGGGAAAAATGAAATGATGCAACATATCAAACCCAACATTTGAGAATGATCAGCCTCACGTGTGTCAAACAGAAAGACGTTTCTAATGAATGGAGAAATGTGTTTGTGGTCCTTCTGTTCAGTCAGTCTGACACATTTTTAATTTGGTGGTGAATCAGAAAACAAACAAAATATAAAACTTGGAGATACACTGGGAGTTTAATCGGTTATCTGTCTTCATCCCAGTTTGAAACGTCCGGTCATGTTGTGATGTATCGGATCAGTCAGATCGGCTGCAGTGTACAATCAATAACTGATATTCACTAAGGGGAGCGTGCCGGCCGGTAAAAAGACTTCCATGAAAGCTGCTCTCGTGTGCCCTCGCTCATCGCTCCTCAGAGATCGCTCCTCGGTCCTCTATCATCGCAGCACAAATAAGAGCTTTGGGACGGCCTGCAAGATGGCGGACAGGAACAGGACAGGACTTCCAATTCAATTGAGGAGGCGACAGATAAGAGGAATGAGATGCACCCCTTGTCGGTTCCTTCACTTGTTTGTCTGTTTTGTTCCTGGCGTCACTGTGTTTGCTCCTCTCCTTTTTCTGCTCTTGTGGTATTTTTGCAGTCCTGCTTGAGTTCCCCGAGCTTCACCCTGGTTTGTATTTAGTTTTGTACAACCCTTAAGTTTTGTTGGATCTTCTCCAGCTTGTTTTTGTCCGTTGTGTTGCCTGTCTTTGCTTTTGTGCAGGCTTCATTAAAGCTCACTTTTTGATTTTTTACCTGCCTGCCTTGGTGTTAAGTGTTTGGGTCCTTTTTGTAAAAGTCAAGGGGATACAAGTGATATTTTTGCTTTTTTGTCAGACACTGTCTTTTAATATCAAACAGGAAAGACAGCATGGATTATCTGATTTTAACCGTCCTGAGTTCAAATCAATCTGCAGAATAAATGCTGAAAATGTAGGCTTCTGTGAACCACAAAAATGTTGACACTTTACATTTCTTCACATTCAATTTTCAATTTTATCTAGTGACAATGCTGTGCTTATGGTCTGGTTACAAAAAGAGCTTGGTAAGGTTTAAGAAAATATCATGTTTTGGCTTAAAATACCTGTTTTGCCATCACAAACACAGCTGGAAATCGATCCTGAGATCTGAAATCTCCGGTGCTTTCACACTTACAAATGTTGAAACACTGCCTCCTACTGCGGTTAAATGATTGGCAGCCTGCTTCCTTATAACTCCACTACAATCCCCTCTGCCTCCTTATATGACAGTCAGGTCATAAACAAGATATGACAGATTTTGTTGAAATGTCACTATAAAACCTAGCTTGTGACATGCACAGATGTGAATGTATCAGTGGTTTGCACTTACATTAGCTGCCAACATCATATCCTGGCGTCTAGGCTGCTGTGTTAGGTGCCAGTTTTCAGCAAGAATGAGACAAATCTGCGACAATTAACCATCTGATTGATTGATGTACATCTCTTTCTTTCAGTCCTGATGGTGTTCACTTTGCATCCTGCTCCCTGCAGCACTTTTGAGCAGATATAATCACTGGTATGTCGGATGAAACAGCACATTAGCCTCTACCAGCATGTACTGATTAAAAAAAAAACATTCTGTGTGGAGCTGTGATTGTTGTAGTCGGCAGACACTTCAGTGCTGTCACTTACAGGTGGATTGAAAGTGATTGAGCGAACACATTTCAGTTTTCCCAAAGTATGGGAGAGGACTTGTATCATTTGCATCATAAAGACGATAATTCAGCGTCTCTCCTTTACACCTGATGCCACAGTTCATCTTGCGCTTTCCCCAGAAGTGTGTCTCTTTTTTGCTCTGTCTCTTAACTCCGCTGTTATATGCGAACATTCAAGAGGCGCAGTAACATAATCTGATATCTATTGTCTGAGTGCAGCAGCTCATCCACTCATTTTCTGTCGCCTGAAATGATTCGCGACCTTGGAATTTAATCGTATTTGACCCGTGCACTCATTGTAAGTCGCTCTTGATAAGAGTGTCGGCTAAATGCCGAAAAATGTAATGCAATGCCTCACTTTCCCAAAATGTAATTTTTGTGTCCTTTTGATAGGTCATACCACACGGGGTGGTGTTTATCTGTCGCTGTGAGCTGGGTCACTGCTGGATACCGAGCCATAATGGAGACGCTGAAAAATGTGCGCAACAATTTATTAACAGGCGGGAAAGAGAGAGATTAAATGAGAATCAATTCTTTGAGAAAGAGAACTCCGCGCTGTGGTGAAGCATTACCAAAATCAATTGAAAGGATGTAACACGTCTTTAATAGAAGTTATATTTTGTGACTAAGCTGAGTCTTTGTTTTGCACGCTGCTATAATTGATTGCATTCAGCCGCATGCAAAAAGCAGTGACTCTACTTGCAATAAAACTCTCATATTCAGAGTATGGAGTTGGATTTATATCTCGCCAACAGTTACACATTGAGGCTCACCTTCTGAGTCTGTAATAATTACCCGTCGCCATTAGCAGCCGACTGAAACTAAGGCTTAACAGTTGCACAGGTTCATGTTTTCTCTGATTAATTGTAATTAAAGTCTAAGGGTCAGTGCCCAGTATGCGGCCAGAGCCTCGCATTTCAAAGACCGGAATTGATTGAGCATTTTAATCAGCCTACAGTTACATATGCAGTGTTTGCAAGCAGAAACTGACCAACACTGTTATTAACAGCTGGTTACTTTACTGCTTTCTTACCATATCTATTTCTGTGTGCACACATGAGAACTACTGAGCAAGCCCACTGAGGCAATGTGATGGGCTTTATAAATAGAACTGATTTGATTTGAACCACAAGAAAGTGCAGCTCAGTGCTCGTGTGGAAACTTGAAACAGATGAATAGCTTAACACAAGGAGATATTAATGGAGTCCTGTTATGTTTTTTTTCCATATCCTTCAGTGTTTTATAGGTTCTTGTGCATGTAAAAAAAAAAAAAACTTGAAAGTGTGGCGCCCATTAGCTCAGTTGGTAGAGCAGGCATCCCATGTACAGAGGCATCTTGTTTCCTCTGAACCGTCCTGACAATAAAGCCATAAATTCCAAAAAGTACTTAAGAAAAACAAAAAGATCCCGAAAGTTAAAAAGGTCGAAGTCCACACCAACAGAAGCTCCTCTCTCCCACAGAAACCACTGCTCCTGAAACACCTCGTCAGTAGTCCCACCTTTAACTGTGATGTCACAGAGTCACACATTTGCGTAATTAATAAGAATTAATTCAACACAGCTGCTCTGTTGTCGTTAGTGGTATTCGGTCAGGCATGTGTGAGCTGACCAATCAGAGGAGATAAAGGGGTATTCAGGAGAGGGGGCCTTAAAGAGACAGGAGCTAAAACAAAGTGTTTCAGACAGACAGGGAGTACACTGCTGCAGCACTGGACAGTATGGGGGAAATTGTGTGGGGTTTTTTAGCATTAGAGCATGTAAATCTATTCTAGTAGTGACCCAAACTAGAATTATTAACCCGGAAATTAGCATAATATGTCTCCTTTAAAGTACAAAACTCAAAACCGCTGTGGATTAAAGGGTGCTGTGAGCTCAGATAATGTGCTGTTTCCCATTTTAAGACGCACCTAATATTATGTTCAACTTGTCATGATTCATGATGTTGGTCCTCCTCCATATCTATACTCATCTTTTATTCAGAGACAAATCTCATGCAGATCTGCTTGTGTTGTCACTGTGCCAAGCAGCACAGCAAGGTATTTGAGATATCTCATATTCTGTCAAAACGCACAGTGACAATGTAAACTAGATGTGCTGTTTGTTCCCAAAAATGTGCAGAAATGTCCCTATTATCCTAAAAATGGAAACGCAGCACATGTTCTTCTCCCTGTCCGTCAAACGTGTCACTCCTGCCTCCCAGTGCGCTTTTCTTTTATTAGGGGTCCCAGTGGTTTCCATGGCAAGATGGCGCAACATGGGGTGTAGGCGAGCCTTTGCAAAGGAAACCACAGGGTGCCACTGAAGGCTTCCATTGAATCTTGAATCTGAGTTCAACCCACTTAAAAAAAATAATGACAATGTTTTTTTTCACTGTTTCTTTCTTTCTTTCTTTTTTTTGTCAAAGCAGGCAAATTTAAGAGCAAGCCATAAAGGAGCTGGCTTTTATCTGTCAATCTGGCCCAACCTAAGGCTCATGCTACACTGAAATAAACTGACTTTGTTCAGGTTTTGGCAGAAACTGGGACGACAAAGTGTAATACATGTTGTATTGATTGCATAGAATACTAAGTTATTCCATTAATTCATACTCTTTTGTTTTTTATTACTTCCCTCAATATTAAAGAAACACAAAGCTCACACTCAACTCTGAGAGAGATTTATCCCCACCCACCCGCTGGAAGAGCTTTGTCCCAAACAGCTTTAAATCTGCTCAAAGAAAGACAAATTACTTCGGAGGCAACATCATTTGCACAGATAAGTAATTCATTTCATAAATATGCCGCTGTTAACTGAGACCATGGTAAATCCATGTTCTGCTGTTCATTTTGCATGATGTGAATAATGCAGGATTACATGCTTTTTTTTCTTTTTCAGTGATGAATAGCAGTGGATCTACAAATCTGTACACACACTTTATCCTGTTGTCCACCGATATTCACGATTCTGCATTAACCATGAGCCCGAGACTGACAAAAACGATAACAACTGGGGGGAAATTATGAACATTATTTCACAGGCTGCCCACGGCTGACTGTATTGGACATTTTCAGAGTTGACACCACAAGCTGAACTGACAGTTTAATACACTGATTGTAAACGATTGCTTATGACGCATTTTCTATTGACCTTGCAAACTGGATTCTTTTTAGGGAAATAGACGCTATTCTAGTGCGGCCTATTATGACGTATTGTTGTGTATTGTGTTATTGTGTGCAGTATTATGCTGCATTGTAGTGGTAATCTTGTATAATATAGGGAACTGCAAGTGTATCTGTGATTAATTCACAAACACTGCTTTAACTAAATGACATAAACATAAATTAACAAAAATATCTTTAAGTGACTGAATCCATAATTCCATTTTAACATGCTAACTGTTGTTCACTGGGGCGGACAGGATGAAGACAAGACTCTTCATTTGTATCCTGGCTATGTGAGTCAGCCCTGAGTAAATTTGGCGAAGTGCACTGGGTGACAGATGATCCCCTCTGTGTCATAGTTAGAGACAAGAGCGGGACTGTCAGGTGTCTCATCAACACATTTCAAAAAGGGAGAGCTCAAGGGGCAAGAGGCACCAAAGCACAAGCACCCTGTCTAACCTGAGTTTATTAATCCTACGCGCAGCCTGACTTCACTTTTCTTAAGGAGCAAGTGGAAAAACAGTTGGAGGAGGGACGGTTCAGCAAGATCGTAGCGTTTAAAGCTGGCACGTAATTACTGACTTAAATCGATGGGGTCAGATGTTGCCTTAAAAATGTCATGTCAATCTCATGATATGGTAATGTTTTTTAAGACTCTTTAATTTGAGATTAATATATATATAAAAGTCAGCATACATTACATTAGTGTACACTAGTGGAACATTAGTGGAACATCAGTGGAACGTCTGTGTTGCGCTGGAAGCCGGTCGTCAGTTGAGGTCAGCAGATTCGAAAACTTCTAAACTAACGATAGCGTCTGTTGCTCTCTGTCAACGGAGCTGAGAGATTCACTGAGACGAGGCGCTCGAGAACAAGCACAAAGTCTCAATCCTTTGGACTGTCATGGAAAATACAACCAGAGTCCTTTACTGAGAAATCCACAGTCCAGACGTATCAAACAACTTAAACAAACCTTCCACGTGCTTGTATAGGCAAACAGAAGAGACGGGGAAGGTCTCTTTTTTTTTCTACGTCATATTACAATCCACTCACATAATGGCAGATAAAAAAGAGATTAGTATGCAGAGCCCCTTTAAGTTTCGCTGAACTGAGATTTTTCTGTACATTCCACATATGAAAGCACAATTTGTTTGTATGTAAACAGTGTTTACATACAAGGACACAGCACCAAGTGTTTTCCTGTGTGTTTTCTCATGCCTCTGTAAAAGATCTAAGTGACCTATAAGTCTGTGTGGGCCAAACATCTCTGGAACTATAAAGCTGGAAGAAAAATATATTGTTTCATCCATTCACCCCAGGAACAGACAAATTGGCCTGACAAATGATCAGGGCCGATATTAAGCATTTTTTCCAATTATCTGCATCTGTGATTTTTCGTATCCGATTATCTATATATGAATTGAAAAACGTGCTGCTTTGGCTCGGGCGCAGCATGCTCTCTCTGTCTGTGGTCACCACTCTGTGGTCTTACTCTGGATCCCGCATACAACAATATCTAATTAGTCACACGCGACAAGTAGGGGTGGAATGATAAATGATTTTATTGCGGATTCTGATAAAACGCAACAGGTTGATTGCGGCTCAGCCAGCCCTGGCAACATGAAGGCCAGTTGGGTCAACGACCCACAGGTGGCCTTAACGACCCTGAAACTCAGAGCTCACACCTGTGCTTAACGACTCTGTAAGGTCACTCCCACACAGAGTTTAAAGCCTGCAACTCCCCTCCAGTTACTCAGAACTGAAGAAGCCTCGTGGATGAGAGGTGAAACATCTTCAAGAAACTGAAGCACGTCCAGTTGCAATAATGAATCATGAAAACATGCCCTCACATGAAAGACTTGAAAAAGCTATACAGCTTCCTGACTGTGACAGTCCTGTGTTGGTTTACTGACTTGTTTTTAAGCTGCCTAAGCCTGTCACCGTGGCTGAACGCATGGCTTGCACATTGTAGCCCCAACAAAAACCAGTACGGAATCCCCCCCCCCAAAAAAAGAATGTCTCGATGAAGAGGTTACCATTTATTCATCCTCATTTTGTGCAGGATGGCCTAAAGATTTAATGATTAAATATTCAAGACGCTTTGTTTGTTTTTCACTATTAAAAGATGTGTGTCTTACTGGTGATGTAGTAAAATAATTGTGATTCGAGGAGGTTTTGGCACAATTTTAAGAGTTATTAAAAATATCAATCGATATTTTATTGGTTATCAGGATAACATTGGGAAGTTTTGTGTGTCAAACAGGGTAATGGTGAAATTTTGATATTGGCCCATGATTAGTCACAATGAATAGCCTGTTAACACCGAATAATCTGAATCTGTAAGTAACTTAAATGATCAAATAAATGAAGCAGAGAGGTGGTAATAAGTAGCAGAAAAATGAAATCCTGAAGCAAAGCACCTCAACAGTATGTCTAAATACGATACCACTACAAATACAAAACTGCACTTCCGGTCCATCACTGCTAATTTCACAGTTTTACACTAAGATTTGTATCTTTAGTGCAAAAATGTATTTTGTTTCCAGATATTCTCATTAGTTCCTAATAATCTCTATCTGTATCAGCCAATGGTCAACCCTAATTCAGCCGCTATAAATTCTATTTTCACCACAGCGTGAGGGAACCCGCTGTCTCGATTTGCTCTGGCTAAATGCAAAAGCTACATCTGTAGAGCGGGTGAGCCGAGTAGAGTTCTTGTGTTTGCTTTGTGGTGATAAGTTCCAATCAAAAGTGACACATTCTCGGCGGCGTGTGAATGAGACCAAGGCTACCTGCAGTATGAAGAAGTACTTGATATGCTGCAGGCTGAGTCTGATTATGCTGCCCTGTTAGACATAGCGTTACATTAAGTCAGAGGAGAGACTGTGGAACATCTGTCTCAGTGGCATCAAGTCCCTTCTGTGACCTTGATGACAGTTATCAGTTACTGTAAGTGGTGATGCGTGAAGGTACTTTACAGCATCAGACTGATGGGGACATTTGGTCCGTGTATGCTTTTCTCAAGAAAGCTCAAGGTGGATTGCAGAAGTCCTTTTCTGAAAACATGTAGCTTGTTTCTGGCCCCATGAACCCATTACAACATTGCCAAGTTTGATATGAAACAGTCTTCGCAGGAGATCCTGATCTAACTCCATGCTGAGAAGGCGGTTGCTGGCAATACGCCAAACATGCTCTGAATGGTAG
Organism: Diplodus puntazzo; assembly: GCA_963678695.2. Lineage (NCBI taxonomy): Eukaryota > Metazoa > Chordata > Actinopteri > Spariformes > Sparidae > Diplodus > Diplodus puntazzo. The sequence goes on from OZ023168.1 coordinate 9,583,073, forward strand.
CAGCACAGTTTAAATCCAGCCATTATGCAATTAAGGCAACTGGGTGCCCATTCCAGGTGCCCATGTGCCGGCTAACTTGACCTTGGAGGTCAGCTGGTTAGAATATAAGAGGTGCAAACTCTCTGACTTCACACCTACTTCACTTTCTGTCTCTTCTCTTGGGTTGTGGAGAAAAAAAGTTCAGCACTGGAGCCAAACAGCAGCTCTCACCATCTAACGCACAGCAGAATCGCTGCAATCAGGCAAACACTAAAAAAGAGCCAAGGGCAGTGTGTTCAAACAATCTCACATCGGGGGCCACCGCGCTTCCCCCGGATGCAACGCAAATGCTGTTCTCGTTTTCACGGACGCTGCTCATAAACAAGTGCGCAAAGCGTAAAAGAGTAGGTTAAAACATACAATTAAAAATAAATAAAAGAACAATACCTGATTTACCTTCTGCAAGCAGGCGCACCGCATGCACAAAGGAGGGGTCCAGGCTGTTTTTCTCCGCCACCAGTTCAGGTAAGTGCCTGTCTGGATGCATGATGGCCACAGCGGACCTCTTCACCGGCCGTGCAGGTGAGGCGACGGGGAGGAGTGCTGCGCGTCGGAATGCAACTGTAAACCTTTACCCCGTTCCTGCTTCTTTTCTTTCCTCCTCAGTTTACCAGTCTTTAAGAGCACCACAAGCCGCCAAAACAAAGAGAGGAAAAAGCCCAGAAAAAATAGGTATATATAAAAAAAGATAACGTCTCCGAGATGCTCGACGGCAGGATGCTGAGGTGTGATTCAGAGGTGTGAGTCCATCTCCGCCACCGCTGCCTGCTGCCTCTCCTCGGCACTCCGCCAGACTCTCAGACTCGCTGGGTCTGCAGAGCGCGCTGCTCCCCGCCCCTCGGCAACATTATTGGCCATATTCAGGGACTGGCTGCTGCTGGAAAACAAAGACGCTCCCCGCTGAGCGCATACCAATTGGGTGATGATCTCGGAGGGGGGAGACGGATAAAAGAAAGTTTTGAAGCTCGCCTGGCTTTCTTCGGTTATATCACTCCGACGTCCAGTCGGCGCGTCGAGAGGCTTTGTGCAGCTTGTGGTGCAGAAAAAGAAAGTAGGAAGATTCTAAAAAAAAAAACCAAAAAAAAAAACACCACACACATCCTGGAAACACTGATTATAACACTGCGAATGTTGTGTGGCTGCAACCAGGCCTGCAGGAGTACATTAGAAAGACGTGGGCCACTTCATTTGAAGTTAGGGATTTATTTATTTTTTAAGTAGCTATCAGTGGAGCATGAATTATAGCTGACTTTGATATGATAGAGTTTAATTATAGCTAAATCAGTAGTGCCATACTAGTAAGAGATAGTGCCTTATCTCCCAGAAAAAAATGAAAAAAAAGCATTCCTTATCCAATTACTCCCTCGACTCAGCCGAGGAAAACCGTAAAGTATGGTGGCCTGTGAGCTTCTCGTGGTGTTCCCGAGAGTTCACTAGCTCTTTTCTAGGTTCAAATATATGGTGTAGTCACTGGCAGTAAAGAGTGATGGTCAGAAAAACACAGGAAGGCTTTCGCTGTCCATGGTGCTGAACATGGCAGTGTTGGTGTGTGAGGACTGAGTGTAGGGCAGTGGGCATGGCATCCTCCCCGGATCTGTGGGTTCTGAGAGCATATGCACTGGTGTTGCACATGTGGATATTGTAACACTTTATGAAGCTGTAGTTTTCATCACATCATGTATTCTAAATCAAAGTGTGCCATGAGAATAAACAACATATAGTGCTTTTTAAAGTGCTCCATACTTGATGTTTATACTGTGCCCTGTCTTTAAATATCTTACTGCTCTTGTATCTTGGAGGCCTTCAGAGAACACTTTGCCCCCTCACTGGTTACATGATCTGATCTGCTCCAACATCTCTGCGAAGCCATCCAAAAATAAATGTGGCTATATTATTATTTCGCATCTTATTGACAAGCTCTTAAATATCCCAGCCATTTCTAAAATTACAAGATCTCTTTTTTTAGATGGGACTCTCAAATCTTTTTCACAACCTAGGACCAAATTCGATCTCTCCTCAAACACATTTTCCCACTATTTACAACTTAGGAGTTGTATCCAATCCATACCAATATATCAGAGTGGTCTGAACATGATTCAACTTGAGAATATACAACTGAACGCTTCTGCTTTAAGGAAGAAAAATGTTTGTTAACATGATATCAATGATGAAACATCCTGAGGGGATGATTTTGGGTTCCATCTGGATGACGGGATGTGGAGAAACACTCTGTTGAAAGGCAAAGAAGATGACATCTTTTAGCAAAATCCAATGAGACCCAAGATGTTTCACAGACCTCATGTGGTTGTGCCCTAAAATTGCAAAATACCTGGCTGTCTGTCCAAAGTGAGATAAAATACTATTTGGGATTGATGTACCTGTATTCTGAGAATTGCTTTGTAAACTGCAAGCCTCACAACATTACAAAAATGGTTAGACGTAGAGCCCCCTGATATTTTAAGCTTTAGGTTTACACCATTTATATATCACTCAGGGGGGGATGTTAAACTTTATATCCATCTCACACACTGGCCAAGTCTCACATTTACTCAGAGGATCTCCGGAGGTATTTGTAGAACACTATATTTTGAACTCCACCGGTTTTGACTAATGCTACTATAATTATTACATTTTCTTTTAATAAAAAAATAATAATAGTTCCACTGTGTTTGTATCTGTTCTTGTGTTGTGGTATCCATTACATATTGTCTTAATTTGTTTTGTGTCACTTTACTATTATCCGAAAATATCATTTGTTTCAAAAATATTGAAAATTAAAAGTGTTCAGTGCTGTCATTTCTTGTTGCCAATGGATTCCACTTAGGCTAATGTATAACTATTACATTTGTTTCCACACTCTGTTACTTGATTGATCTTTAATCCCCTTCCAGTGTGATTTAGCTTAAATCTCAATAAAACATGATCAAAGACAGGATTGCCTTTCAAATGTTTCATATTTGCTTTGTATATAACATTTTTGCTAGTTAGTTATAAAGCCTTAATGTAGAGACCATTCAGTGCAGTGTCCATTGATGCAATGAGCAGCCTACCTTGTTGACTGATATGTAGTTTAAGAGCAGAGCTGTGGTAAGAGCCGTAGTAATGAAAGAGTGCCACTTCCTGTCCAGTAGGCAATCGAGGAGGTCAAGTCACCTGCTTGTACAGTAAATTATATATCACCACATGAAAGAGGTTTTAATGTCATGTGAATGATTCATTAAATCCTTATGAACTGATGTCTGCGGGTCAAAAATGTATTTGCATCTCATATAAATGCTTCTCTGGTCCGCCTGCTTTGATAGGACTTGAATCCTGAAGTTCTCTGCAGCGCAGCGGGCCGGCTGCTTTACTTACTCACAAATTAGTTTGGAACACAAGAGGCTGGTGAATGACCAATTCGGGCTCCAATTGACCTTTAGAGCTCGTTCTGACTGCACTGATCAGAATTATAAAGACTGTGGAGGGACTACATTCATTGGTGTTGGCTGAATGAGTGTTCACTTGGGTGTTATTTATGTTCCTGTGCACCAATTCGGTGAAATGATTTATTATTCAAATCTACATTAATGAGACAAAGCCACATTTGTCTGTACAATGCTAATATTTTTCTTTTAATATTGTTCCACTACACATACAAAGACTGTGCATGTCTTACATGGGCTATGTAAGTTCTTATCATTGAGAAGGTGGTTGTATAGCAGGCTTAAATGGCTTTTGAAGCAGTTTCTTTTCAAAATAAGATTCCCTAGAAAGTTATATTAAAGTTAGTTCCATATGTTTGACTGAATAACTTTAAAATAGTTCAGTTTTCTTTTATGATGAAAATGTCTTTGTCTCAGTGGTACAAAAGGGGAAATAAATAACAACAAATTCATTTATATCTAACATTGGTGTTGCAAGGGACCAGAATGTCGTTTGACCCGTCTGGCGTCTCAAAGATGAATCCTTTGGGAGACTTATACATCGTGTCATGTGAGGTTTCAGAGGCCAGAGTGTTGTTTGCACACTATTTCATTGACTTGTTTTTCCTCTATACATCTGTATAAGTACCTAGAGCGCAATAATTATTCTTATTTGATATTAGGGATCTTGCTAATTGCTACTTCCGCTCGTTTCTGAAATGCCAAACAGGCCTGGAAGGGGCAGACATTGATCGTTAACCTTCGCCATTTCTTTTTATTTTTTTATTCTTTAACGATTGATCTCTCTCTGAAAATGAGACACAGGTTTATTTTTCTGCTCGATAGCCTAGAACAAGGGACCAAAATGAACCCATGTTGGCCAGTGCTGTCTTTATATTTCATGCTTGCTGATCCCTCACTGATTCAAATGTATTGAGTGAAATGATTCATGACAGTGTTGCTGATAATGCTGTTGATGTTACAGTGGCTACTAACAGTGGCCTGATGACTATGTGTGTTAAAGGATAAGTTCGTCCAGTTATGAATGTTCTGTCATTTTCACCACACCTCCATGCTGATGGAAAGTTGGGGGAAGTTTCATAGTCCACCAAACATTTCCGGAGCTTCACAGCAAAACAGTAATGGACGTTTGTCAGTGCAGAGAGTTTACTGGGCTGCTGCATGTCATGGCAAGTGTTTCTACTATGGATTCAATGCACTCTTGCAGCTCTCTAGTGGTCAAAGTGCAACAGTGCACATTTCACTGCTCCATTCATGTGACGCAGAAAAATCCTTCATAGGATTGATTTCTGTTATGAGTGTTTTATAAAACAGAGACTGCAAGACCGAGCACAACTGCAGGTTAATTATTTATCTTTTCAGTAACTGCTGCCGCATGTTTTTGAATGGACTTTTTGTGGCTGATTGAGCTTTGTAACTGTATGTAGAAGTAAATGCAGCTGTTCTAATCAGGCTTGTGAACAGTGATTACTTTGCTCCATTAATGCTTTATGTGTTACTCAGGTCAAGTTAGCTGCCTCAAGGTCCAGACACAGATCAACAATCATTAACAAAATCAACAATCTTTAACTTGGGAGCTGTTTAGCTCAGTTGGTAGAGCAGGCGTCCCATGTACAGAGGCTTTCTCCTCACTGCAGCAGCCATGGATTCAAATCCTGGTCTGGGGCCCTTTGCTGTGTGTCACTCATCCTGTCTAGTCTTCATCTGTTTTATCAATAAAGTCTTTCAAAGGCCAAAAAAATACTTAAAAAAAACAAACAATCTTTAACTTTATCTAACAGATCTGAGTGCCACTTGAATGTGGAAGTTTACTTATTTATTTTCATAAACTTCATGGTGTTGATAACTATGCTAAATTCCTGTCTCTAAATCCATTGTGATTGCTCAGCCAATTAATAAACTCTGTCCTTATTTTGCCCCCTCTAAGCCCGCCTTAGTCAAGCTAAGCACAATTATCCCATAAGTGCCTTCAAAATAAAACTATCCACAACAAACAAATCTACAAATGTTAATAAAGGGTAGGGTACATACTACATACATAATACATAACATACTACATAATAACTATTTTAAAATCAGACGGAGGCATTGGTACTAAATTAAGACTGTCTCATGACCACTAAAAAGTTCCTTGTTTGTGAACTCAATTCACGTGGGTTTTATTTTTGAAAAGTTTCACCGGAAGCCATCACCGTGCGGGTGCCTTTTTTATCCGGATCAAGTGGAGCAAAACGATTGACAAATACCACGAAATCACGTGACCATGGCGGAGCGTTCGTCCCGCGTGAAGGAGCGCGAAGATCCGGACAGGTAAGCTGACGTCAGTGGTAGTTAACATTAGCACCTGTTCATTCAAACAGCCGTAACAAATGTGTGGCAGAGAGCTGCTTCCTGTTGAGAATCACATGTCTGTCCGGTGAGCTGGTCCACGCGTGTTCTGCAGTTTAGTCTTGAGTCAGATCAACACTTCAAAACATGTACGGATCTGCTGAAAAGTTGCATCAAATTATTGTAGAAATCATCCAGTACACGTAAACACACTCAAATGCAAATGGCAGGAGACTTAGAGGCAACAGTAGTGTTAATAATGGTTGTAATAAAAGTCTAACCTGAATGCGATCACAAAAAAAGTGTAATGATCACCTGTAAATGACTAACAGACTCAATCTCGCATCTCAAGGTCCATTTAGCAGCTGCTCTGGAGCCTTCGGTCATATAACATGACATTGTACTTGAAGTTGTGTTTTCAAGTCTGACGTCTGAATTTAAATGTATTTTGCGCAACGTTACCATTTAAAAACTAAACAACCTTGCCGCTAAAGCAAACGTGTAAAAGGGGTTATGGTTTTCTTAGTATGACAGAGTTCACCTACGGAATTTAAAATTGGTTTTGTTGTTGGGCAATACTTCCTGAATCTTCCTTCCTTTATTGCTCCCAATCAGTGCAGATTCCACATGAAATGGAACCCTACAAATAAGTCTTAGTGTACAGTATCGACCGTAGGACTTGTTATAATGTGACTTAACCTCAGAGGCACAGAGAACATGTTGTGTAGGCCTCAGCTATAATCTCTTGTGACGCTCCGTGTTCTGTGTCCTGCAGGAACTCAAAGATGTCAGCGGTCGTGGTCGTGCACGGTGGGGCCTGGGCCATACCGGACCAGCTGGCCGAGGCGTCTGTCGATGGAGTGAAGGCTGCGGCGTGTGAGGGCTCCTCGGTGCTGAAAAGAGGAGGAAGTGCGCTGGATGCCGTCGAAGCAGCTGTGAGGGCTCTGGAAGACAACCCTGTGTTTAACTCAGGTATTATTAAATCTGGTTTAGATTTGTCTGTGGCGCTCTGTCTCCATCTGCTGGCGGTGATGCCAACATTCATCCAGACTCAGTCCAGAATCCAGGGGGGGGGGGCGGCAGAGGTCAGGTTTGTAACGGATTTGTGGGGCCCATCTTCATAATCCACCGTTAACCCTGGATTAAGTCTGCAATATAATCTAATCCACATGTTAGATTATGTCTTTGAAGTAGTCTGTCCTGCCAGATGTATATTATATTTGCTCCATTAACATAATCCACATTTTCCCTCACAAATTGTGGTTTGAATAGTGATTAAATGCCACATACTGTCGGCCATACAGTAGACAGGTGTTATATTTTGTCTACAGCCATTAGTGTTGTGCTCTCAGGCCTGTCCCTACTACTTTGTCACCACCGTGTGGACTTTTAAGGACGCTGCAGGCAACACACAACCACACAAAGTTTGGAGGGAATCACAACTCCCAACCTGTCATTCTCTCACCCTCTCTGTCTGTTGCTGTTTTGTTTCATTCAGTTTCTCAGCGTCAGTGGAGGTTCTAGGCCACTGAGAACATGTGTGTCGAGTCTTTGTCTGAGCTCATGGTGACTTTTGATTGAAGGGCACGGAGCGACGCTGAATGCCGATGGAGAGGTGGAGCTGGACGCCATTATCATGGACGGAAGGACCCTCGCCACTGGTGCAGTGTCTTCGGTGAAGAACATCGCCAATCCCGTGTCGCTGGCACGGGCAGTGATGGAAAAGGTGCCGACTGAAATACGTGAATTTGGATGTTTAGAGAGGCACTGGTCTGGATCCTCTTCGTGAATGTTTCTGGTTGCATGCAGCTGTTTTTTTGTGCAATGAACAGATCGCTGTTAGTTATCAAAGAAACGCATTTTCCGTTTTAACTTCTTCTTGCATGTTTGCTGCCACGGGAAATGTCAGACCGCCCACGTCATGCTGACGAGCAGAGGTGCAAACCTGTTTGCAGAGAGCATCGGCGTGGTCGCCGTCCCCCCTGACGAGCTGCTGACCGAGTATGAGAAGAAAGCATGGGAGAAGCGCAAGGCTTACGTTGCTGGAGTAGATGAAGAGTTTAACACTCAGTGGTAAGTAGCTGCAGTGTTTGGCCCCTTCCTGTCTGGACTTAACGGTGCACTGAAACTTCTACACAGCATCTCTTCAGCCTGAATACACTGAAATGGAATACATCTCTGGAGCCCACTGGGAGGAAAATGCGCAGTATTTAAAAAACTTTTTTAAAGAAAAGTTACAGAAGGAATCTCTGAGAAATGCTAAATAGGATGGGTTTTTTTGTCATCTTCAAACCAGATGAATTGAATTATTTTTTTTTAATTGGATCCCAATGTGAGTTTTATTAGACTAACTCTGATTAAATTGGATGACTCCCTTTGGGTTTTTGACTCGGGTCTTAAATTCATTAGCAGTACAGAAGCTTCTGACGTTCAGTGCAGAGCTTTTAGAGCTGGAGCTTCTCCTCCTACAAGTTGAGAGAGCTCATTGTCTTGTTTGACTTCTGCATGATGAGTAGAGGGCAACGTGCACACCACTTGCCTTGCCTCTTTTACGGCGCAGGGAATCAAATCTCCCAAAGATCCAATTCCAAAGTAAGAAGTCAGTCCGAGCACACACACACACACACACACACACATACGTATCATACCTGCATTAATTCATCAAGAGAAGTGTGCTATTTCATTAGAAGGTCCTTCCTCATGACAGGTCCTGCTTAAGACAGTTGAACGTTGAACGTTTTTTTAAATTAATGAATGCAGTAAGTGAGTGCAGGAGTTGGGTTTTTTCTTTGAAAATGGATTCAGCTTTTATTTCATGGCGGAATTACGTTTTCCCCTCATTCTAGGGCTCATGATACCGTCGGGGCGGTCGCTGTGGACACTGCTGGTAATGTTGCATGTGCAACATCGACCGGAGGGATCCGGAATAAAATGGTCGGCAGGGTGGGAGACTCTCCTGTCATTGGTATGACTTCACCCACTATCATCTCAAATCTTCCTACAGCCTTTTATCATTAAATGTTGAGTTTGACTTGTGATAACACTTAGGGACATGAGTGCATCAAGTTAAGCTGCCTTAAAATGCGAAATCATAAAATGCTAAAATGCTTCTCAATTCCCATTCTTTCTTGTGATTAAGGCGCCGGAGGATACGCAGACAACCTCAGTGGTGCCGTGTCTTGCACTGGTCATGGGGAGTCTATTCTTAAAGTCACGCTGGCCAGACTCATTCTTTCACATGTTGAACAAGGTAACACACTTTCACACTCTCTACATTAGGACAAGGTCTCCTCTGCTGTCTGTTGGATGTTCATTAAGTGACATCAACAAACAAATTATGTTACATTAGTGTGAAAGTCTTATGGATCCAGCCAGGCTTTTCTTTCTTTCGTCCCCACGCAGGTAAATCCGTAGGGGACGCCTCCCAGCTGTCTCTGCAGTACATGGCGGATCGTGTCCGCGGCGCAGGAGGCTCTATCGTGGTGTCTCCATCGGGACAGTGGGCAGCCACGTTCACCACAGCTCGGATGGCGTGGGCAGCAGTGGATCAGGACGTCCTGTGGTATGGATTGGACCCGGATGAAAGATTAAAAGAGCAGTTGTCGCAGTAACTATTTTAACAGAGTTTTAACACGAGTCACATCAGTGAGCTTGTATTTTACATCTGTTTTCTACTAATTCACTATGATTTAGATTGTTTAGGCTGTCATTTGCTAAAGTTGTCTCGATAGAAATGAATGAGTAGGGTTATACTCGTTTTAGTGTCAAAACTACGTACTTTATATATGAACAGTGAAACATAAACTGTACCCGATGGAGAGGGTAGATATTAGAGGATATCCTGTAAGTAATTTTTTTTTTTAACCCCTCAAGATCTGAATTTAACGCTACATGTAATATATTAACTAGACCACACCTGTTTCTGCTGCTGTCCATTGGTGTCTAATAACAAACATACAGTATTACAACTTTTTTGTTGCGGCTTTTTAAGTCTTGGTAGTGTACCATTTGATACGCTGTGTCCCGTACACTCGTGCTTAAATGTCTGGTTTATTTCACTGAAGTCTGTTTAACTCTGTGTTAGTGTATTACTATACAAACGCAATGCTCCAAGTGTTCCTCATCACAAATATTTGGCTAATTTGCACATGAACTCACGCACATCCGATCCAGTTAATGTCAAAACATTTTGCAAGACATGTTGACCAGCTCAGATGTGTAGGAGCAGAGTAACAAACTGCACGACTGGAGGTCTGTTTTTTGGAAAGATGTACAACACAACTACACTGAATATTAAAGAAATTAAAAATATATCTGTTTAAATGTGTTATTTCTCAAATTTGATGGTGCAGCCATTAATGCCAATCAATTCACATGAAATTCCACTAATCTTTACTGGTTGGTTGCTGGGTTTAACTAATAAAATTTTTCGTTTTTTAAATGTTTTTCTGCTGTATATTTCATATTTGTTTTCATTGGTTTTACACACTCATGTCTAATGTTCATTTTGACACTATCGACCGAATGGGTGCAGCTTCTGTGGTCGTCCACCTGGACTGAAATGTGCTTTATTAATTCAGTTATTTTCTTTGCTTTTGAATTAAACATGACCACTGTCTCTGATCAGTGTTTTTTAAACTTTGGTCCTCTGCACTATGACGTCGACTGGTCTCAGTGCTGTCGTCTTTGCCACAAGCAGTTAACTAGTGGCTGGGATCTGAAACCAGCTGCCGTCCTCCTATTTTAGTAATGCTTTCTCTGATTGGTTGGTCATTTGATAAAATGAGCTCTTAAAGCAACATTATGTAGAAATTGGCATTTTGTGTGATTCGGCGCCCCCTACAATTTCTGAGTGAAAATCACCATCTTAAATAGAAAACACAGTTCTGTAACAGTTTGTCAGATGTAATTTAGGTGCCAACTTCAGACAAAACTCTGTTTTTTATGCAAAGCTGTGATCCTCCCCTCTCACTGAAGTTACAAAGTGCAAAAGCAAGTGATAGGGGTGCGAAGTGGCTGAGACAGAGACACCATTGACCCTGTTACAGCACACTGACCCATCAACATGATTTTGAAGCTGATATTTAAGGTAAAAAAAGTTACATCATGTTGCTTTGATTGAAATATGTAATGTATGTAGCTGACTTATTATTTTTTTTCTTCTTCACCAAACGTCACTGTCGTTTGGTGTTCAGTTCTCTCCCGGCACCTCGAGGACAATGGGCTGTTAGGAGGTTGTTAACATGACAATGGCCTCATTCATGAGCCTCCACTTCATTTGGCCAGCTGCGTTGTTGTCCTCGCCTCATCCTCTGAAACAATGGCCGCTTGACCAGAGACTCTCGCTGATTCAGAATCAGAATTAGATAGGATGATCATGTGCACTCGCTGCGATTAAAGATTCGGGGGGCCGCTCTGGGTGGCTGGTTTATATGGTGTTTCTTCACTTTCATTAACTGGAGACAGAAGACAACCAGTTTTACTATTTTGAATCACAATAACATCCTGCTGGACTGGAATACAACTTTGCATACATTTCATTTCAAAAATAATAAATTACATTTGTGTTTGTCATAACTGAAGCAAGCCATCATTGACACTGTGGTTTGGGGTGTAGATGTGTGCGCAACAGTAAATGCTTTTGAGTTGAAGAAGGATATTCAAACCAAATCGATTTAAAAGAATGAAGTACTTGCCATGGCAACTGAATTTTAGTGCATCAGTTCTCATCCTGGGGGTCGGGACCCCTAAGGGGGGGGGGGGGTCAGGGGTTAACATCCAGGGTCGCCAACTGGTTGTGGAGCAGAAATAAGTTTAAGGGAGTAGTTTTTACATCACATTGGTTGTGCCTTGTAAGATTTACCTAAAAATTGTTCTGATTGGAGACACATACACAAAACAAGCCTTGTTTTTTTTCATTTTGGCACTGTGGGGATGTTGTGGGGTTAAAAGTCCCAGTGCTGGATGGGGATCATGAACGCCAGCCTGATTTTTCCGGGGGGGACGTGACTTGAAAAGGTTGAAAACAACAGATTTATAAGATCTTTCTTGTAGTTTATAATATTAACGTTGATATGCAGACTTTTGACTTGTTTTTTAATGGGCCTACATGCAACTAATACTCAAAAGTAAAGATGAATGAATTTACTTTACAGGCAAGAGGTGGGAGATATTTCACGGCATCACTCACTAATACATGGAAATAGTGTTTGCACGAAAAGTTGACTCAATCGACACAGTTTGAGTCCATAAGATAGTTAACCCATGTGAACTCTGGTCCACAGATCACACAGATGTAAAAAGCTTGCTGTAGATGTGTGTTATTTTCGCACTACCAGCTGCTATGGTATCTGTAAACAGAAGCCACGTGACGAGCAGCGCTGCCTGTCAGGGGGCTTTGCAGCAGCAGGACGAATGACGGCTGAGTTAGAGGAAGTTGTTGGGAGCAGCTGTGCTAGTATGTAACCTTACACGAGTTGCAGACAGCACCGCGGAGAAAGAGAGGTGAGACTCGCACGTACATGTGAAAATAAATGTTTCTGATTGCCCAAACTGCACGCATCGGAGCAGATGCATGTGGGCGTGATCGTCTAACGTCTGCTAGCACTCAGGCTACAAACAAACTTGGTCGCTAAGGCCCGATGCTAACGCGTCTCAGCTAGCCTGTCTGACAGATCTTGCATCGAGCAGTCTGACTTAATACCTACACAATTACTGCAACATATTCCAGCTTTGACGGCATATATATTAATTTATGCAAGTGCTGTTTGTAGGAACGGCGCTAGAGTTTAAAATTGTGTGTTTCCTTGGGTGGCAACTTCCTCCATAAGTTAGCGTTCACAGTTAGCTTGCTAGCATACGTGATCGCGCTCTGCAAGCGGAGTGTTGTTAGCCGTCCTGTAACGTTAGCGTGCTAACTAGCCAACACCTCATTGGCAGAACCTCTTCAGAGACGCCGTGTTTCATATAAACGTTAGGTTGCATTAAATGATAATATATCAACATATCTAGTAGGAAGTCTGCTAGCAGATTTAAGGAGCGTTTTTAGTATCTGCACTATTAATTCAGGCCTGCTCCGCGTTGTGTTGCTAACGTAACGTTAGTTGCTAAAACTTGGATGAAAAACGGTAACTTCTGGGTCATTCAGCACCGTGTTTCCCTCTTTCGAGGTTCTCCGAGTTAGCCAAAGGACAAGTTTTATTGTTTTTACAAACGCATATCTCAAGCTCATGGGTGGTGCACATTTTATTTCGCAGTGTAAACAGGAATGAACCACGGAAATCACCAGAAACTGACATGCTAGCGTCGTTGACCCAACGTAGCAGGACAGCCAACCCTTTAGCATTTACAGCTGATGGGGGCGTCGCAGAAGCAAGGTTACTGCCACCGTTTTCAATAACTGTAACTGTAATCTAATGTACAGTCATGACTCAATTAACAGATATCCACCCCAGACATTACACACGTATTTGCTGTAACTTTGTAAATACTGGATGCTTGCCAAAAGCTAATCAGAAAGTTTTCTCAGACCAAGTGTGTGTCTGCTCAGATCCGCTCTGGCTTGCCTGCAATTCACATTAATGCTCCCCTGAGCCCAGTTACACACTGTGCTGCTGGGATGATGCACGCGAGCTCCTTAAAGCATTCTTAACATCATTTTTCCTGTGAATTGACTCCCTCTTTGCCCGCATTTGTTGTCTTGATACAGGAAGGCAGCAGCATTCATGGATATTGTGGACACCTTTAATCAATTAATACCCAGTGACCAGTTGGACGAGTCCCTGATAATAGGCCAGAATTTGGAATGTGAAGCCGGTAATGAGTTTGGGACAGGACCCCGACTGGAAGATTCACTGAAGAATATGCTCAGTGACAAGGATCCCATGTTTGGTTGTGCAGGCTCTCAGTTCAATCTGCTGGACAATGAAGACCCTGCTTTTCAGATTGCTGGCACAACGGGTATGTGAAAAGACAAACTGGAGGGTTTTGCTAAGTTTTGAGTATCTCAGATGGATTTCTTTAGAATTAGATATGCAGGGAAATCCGCCACTATCTACTCAGACATTTTAATGGCGCTATCAGATGTCACATTCAGACCGTTTTATTTTATTTGTCAGGGATCAATAATCATGACACAGAGTGGTTTCAGAATATGTTTTGAAATACTGCAGAGATTCAGCAACTCAGGGAAACTCAGTAATGGTTCAGTGGTGTTTTTTTTTTTGTCTCTCTACATTTTATTTTTCTTGCAGATGTGTTACTGTCGCTATTTTTCAACGTATCTGATCGCCTTTTGTCTTTGACTAAAAGTATTTATGTGGAATAGGAGTCAAGTCAATTAGGTTTTCACATATGAGGAATCTGCATTTGTACAATTATTATGAGTGTAAGAGGTGTACAGTTTTGTGCAGGAATATACAAAAGTGCAGAGTATACAATCTAAAAATATTTGAAATGTGTACAATAAGGTTGTTTTTGTTGTTGGATGTTTATTGGCCCCTCACATCGATACACTGGCATATCAAAAATGTTTTTTTTTCTGTTGTCTGTCGCAGCTCTCGAGGAAGGTTCAGCATCCACAGGCCTCAGCAGTGAACCCACAGTTGCAGAGAACACACAAGTGAAGCGAGCTGTTGGCAGGCCGAGAAAACGTCCACGTAATTTAGAAGACAGTAAGTTTGAAGCTCTTTTAGTTTCCTGTTTCCACCACATAACAACCTTAAATTAAAGACGATGTCATATATTTTCCCATGTTGTGTTTCTATTTTGTTTTTTTTTAAAACAGAGCCTAGCAGCGGTCCACAGCCTGCCAACACATCATCCAACACTGTTGCCCGAGGACGACCGGGAAGGAAACCATTGAACAGGCTACAGAAGTCGTTTCGTATTGAGAAAGGAGTAAAAGGCGCCCAGCTGAAGAAAGAATTAACTCTGGGAGGGCGTGTTAATGTTAATCATCTTGATGGTGGAGTGTGGCTGAATCCTTCGGTTGTGTTGAGACGGTTGACTGTCACAATTGGAGGTTTTAAGATTGAGCTACTTCCTGGACCCTCTTATACACATAATGTGGACATGAGCCAGTCAACAGTCCTCGACGACGGTTTATCCTATGGCAGGGGTGTTGAGGTGGCTGTGTTGCCAGACAATGCTGTTAGTGCACAGAATCCCACAGCTGTCAACACGGCAGAGGTGGCTGTAACGGAGAAGAGCTCTGCTGGTGACCCAACCCAAGCGCTCGGCCCGTATGTGAATCCTAACGACGTGCAGACATCCAACGGGACATTAGTGGAGAGTGCCTGCACGCAGGAGACAAAACTTGACAATCAGATTGTTCCTGAAAAACAGAAGCAAGTCAGTAAAGGCAATGACGACATGAAACAGCCACAAAGCAACGAGAATAACACAACTGCTGTTAGTAATAAGAATGACGGTAAGGAAAAACAGCAGAGTGTGGCCAAAACACTACTCAAGTCCAAACAAGGACCAATCTCTAACAAGAGCAAGGACCTGGTTTTAGCTAAACCAAACAACACGATTAAGGGACAAAAATTATCGCCAAGCACGCCATCCACGATCATCCAGAGAGAAGACCCGCACAAAATGAAATCTCCCAAGGAAAAGAAAGACATCGCACCTTTGAAAAGGCCTGCAGAAACCACCCAAAGTGAGCATGCGACTAAAATGCAAAAGACACAGGGTTCAGGAGAAGGTAAAGTGAAGCCAAAATCGCCAATTTCACCCAGCTCCGCAGTGAAGAAGCTCCCATCATTTGGTACTCGGATCGATCAGCAGGGACCGACAAAACCTAATCATCCTCAAAACAGCTCCAAAGCTGAGACTACTCACCCTGCGCAAAGTCGTCCAGTCTATCCTGTAAAGTCACCCGAGGAGGGGGGTCAGGAGAAGGCCAAACTGAAGAAGCCAGAAAAGATTCTTCAAAGGCAGAAAAGTAAAACTGCGAGGAGCATCTCTGTGGACGAGCCGCAGCTGTTTATTCCAGATAACGCGCCTGTTGTGAAGAAGGAGACTGCTGAGGAACAACCTGCCAACAGTGAGACCGCATGGGATGGAAACAACTGCTGTGGCCTGTGTAAAAAGCACCACAATAACATGTAAGTGTTGCTCTTCAGTGCTGTAACTGTTGTTTCTGTTCAATGAGGGGACACTCAGACTAGACAATCTACCATGCCAAAGCATATTTGACCCACAAAGTCCAGTTTGTTTGACAAGTGTGAGTGCTCTGTACCATGCTCAAGCACGGCATGCTTTGTTGGCTCTGACACGGGTACGCAACGTATGTACAAGAGGTAACCATGCGAGGAGGGACATTTGTGCTTCGGTACGGTAAACAATTAATCATTACACTTCTGTGTTTGCTCAGCACAGAATGCAATATTCTATTTTATTTCATTTTGGTCACATTTGGTGCTCTGGTACTCAAAGCGCTCATTTGCAAACACTCTAAATAATGCTCTGTTCAGGTTCATGGTGGGCTGTGGCCGCTGTGACGACTGGTTCCACGGCGACTGCGTTGGCCTCGATCTGACGAAAGTGCGTGAAATGGAGGAGGAGGACCAGATGTACGTCTGCTTGAAGTGCTGCGAGGAGGAAAGCAAAAAGGTGGAGCCTGAGCCCCCGAGTGCAGCCAAGCCTGAAGTACCAGCAAAGACTGAAGTACAGGATATTAAGTCGCCTCCCAAACCCCGACCAGGACCCTCCCAGACACTCGCACCAGGGGGGGTCAGACCAGTAAGAAAGGTAAGCAGTGTCACCTTGACTTCTTATAATAATAATAATAATAATAATAAAGCTGTTTGAACATGCATTTTGGACAAATCAAACTTTTTTTTTTATACCAAAGGATATTTTATTTGTTCCCACAGCTAATTCCTCCTCTCTTATTCATAGCCAGTGTTACCACTGCACAATGGTTTGTTGTCTTTTTGATTTTACGTTGCCTCTCCAGAAGGCTTACACATGGGTGTGTGGTTAAGATGGTGGTGTGTGGTTAACATTTTTCCGCACTTAAAACTCACCCCTTGTGCTTTTTAATCTCTGGCCAGGGGCTTATAATAGTCCATGTGTTACTGTTTTCACTGTTTCATTTTTGGTTTTGTATTTTCTTTGTTAATCATCAATATTTATATCAAAACTAATGTGCTTTTTGTTTTTATACTTCTTTCCATAAATAGGAACCTGATAGAAGGCCGACCACAGACGTCAGAGAAGCAGCTCATAAAACAGGTATTTGTTTCAGGGCTGTGAATGTAAAAATAAGCCGTTGTTGATTTTTTGGCTTGTTCTGTTTGTAACGCCACACTGGGTTCAAGGCCAGGCTGGGTTTAATGTTACTGCAATGTTTAAATAGGACTGAATGAGGATGATCACAGCACATGAATACATTTACATATGAGTTTATATACAGTACGAAGGAAATGATACAGATTTTTGTTATTTAAATTGAAATTTATTAGACTTTTATACTGCCTGTTCAGTTACCACTCAAGACAAGATAAAACGCTGTTAATTTTATACATAACCCCAAGAAGTGTACGAAATACACATTAAAAGCTTTCTGAAACCAGATATAATACTGGAATGCTACAACATGCTTGTGAGATTTGATTGTGGTGTGGTTATATACTGTATGTGGGTGTCAAATGTTTATAGGTATAAAAATACCTAGAAGCAGGAGTGTATATTTTAAGTGACCCCCCCCCCTTACACAGAAAAAACAAAACAAGAACTCTTGTCTCCCAGCTCGCTGTTTATATTAAAAAGTCAACAAAGTTTCCAGTTTCAGAACATCCAGTGAGCGGGGAGGACATCTTGGGAGTCGCAAATCCTTTTGGGCATTATAAAAAAGCAAACAACAAATAAAAGGGAGTGTATCTGTAATGTAAGGGTGTCTTAATATAGCTGCAAACAGTTTTGTTGTTTTGCCTCGGTTTGCTTCCATTTTAGGAACCCCAACCAACCTAACAAAGTAAAATGCTCAATGTCATCTTGCTGCCAAATACATTTTTTCTGGTCCACATACTGTTGTGGTCAAGGTCATCCACCTCAGTTAAATTCAGAAACAGTTTTCATTTCACTGTGTGCCACTTTTATTGTTTCACAGCCGTGTGTAGACTCTTTGATATTTTGTAATCCTTGTGGTCACAGACTTCCTCTGCCTGCTCAGTACATATTGTCATTCTGTCCTCGTAGGCATTCAGTTCAAACAAGAGACAAAAAGTAAGACTCCTTCTTCAGCATCAAAGAAACCCGTGTCTGTTGAGGCAATCAGGCGAAGTGTGCGCGATTCTCTGAAAGAAATCCTCATACAGAGGTAAGTATTTCATGAGGAAAATGTAACCAGAAGAACAGTGTAAATACTGACATTGACATTGCATTCAAAGTTTTTTGTTTAATGAAAAACTCTACAAACAGTTACCCAAATTCACCAACGCTTTGTGCATTTCAGGTTGAAGGAGTCTGATTTGAACGTCTCAGTTGAGACAGCCTCTGAAGTTGCCAAGAAGACAGAGAGGGAGCTGTTTCACCTGTATAAAGACACTGACAACAAATACAAGAACAAGTACAGGAGCTTAATGTTCAACCTCAAAGATACTAAAAATAATGTAAGTTAAAACATTTCATGCATGATCCTACTGTTAATTTTCTTGGTGTCATGTTTCAGCTTAAATAAAAATGTTATGTAGTTACATTTGCTTCATTGTGATTGTATTGTTTAGGTGCTCTTCAAGAGGGTCCTCAAAGGGGAAATATCTCCTGGTAACCTGATTCGAATGAGCCCTGAGGAGCTGGCCTCGAAAGAATTGGCTGCTTGGCGAAAAAGGGAGAACCGACATGTAAGTAATGCACAAGTCTGTGAAGTGTCATTGCATGAATTCCCCCGGATAAGTAACAGTGATGGACCCAGTAGCTCTGCAGAGTTTCCATTGATGTATTTCTAAGTATTATGTTCAAATAGGTTGATGGAAACATTGTCGTTTAAAAAAAATAATCGTTCTTAATTCTTGGAAAAATTGAGGAACCAATTTCTGACAGAATTACACTTCACAATGTATTTGCTTTAGACCAGCTGATAGAAATGCGCCTAAAAAAAGTTTTTTCCTTTTTGCAAAATTTTGTAAGAAATTGGTAACAATTTGCTTCACAATATGATGGAAACACAGCTAGAAAGTCTGATATTAAAGTTATGCTTAACAGATATTAACATGTCTTTTATCTTTTTTTGGTGCAAAACCTTCAGAAGTCTTCTAAAAAGCTATAAATATCTCTGTCCACAGACTATTGAGATGATTGAAAAAGAGCAAAGAGAGGCCGAGAGACGACCCATCACCAAAATCACACACAAAGGTGAAATTGAAATTGAGAGCCAAGAACCAGTAAAGGCACCTGAGCCTGTTGAGGTAAGGAACACGTCTAATATCAATCTTCTAACTATATTTTTACCAGTTAAAAAAGTCTGCTTGAATTTCTTTTTCTCCCTTATGTTGTCAGGTTGAGTCTCCTCCCAAAGTGACTGAAGTCTCAGCAGAACCTCCAAAAACCCCAGAGAAGAACGAAGATAAAACCAAGGAGGAGAAAGACACCACCAACCAACACAAGTCTCACTTATTTGACCTACACTGCAAAATCTGCACAGGTAAACCCTGAGAATCACCTCAGCCACTGAGACATTTTGACGTAAAATGTGTCACCATCCCATGACTAACTTTATTGTGTTGGTTTTTTTTTTTCAATAAGGTCGTATGGCGCCCCCTGTGGAAGAGGCACCAACCAAAGTGGTGAAGGTCGCTACCACAGTGGTCAGGAGGCAGTCCACCAAAGCAGAAGAGATGAAGAGCACGACACCACCTGCGATGGACGACGACCTGCACCTCACCGTTTTAGAGGAGAGCTTCAGAAGTGCCAAGTCAGGCTACGAAGGAAGGTAAGCAGCTATATTCGGACAGTCTTTGTGGTTCTTTTCAGCGCAACCTTCTTTTTAGAGCTTGCTTCATTTCTGTCGTATTGGCCACAGGTCGGAGCATACTGCTGGAAGAGAGGAAGAGGCTGCTTTCCTGGCTAACCTGAAGTCCCTGTGGCGCGGATTCATTCATATGCCCGCAGTGGCAAAGTTGGTGACAAAAGCTTTCCCCGTCTCAGGCACTGTGGACCACTTGACTGAGGTAAAGAGGACACAAGTGGACACATTAAGAGTTTATTATTAAGTATAGTCAGTAAGCGTTGGTTCTTTTTTTTTACCCCAACAGGACCTTCCAGACAGCATTCAAGTTGGCGGAAGGATAAGTCCACAGATAGTGTGGGACTACTTGGAGAAGATTCGGGCAACTGGAACAAAAGTGAGTTTTTGGCAGCTTTCCTTTTAAAATAATATAGTAAAATCCAGTTTGCTAACAAGCATCAGCCAATGCTGAAGCCACTTATATACAGTCTGCCTTACCAACATGTATCTACCTAATGGTTAATCTCACATCCAAAATTAATTCCAACCACCAAAAACACTTCATGTCTGAAAATAAACTCGTTCTCACTCAGAAAGCAGAACACACTGACCTAAACACATTAACAACAGAGAGCGATTTACATAAAAAGGATTTTTATCTTTGAAATTTAAATAAAAATAACCCCTTTTCACTTTGACTGTACTGAAGTATAATTAACAAGAAGGAATTCAGAAATTAGAAATCCATTTCTTCCACTATATCTTTCCATTCTGTAATTTACATGTGAAAAATAAAAAGTGGAAACAAAAAAAACAAACAACAAATGTATAGTATAATCTCTTGTAATGTACATCCTCCCTACAAACTAATAACAAGATACCTGGGTTCAGCTGCTCACAATGCTTACTACATATATAACTTTATTGTCAATATTCTGGTGACATTTTCTATATTTCAGTTTGGTTACTGCAGAAATGCACACAATTGATCATCATACTGTTTGAAAGCTATGAGGGTAAATTTGTCATTTTTACAATGCCATAGTATCAAAAACAAAACTGGGTTTGAGTTCTTTTATGCTCCATTCACAGAAGACTAAATCAAAACAATCTATAAAACACAGTGTGGAGGATGAATTGAGGAAGGATGTTTAACAGTTTCGATACAGCATGTTAGCATTTGAAAAAAACGTAGAGCAAATATAAAGCGTTTTGCAGGAGGTGGAGTGTAAATAAGGACACAGTTCACGGTCACTGAATGCATTTTATTTATAAGCCATGAGAAATGTTTGGTCCACACAGACTTCTGACAATGTGACTTCCCTTTTTTAAGAATGCATGTTAGCAGTTATATAAAAACTATTACAAACGGTTCATTGTGATTAAGAGCAGCTCTAGTAGCTGAAGTCCAAAAAATTAACATCCATATTGTTAATGTGGTGATGCGTTGTAGAGCTGCTGCGCCGAAGAGTTCTGGTCAAACTTGAAGATTTCCCTGACGCATGCTTTTTTCTGTAATTAAAGGAGGTGTGCCTGATTCGCTTCTCCCCCGAGACGGAGGAAGATGAGATCTCCTATACTCTTCTCTATGCCTACTTCAGCAGTCGTAGGCGTTTCGGGGTTGTGTCCAATAACCTCAAACAAGTGAAGGACATGTATCTCATTCCTTTGGGTGCCACTGAAAAAGTTCCTCATCAGCTTGTTCCCTTTGATGGGCCAGGTAACCTGAACACTGAACATATTTCCTCTCAGTAAACTCACAAACATTTCAGATCTTTCAAAACTAATGAATCTTTTAATTTGACAGGTTTAGAAAACAACCGTGCCAACCTTCTCCTTGGACTCATAATTCGCCAGAGACCGAAAAGGGATTTTCTTCCTGTGGACATGAACGAAACCGCAAGGATTATCCCTGAGGTCAAGCCTATTGCCGTATCCACAAAAGAAACCCGAGCAACAGAGGAGGATGAGAAGCTCTTCCTCTCTTCTTTGACTGCGCCACATAATAAAGAGAAGGACAAACCACTTAACACTACTGAAGATGTTGATGAGCCAGTCACGGAAACTCTTGAAGAACCATCTGCATCAGAGGAGACGAACAGTCAGGAGGCCCAGAAACCCCTGCGCTTTCTGCCAGGTGTGTTAGTAGGCTGGGGTGGGGAATTACCACCTCTGCCAGATTTTGGAGGTAAACCTGCCATAGCAGCAGACGACACCCAGAAGACCCAACCAGCTCCGAAAACAGACGCCTCAACTGGAAGCACAAAAAGTCCAACAGCAGCTGCGCCACGAGAGCGCTTTGTCATCAAGAAGAGAGAAGCTAAACCTGCCAAAGCTGAACAGGAGCTATCCAGCCCGACTGATGCATCTGCTGTTAACAACTCATCAGGAAAGGTTGCCGCAGTGGTGACCCATGGTGCATCATTGTCTCTGAAAGATAAGCCTCCAGATGTATCGACTGAAGCCTTCCTGGCAAGCTTGTCAACAGCTCCGAGCGGGGCTGAAACTAACAGCTCAGCAAACCAAAACAACGCTGGCCTTTTGTCTGAATCTGAAAAAGGAACATCTGAAGGGAATCCTTTGTCACAGTCTAAGTCCCAGGCTGCTTCAGCTCACACAAACAGCGCCAAACCTCCAATAAGTGGGATATTGAAAAAATCTTCAGCCTACTCCAGTGTGAATGAAGACAAGCCACCGGTGCTACAGAAGGATAAAGCCAGCCTCCCTGCTCCTTCGAGTCCTAAACCTGTTCCTGTGTTGAGCAGCATTAGAAATGAGCCGGTTACACTTTTTCACCAAGGATTTTTACAGGTTTCTCAGCTCAAGAACAAACCTGAGAAAGAAAACCAAACAACCATTCGATCATTCCCTAGTGAAACGGAGGGTCCTTGCACGTCCCAGGCTGGTGCTACAGTGACTCAGACAGAAGTTCCTCCAACAGTCCAAGGACCACAAGCAGCGGATCACAAAGAAGCCTCCGACTCCACAAATGCACCAGCTCTCCCAGTACACAACAGCGCTGCACCTATTCCACCACAGCAGCAACAGCCTCAGGTAACCGGTAGCTACGACTACCCAACTGGCCCACCCAGCCAGGACCAGAACCACAGCACACCGTGGGCTCAGGAGGGCACCGTGCACGCCATACCAGGACTTGAGTCACAGCTGCCAGAGAACATCTCGGAACCACCTGGCAGAGCCCCTTCCCTGTCCAAAGACCAGAAGCGCGCAGACGAGCGACACAGCGACTCGGGGGAGAGGCAGCGAAGCACCGAGGACAAAGACCACCACGGCAGGCACGGCCACTACAGGGACTCCTACCACGGGAAGAAGAGCAGACACCACGACCGGGAGCGGGAGAAAAAGCACGATCGCGACGACAAGTACAGGGAGAGGAGCAGGCACCACGGACACTCAGATGACCGCTATAGCGAGAAGAGGAAAGAGAGGCAGCACAGTGATGACTACAGCAGCCGACATAAAGACAGACACAGACACAGACGGGACTCTGATTATGAGAACGGACGGAGAAGTTCGAAAGACAGCTACTCATAATTGTGTTTTGTTTGCCCTGCGAGTGAGTGTTCAGGGCTCCGAGAAAGACTGTGGAGTTTTTCATTTTTACACAGCCGTCTGAAGCTTATATGCCATTTCCTTAGAAGTTCAGTTTTATGTTATTGACCGTACAGCCAAAATGAAATATCATTTCAGTGGGATTATAAAGACCTTTCTACAGCTGTTCTCTTAACACAGAGAATCCACTCAAATTCAATGATATCAGAAAATGTTCATGTTTTTAACCTTTTATCGTGTATATTCTGTTCATACTGAGCTGCTGTACTGACTACAAATGATCGGCCAATGTTTTCAGTCAAACTTTGGAAAACAAGTGTGGACCATTTGGTTAAAGGTTGGCATGAATGTAACAGAAAAAAACATTTAACTGAGGACAGCGATTCCTAAACAGCAGCTTTGCTTTTTTCCAGCCTAATTTCTTTTAAATTGCTTAAATATTTTATAAAACTTAGTTTCTATTGAAAAAGTATGTACATTTTGGCTTGTAATATACATTAGAGATTACGTGTGCCTTTGCACTGTGTGTTTATGTACAGTTCGTAATAAAGCTAATCCTTTTTTTATTATTGATTATAAAAAGAATTCTCATATTTCTTTCTAAATGTATTAAAGGTTGAACCTGGATACTGATTTACATTGTGCTGTTACTATAAAAGTTGTTGTGCCTTGACAAGTAGGGCTGCAACGAACGATTATTTTCATCATTGATTAATCAATAATCTATTAAAAATGCCCATCACAATTTCCCAGAGCCTGAAGTCTAAACCCAAAGACTTCATTTACTCTTACTGCTGAAGAGAAGCAGCAAATCCTCACATTTAAGAAGCTGAAACTGGCAAATGTTTTACATTTATGTTCATAAAACGATTAATCGATTATCAAAATAGTTGGCAATTTCTTTTCTTTCAATCGTTGCAGCTCTACAGTGATCCATAAAACAGATGAAAATCGATCTGTGCTGTGTTAAAGAAACATGTACCAGAATAGAGTTAAATTTGAACTTTCCTTCATAAAATTGTAAACTAACTGCTGCCAAGTGTGAAACACATCAGGCGCTATAAAACACAACTATCAAGTTTAAGATCGTTTTGACTACTTTCACTCCTACTCATTGCCCTCAAAAACATTAAAACCCTCACTATCGCTGAGAAACAGCAGCGGCTTGGTATCTTTAAACAAAAAGACATTTCTGAGATTCCCTTCAAACGCTTTTGAAAACAATTCAGAAGTGACAATTGATACATTTCTGCTCAACTCAAATCCTCCAAAGTAAATGTGACCGCCGTAGTTTAAGGCCACGTAACGCTCAAATGGGTCCACATCTTGGGAAAGGACTCTATTACCATTTAGGAACACCTGAATGACTGTGCTGTTTAAAGATATGGAGACATTATGCCATCTGTTACAGCAAAGAGTGAGATTTTTGAAAGTCATTGGAAGGGAAAGTCTCTCCCCGAGGTTGACCGCGATCTTGAGGTGGCCGTTCTCCAGTCCGACGGCAAGGTAGTCGTCATCTTCGTGTTCAGCCTTTCCCATCCACATGATCAAACTGTCGTTTGAGCTTGTGTGGAAGCTGAAAGAAACCTGCGTGTGTTTAAAATTTCTTGTGCTGTATCTCAGGTCCTGGTATTTAACGTAGGATTCTCCCACAAACTTGAGAGTGTCTGTGGCGATTTCTGCGTCGCAGTACCTCCCTCCCCATCCTAACGGGCATATGCAGCGGTACGGGGTGACACTAGACGGAGCGCATAAAGAGCCATGTTTGCAGGTGTTGTTTACACAGCTCACAGACTGGTTGCACACTGAGCCGGTCCATGATGGCGGGCATATGCATGTGAATGTGTCACTTCCTGTTGCCAAGCAGCGACCTCCATTTTGGCACACCTTGTACCCGCAGGCGGTCCCATCCCAGTCCCCTACGTTTGCTCCGCTCACTGCTCCCGTCTCTGTTAGCTCCAGCTCTTCACCGTTGACTATAAGCTCTCTCAAACCGCCGGTGAAGCCCATCGGCTCCCCTTCAGTTGCATCGGTGGAGACGAAGCTCAGAGTGGACACGCCCCCAACAAAGAGGTCTGTAGCAACCTCCAGGGTGGCCATCCCTTCAGTCCCGTTCTCTCTAACCTCCTTGTCATCCAGACTGAGGAAGCCTTGGTGACCAAAGCGACCAGCCTTCACCGTGTGCCAGGTAGTACCACTCGAGTCCACCTGCTCCACAGACTTCAGGGTGTGGACACCGTCCCCGAGATTGAACCGCAGCAGGACAAACCGAGAGGTCAAGGAGATGCAGAGGAAGTCTCCTGAAGAAAGTAAATAAAACAATTGTGATTACAACTTCTATTTCTGAGCTCAAAAGTATCTAAATTATAGAATTGTCTGTCATTTAAAAGGATCGATATATTCATGTTTAGTGGATGTAATTTTTAAATCCTCTGAGCAACATAAACATTCCACTGTGTTTTGGGGAGGAAGCAGAAGATCCCCTTTCACACAGCTAAAAAAATGTGCATGTTTGACTACTGAGTGGATTGTGAGCAGCTGAGCCAAGGATTTACTCTCCTCCATAAGCCTCTCAGAACAGTGCCGATTGATATTTCATTACCTAAAAGCAAACACATGTTATCTGGTATTTGCATAACTAGTAAAACCTACAAAAACTCAACCTGAATGACACAACATAAAGGGTAACTCCACATAAAAGTGTTTTTACAGGTCTTGGGGTGTACTACAGTATGTGTGACAAAAGTAGTACAAAGCCTTTTTTTGTGGCTCCGGAGAAAGCTGCATGTAATCTGATAAATTACCTCCAGTGATGTCACTCAGCAGCTAATTTGCATTGTGGGTAATGTAGGTGCCATGTTGAAAAAATCGTCAATCGCTAAATAATAGTTGTCTGTCTTGTGAATCACCTCGAGACCCTCAATATTTATCTTTAACATCTGGTAACACTTTATACTGACCATGACAAATAACTGGTGAATTTATAGTTATTTAAACTAAATAGTAAACAAACATTATTAACAGTGATAGAACTATTAGCGTAGGTTTGATTAACTATAAATGTAACATATATTAACAACAGTTATTATAATGTATTATCTATTTTGTAATTTTGGTGAACTGAACCTTTAATTTGACTGGTTTTGGGGAGGTCTGTTGGTAGAATACTGCCACTTAAATAAAATCGTTAAATACTTGTATATCAAACACATGAATCTTTCCCTCACATATTGGTGGTATCAGTGCACAATATGATGCCAGTGTGACACAATAACATTTTTCAGATGATACAAGCAGAATATTTTCTATATGTGCACTGAATTATGGGAGGTGCCAAGTTTCAACTATCTATATTTTTTCATTGAACAGTTGTGACACAGAATAATTGTGTTATGTGTCTCATGGTGGCAAGGACAGACAGATAAGTGAGTAAATCCTGATCACATCCTAACATACGTCAACGCGTACAAAAGCAGGCCTTAAACAGGGAATTGTGCATCCTCACCAGCTCTGGCACTGAGATGTTGTGCAGTGTAGAAAAGGATGCCATCAGGTGATAAAGGCTGGAACTGCAGCTGCACGAAGGTCCTGTGTCTGATACTCATAGGTGGGAATGACATCCATGATGACTGGTTACCGCTGAAGAACGGATCAGTGATGGTCACGGCTGAACGGGCAAAACAACGGAGCAGTTACAACAGCGAACAGTGAAGCTCTTGTCTAAATAAAATCATATATAAGGACACGGTTAGGTGGCTCAAGGGTGCAACCTTTCTCGCAGTGGAGCCCCGCAGTCCCCAGGGGGCACTGGCAGGTATATCCATCGGGGAGAGGGATGCAGGTGGAGCCGTGGGCACACAGAGGAGGGGGACTGTGCTCGACATCACACACAGACACGGTCTCAGAACAGAGCGCTCCCTTCCATCCTAATGGGCACTGGCAACTGCAGACGGACACAGTCAGACACTGTGGAAGGCTTGTAAACACTGTCATTTCCCATCGCTATACTTGCATGGTGGAACCGGGTTTTCTATAAATTATTGATGTCTAGTCACAGCACATACGGGAATAACGTAAAGTTGTTGGTGTGCATTCAATTTGAGTATAACGCCTCTATGTGTTATTCATGAGACAACTCATTACAAACAATCAGAAAAGTGAGCCAAAACATTGCTGTCCCCCCCCCCACGTACTACACAGAGGAGCCGGAGTCCACGCACGTCCCTCCGTTTCTGCAGCGGACGTGAGCGCACGGGGTGACGCCGCACTGACCCACGCTGCGCCCGAAGGCTGGATGTCCCGCAGGCTGTCCCAGCGCTTGGAACTTTCTGTCTCTCCTTGTGCTAAACTGCACGTCAAAAATGCACCCTTTAAAAGAGGAAAAAAAAAAGAACAGAGGGACACTTTCATTTCTCTGAGCAACAACAACATTCCTCAGACATTCCTGACTGATCTGAATTGTGCTTCCCACCAAAAGAAGACCAATAAAAAAAATGAAATGCCTCAGAAAATGTGTTTGAAATGAATGTGTTTGATGGATGTTTGTTTTGTCGCGTGAAAACAGAGGATTTTACATCAACTGATGGTGCATTATGTAGTTTTGGGGAAGAAATTTGGGCAATAAACAAACTGACAAGGACAACACAATTTCACACCGCTTCACTTTGTTAGTATGTGGCGGACCCTGCCACCTTGTTTCTTTCTCTTGTTCTTGGCACCTTATTTTCCTCTGAGGTGTGGGAGAGATCTTTCCCTCTAAAGATCTTGCTTATTCAGTTACGGAAGACAGCTCATATTTCCTCATAACATTATAAATATTAAAATTTGTAGTAACCCTTTAAATCTGTCTTTATTGGTGTCTATACTACAGTTCAGGCATTCAAGATGTCTGAGTCCCACCCCCCCATCACGCACATCATCATGATTCAATTCTATCAAGACAATATTTGCTTTGGCCTGTACCTGCCGAGGACAGGGCCTTCTATAAATACGAGGCCCGGGCACAAGCCTCGCAGTCATCCGCACATGCAGGCTCCCTTCTCTCTGCTGCATTAGTCACTGGCATAAACAGGATGCAGGGGAAATGTCATGCTCATTCATGAATATTCATGGCATGATGCTGTCTACTTGGCAGACTCAAGTGATGGCTGCGGCGGCGCTGCAAACATAGGCGGTCGTGGAGCGAGTCAGATTCATAGGGAAGATTATAAAAGCCGGTTTATTTTTGTTTCAGCCGCGCACGCCGCCTCTTGTAAGAGAACCAAGAAAAACCCGGGGAGCTGAGTCTAGCAATTAGACCCGACAGGAAAAATATTGAAAGTGAAAAAAATGCGCTGTAAAAGTAATCTTACAAAAACTACTCAAAACTACACTCTTCCATAGCATCGTTAAAAAAAACACAAAATGACTGATGTGTAAAAAAAAATGAAATGACCCTCGAGATCTTTTAGCGAGCCTGATAATAAATATCTGCATCAAAGCAGGAGGCAGTGAGAGCTTTTTAATCCACAAACTTCCCCGTTTATGCCATTTGAGCAAAAGCTTAAATTGAGTCAACTGATTTTATTTTATTTTCCTCCCCTCCCAGCAGCCACGGTACCTCCCCTCCGCCACCTTTCCACAGGGGAGTGTGGATCTGTTGATAACTGGGAGTGAAGTGCATTATCAGTGTGTTCACTGCCAGCCATCATGATTAGGGCTCGAGGAAGGTCACACAGATCTGATTAGACGCTCATGAGTTCTCATTACAGCGCGAGCAAAAAGGTTATGGTTCCACCAGAGTCGCCTGGCTCAGGTAGTAGTGCTCGCCAGTACGACGGGGTGGCTGTGCTGCGACGACGGCTCTTCCGCGGCTGATTTGATTTTTGAAGGTTTATTTGGGGAGCAGCAAAAAAATGAATTATATGATGATAAATAAGCGAAAACACTCAGAATCTCTCCAGTCTTTAAACATAGAAAGCTCTTGTTCACCTCAAATGGATGTGCCATGACATTTCATAATAACAAGCTTCATTGCTGTGGTGCAGAGATTGCTGAATATGGTTATGATGATATTCATAGCTGTTGTCATCATTACGGTTATGGCAATTTTGCTCCACAGCTCCGCACATTAGCGGGCACGATGGATGCTCTCCAGAATACATTTATTTCGGGGGGGGCGGGGGTCACTTGAGAGAAAGCATAAAGGATGTTGATGATGACAAAGATTATTGGTATGGCACCCTTGTTGAGGTGACTTATCAGCAGAGGAATGGATTTGCACACGACGCGAGACTGTACAGGGAGTGATTAAAGGTTGCAGATACAATCAACCTCAAAGCTCTGCTCTGGCCTCGCACACAGTCTGGGCCTGTAACTCCCCTTTCATTACACACCTTCCGCTCTGTTTACAAAGACACGGAGATCCTGGGAGAAACTCCAAGCCCCAGCGCTCTCACTCCATACGCCAGAGTTGTTTGGTTGTAATCAAGCCGTAGCGGTCTTACCCTGAAAGCCATGACGGAACCTGGAGCCAAGTGGCAGTAGTTCAGGGGTGTACTCATTATATCCGCCCACAAAGAGCTGGTTGAAAACGTTGAGGCCAACCAGGGGTCCTGGAGACGAGCCCGTCCTGTTGCGTTGTCCGTCAACCTTTAGAAAGATGTAAAATGTCATCATTAAACCTCTTACATCTGTAGGCATCAGCGTGGGAGCGCCTTTGAGTTGGACTTCTGCCCATGTTGACAACGCGCAACCTTGGATTGATCTGAGTTATTCAGGCGGCATCCACGTATTAGCCACAGTAGTAACAGAGCTCAACTCTCATGTTTTTTTGTCCTCTGAACAGTCTAAATTCTTCGAGGCATTGATTCCCTGGGGAGGTGTCTCACGGTTCCTGCAGATTTTTCAGCCACACTTTAAATGATGTGAACATCCTGCTCTGTCTGATCACTGGACCGAAATGATTTTTTCTTTTTTTTTTTTTTCGGTACAAAGAAACCTGATGTTTTCCAAGAAAATCACCTCGCTAACAAACCATTTATCAGCCCGCACCGCAAACAATGGATAAATCAGCAGTGTCTTTGTGTGTAAGTATACAGTCTAATACCTACAAGCTGCACCTTAAACAGCAAGGTGACAGCTTAAAGGGAAAGTGTGAGTACTTGATTTGGGAGAGAGGTCAATGAGTGTGCTGATGAGATCAAATGAGGGATCATCTTTTGGAACAGTGGTTTTCAACCTTGTTGGCTCGTATTCACTGTATGACCTTACTTACCCATTGGTCTCTGATTCATTCTGTGCATCAGTTATCTTTTTATGTCTTTATATGCGCTGTTAACACTTTGTGCAGTTCAACTTAGGAGTTCATTTTCCTCCTCCATTCACTTCAAAGGATTTCTTAAAAGCATGAAGACCTTGTGTGATTCATTTCTTCACAAACGATACAAAAATAAACATTTTACAAGAACACATGTTCTCTTTCTTATCTCTTTAATTTTACGGAGATTTACCCTTGAATTGAACGACCTTGAATGATAAAAGTAGGGTTTACTTTGCTAAAATCTGAAACCACTGTGAAGTCACCCACTGATCTGTGGACTATTATTGCGGAAGCCTTGATTTTTTTTGTCTCCATCTTGGTTTTTTGAGCTAGAAGTGACAATATTTGAACGAGAGGGTGGAGCTGGGAGCTGGGCAGGGTATCCTGATTGGATCTGACTGAGAAAATAAGGACATGCCGTGGTAGCAACCTGGCACTAACAAGGTAGCCGCACCCTACACCATATACCCTGCTTTATTGTCTATCCTTCTCTAAATAGGACCATAATTCACCAAATGAACATCATGCTGTGTTGAAGAAGACTTGAACCTACCAAATAAGACCATAAACCCATAGGTATACTGTTTACTGGGGTAATAAGTGAGAAGAAGGGTCATTTTGTCATACATTCACTTAAGTCAATGGAATACCACTGAGATAGAATGTAAGTTTAAGACACTTCAACATTGGCTTTACTTTTCAAACTCGGTAGCTCCCTCAATACTTTATGCAGACAATGAAAAGATGGTACATACTGTACCTGCTCTCTGTACTTAGGATTGGCCAGTTATCCATCCTGTACATCAGTTAATCTTCATATGTCTCTGTATGCTGTTTTTGCACCATCAGCAGCTCAACTACAGATTAAATGTTCCCTCTCCTTCCAGAGGAGAGAGAGATTTGACTTTAAGAAGCCTGGCGACTCATTCATTATTTCACAAGAAAAAATAATCATTTTGTCACAAAAAGGTTTTGTTAAACAAGAAATGCATATCATTTCTTTCGTATTCTTTTTATTTTCTGGTGGGGCCCTTAAGATCTAGCCTTGAAAGCTACTGACCCCCTGGTTGGGGGCTGTTTTTTGGAAGAATGGCGGCCAAAAACTTAACAACTTTGAAAAACCGTATCCATTTATATATTAACACAGTAAGTATGCATGCAGGTACAGGAACTACTCACTAATAATCAAATCACCTTCAGCCATCCCGTTTTCTTTGACCTTCCGAACGTAACGGTGTGAATGTCGATCTGGTGGTTCAGTCGATCGCTGACGATGGCCGCCACTCCTGATCCGAGGTTGAATCTATGCACGACTCTGCCATTTCGCAACCCCAGGACGAGGAAGTCATCGCCGTCGTTGCCTGGAACACACACACACACACACGTCAAAAGTTTTCCATGAGCACATCAGACAGCTATAATAACACGGTTCCAACGGAGCATCCTCAAAAACTCCTCCTCAAACAGCGAGTGATCTGCTTATTCATTACAACCATCTATAACAAATATTTAGTATAATGAAACATCTGTTTGCTTAAAGATTAGTTTCAGTTGTCCTTGTGTTTCATGTGTTGTTGTACACTTTGCCTCTCCTCACTGTAACTTAATCACAGCGATGAGATAATGAACTCATTCCTTGGTCGTGGCGATCAAAAGAAGCCACATCATTAAACCAATTATCACGCGAGTTATTCGCATTTCATCTCATTCTCATGTTGTGCCTTTGAAACTGCACCATTTCCGACTGCGCTGCTCACGCTGCCGATGAGCATCTCGTTATCCATACAGCTCTTGTTTTGCTTTGCCTCCACCTTGATGAATCGTACTCCCGAGAGAAAACGAGTGCAAGGGGATCCACAAGATCTCGTGTGCTTTCTTCTTCTCCTCGTCTTCTGATGAAACACGCCGGTGACAGTGACTCTGCCTTTACCTGCCACCGGATCTGACCCCGCGGAGACGAGATCCTAATTTAAAGCGAGGGCCGCTGGCAGTGTCACAGGGTCTGCGCCTCAAAGTCCGTTTAATGCAATTAACATCGATACTTTTGAGATGCTCGGTTTGCATGCCTATTTCATGCTTGCACTTCGAACACGCTCCCTTTGAGAGTCAGGAGCAATAACAGTTTAGCTGGAAATCAACTAGTTGCCACACTGCAGGAAGACTCATTAATAATGTCTCAAAATTTGCCAAGAAAGACAATCCTTGTGGGGATCCTCCTGATTAAAGGACTTCAGAGGAGAGTGGATAACCATTAGATAGTACATTACCATACACAGCGGGGTGAAGCCTCTTAAAATGGCAATAGCATGTCTTTTTAAAATCCCTAATGAAGTTTGACAACTCAAATCCAACTGAGGAGACGTCCCGAGGTTCGTCCCCCTCTTTTCCATTTGGCCTTAAAGAATGATATTCATATTGCCGCGCGGGCGCCTAGATCGGAGCTCACCTCGTCCTTTATGGCCGGCGAACAGCACCAGGTTGTCTCTCACAGCTGAGGAGTTGTCGGCGAGCGTAAACTTCAGCTTGAACTCGTAGAAGAGGCTGAGGCTGGGGACGGAGGGGTAGGCCACAAAGGACGTGTAACCAAACTCATCGCTGCCGCCGAATCTGGGACGGGTTATGTTGATTGCTGCAGGAGAAGGGAAGAAACACATTTATTGCACGTGCGTGTTGAAAACGTGACTTTCTGCTGTGCTGATCTGTGGTGGAGGATAATCTTGTCTGAATGTGAGTGCAATCAGGTCTGATTCCTCATCCCTCCAACCTCGCAGGTTACCAAAAGATGGCACTATTGCTGCACATTACACGCGGGGGGGTTAGTGAAACGTTCTTCTTTTTCTGAATGCTATTACATGGTGACCTGTTTTTCAAATACTATCACCTCTTCAGTCCCATTCTATTTTCATTAATAGCTGTTTAGGACGGGTTTCTGGCAAGCAAGCAATCGCTTCACACTCAGTGTTCACAAGGGTGGCACAATAATCCCAGTGATATTCAATTACAATTCCGAATGCATGGTTGATTCAATAATGCTCCTCTCTTGTACTTCCTCTCAGCGCACCCCATCGACTTGATTTAACACCGAGGACTCAATGTAAATTTCCACGCGCTCATTCAAAATTACACGCTGCTGTGTACTTTATTTATTTATTTATTCATTTATTTCTAATGCAGCAGCGAGGACTCAAGCGCAAAGCTGCACTTCTTTGTCTTGACTGGAAACACCTTGTAATTCTTCTGCAGCCCCAGGCGATGGCTAAGAGGAGGTTCAGCGCTCCCCCTGTGCGACTGCCCCTCAGCTCTGTTCGGCCACTAAATTATTAATAAAGCTGCAAACGCCTGTGTTATCATCTGTAGTCCGCCCGAGCTTTATTAGCCTATTGTTTCACTGAACGGCCTGAGTGAGTGTTACAGCTTATTTTATTATTTTTTTAAGCTTTGCTGAGTGTGTGTGTGTGTGTGTAAGTTCTTCCCAACTGTTCGGTGCACATGCAAACACGTCGACCGTTATTACTAAATCAAATGACCTTGAGCTATTTACTGCGTTTATCGATGGATTACCCCCTGAGCCTTCTCCTGCGCAAATTAATTACTCATCTGAACTGATCCAGAATGATATAAGAACATTGGAGATGACCAGGAAATAATAACAAATGTGATGTCATGAAAACCCAAACTGAGTTTAAAAAAAAAAAAAAAATTTAGCTGAGGGACATGGAGTAAAATCAAACACCTCTGGAGAATGTGGGGTCCACGAAAACTAAAAATCAGGAGTTCCGCAAACACGAGCGCTGAATTTGCTTTTCAATTTGCGATGTCTAAAATAAAACTCCCCCCGGAACCGTCTCAGAGACATACTCCATCGAGTTGTATGCGCTTCCGACATAAATTCGTGATTACTCGAGTTCATGAAGCCATTAAAAAAAAGTAATTAAAAGTGTGATAAATCAGCTGATTAACAACGTGTCTAAAATCTACCGCCTTACAATTCTGCTTCAGATGTGAAAGGCTCGTTTTTCGAGTTTTGTTTAGGGGCACTGCCGGACATGTTATGATGCCATGTGGTGATGTCATGCTTCAGTAGCATTGTGGGTCAGAACCAACGAGGCTGCAGAGGAGGAACATACTACCCCTGTGTTTCAGATGATGTACAGGGTTCAATGGCGATACATTACTAAGTTGAGCACATGTTTGTCGTGCTAACGTCTTCGGGGACCGCCCATCAATGGACGCTAGCATGAGAGGCTTCAACAGTGACTGTGTATGCATGTGTTGAAGCTTTTCTTGTCCTTTGTTTCCTTGTAGTTTTCACAGTGTCTGCTGAGGAAACAGAGAGAGACGGAGCTAAAATAAAACTGAAAATTAGACATCTCTAAGATGCATGGCCATCACTTCGTTGGGCCTGTCTACATCTCATTCAACGGACAGTAAAAGAGATTAGCGATACATATTTGAGAACGCTCTTGCAGGCGGGTTTAATCTCATACAGTAGCTTTAAGCCTCAGAAAGGTTGACTTTATCATCAATTGCCTTTTTTTTATGTGCTACACAGCATTCATATGAGATCACAAAGGTTAGTAACATGTCTTGTGCTGCAGGATGTGATAGGAGTGTAGCAGGAAGTCATTTATTCTCCTTGTTCAACCATTACGCAAACAGAAATTTAAAGTATGTTTGATGTATAAACACAAGATCAACAGAAATCACTTCAGTGGTTCAATGGTTTACAGTTACGTACTCCTATGAAGGGTTCCTGTTGGTTAACTCATTGCCGCACAACACTCTCTAACTTGCGCTCTCAGTACATAGATTATCGAAGCCGCTTATGAAAAAGCATCCATCTATGGATTATAACGCCGCCTCCTGTCACGTAATGTAACACAGCACTTCTACTTTGCTGAGTATTTGTGTAATACGGTGCAAACCAGGCAGGAGTGGCAGAAGAAATACAGGATGACACCCGGCGCCAGATTGTGAAACGCATTCCGACATAAAGTGTGCATCTTATAGCTGCCATACAGCAGCTGGGGGGAGAAAAAAAAAAACAGCACTTGTCCTGAGTAAGAGATACTGTATAGAGTATGTTATCATTTTCTTTTCGATCTCAGAACAATGCAAGGGCAACAGAAACTTCACTAAATCAATACCAAACAGAAGTGCTGATGCAGAATAACGCTGCACAGTTAAAACCACTGAAAACGGATTGTGTAAAATGTATCTTTAAAAAAACTATGATGTGCTAATAAAAGATCACATTACATAACCGCATGTTGACACTCGGCTGTTGTGTGTTTATTGTGTGGCTGTGTTGAAATGACTGCTGCACTAAGACCTGTCACTTAACGTATAATCCCTTGAGTGGAAAATTACTAGGAATCTGCATGTGCAGCCACTATATATAGCAGGGATGCCCAACCACCAGGCCGTGAAGGTACCCAGTATTGGGTTGTTCAGCACCCAGCTGTGAAAACCCAGTATGAACTAAGGGTGGCGATGTAGTTGCCATTTATGTACTGCATTGTGTTGTGCTATTTATTTTCCTGGAAATGGCAACCTTTTTATTAGGTCTAACAATGCAAAATATTCTCATTTGACAGTCAAATATTCAAAAAAAGATGTATTTTATTTGCGTAAAAGTGTAAACATGTCTCCTGGGCTGCCAGAAAAACTACTCATGTCTGGCATACAAAAAGGTTGGGAACCCCTGATCCACAGTATATCTGGATATATTCACAAAACTATTAGAATTTCAAAGTATTATTATGCCTATTGAAGCCTCATCATCTCAGCTGGGCATTTATTGTGTATTTCTAAACGGGCTCTTAAAGGAAAAGTTGAGCTGTCCTCACCCTCATGACTATGGGAAGTATGGTGAGTTTTCGTTGTCCACGAGAGGTAAAATGTATTTTCAAATCAATTTGAGACGTCTAACCCTCCCTGAGACTATGCCAAAGGAGCTATGGAATTGTCTTTATGGTTTTGAACATCTTCTTCAGTTGTTTAGCAGAACACTGCAACGCTGCTTTGCTGTGAAGCTCCGGAAATGTTTTGCAGACGACGAAACTTCACCCGACTTTCCATCAATATGGGGGTTGAGTTGATAATGACTGAAAATTGTGCCAGTAGTTTTTACCTTTCATCCTTCTGTAAAACAGAGAAACAAACCGAACCTTGGCGGAAGGCAATTAAAATGATAATTGCAGTCACCAACATCACATTTGCGAACAGAGCTGATGCTCAAAACAGACAGGACGCACTATGAATGAGTAACAGGAAGTGGTGGTACTGTACTCGTAGTACTGTATATTTTACACGGGGCGTATTGTTTGCAGTGCTTTTTTTTTTCCTTATTAATTCTAAACATTAATCTTTAAGGAGGTGGGTGCATCTTGTATACAAAGATAGATCATTAATAATTCTGAGTGAAGTCATCTCCAGTGTCCATGAATGTTTCATGAATTCAACTCTTGAGGCACTCCAGCATCACTTCCTAGTCTTCCCTTTCCTCCATTTCCTGCTTGTTCACAGACCAACCGTGTGTTTTTGAAGTGCACATGTGAACTCAGAACTGAGAATATTGCACCTATAAAAAAAACATTCTGCTCTTTCGTGTTTCCTGCTGGACAAACAACTTTGGCCTTTTCTCAAACAGAGAGCCAGGGCACTGTGGCTGACAGTATTTTACGTGTACAAACAGAGCCCGGAGAGGCAGGGGAGTGATCAGTTTGTGAGTCTGATCTTATCTGATGTTATCAGGATTTAAATTAAAATGTCAGCCGTATAGTTAGTGTGACAATGGGAGGTTAGGTTACTCTGTTTGGCATGTGGGCGCAGAGAGACCGTCGGGGGATGTGACATGGCTGAGCGACTTATATGCCAGGCACCCCGCTGCTCCTGCCTTCGGTTTAGTCAAGCAAAACCCTTTGTTTGTGAGAACCACTGTCTATGAATCCTCCTTCTTACGGTTCAACTGTTTGGAATTATAACACAGCCAACTATGGAGCAGATAATCCCGTTTTCTATAACTTCTTTGTCTTCCAGAATTAGCTCCAAAAAGCTCTGTGTGACTAAAATGTTGAGTTGACAAGACAATAAACAATAATCTACAGCCGTGCCAGTGGCCGGGTGAAGCTGTGCCACAGTAGTGCTTTGAGCTAAATGCTAATGTCAGCATGCTAGCACTAGCCACGATGATAAAGCTAACATGCACATGTTTTAGCACGTATAAACGTGTAAGAGAACATACCAACAGACGGGGGCAGAATATCATCAGTGTAATCGCTAACTGCTGCTAGCTTAACCGCGCATTCAGTGACCCTATCAGCTGACCCTGCTTTGACTGGGAGCTCTGGGCAACAAAGTGGCTAGGGGCTAGCTGGGTTAGCAGGCTAACTTCATTAGATGTCAGTGCAGCACAATAAAAAGACATCAAAACTGTTATTTCTTCACATTCTGTTAATCATTTTTGAATGTTTGAATTTCTAATATAATGCACCTTTAAGATCAAATGACAAAGATCTTAGATGGAAATTTGACTTTGAAAGTCTGTATGCATGGAGTGAATTAAAAGCAGATGTGTATTTCAGTGATTTCAAATTTTAAAATGTTGCTCAAATATTACCCATTTCAAGAAAATGTATAAAGAAACTGAAAGGAACTGGAATTCCTCCAATGCGTTTCTGAGAGTGGGACGCCATGAGGTCAGTGACTTTGACCTATGACCAACAAAACAGCTCATTCTTGAGTTCAACTGAATGTCAAATTTTTATGCGATACATGAAAAGAAAGAAGTTCAGTAAAAAAAAAAAGGCATGGCTATCTGTATCTACAAAATGTTAGGTTATCAAGGAAGGGGCAGGTAGGTTTTGTTTTTTTTAGTCGTAATAGTAGTAGTAGTTTGGATTATAGTGTATTATCTATTTTGTAAAATTGTATGGGGGACTTACACACAAGTGCCAAATTAGTGCCTGCGACCCCATAAAAGGGATAAAGCGGTTACAGACAATGGATGGATGGACATTAACACTTGCTAATGAGCATTAAACACAAACAGAAATGTGGGTCATTTAAGTGTCTGGTCATTAATGTGTTTATGTTTTCTGTCAATCAGTTGCTCCAGTGATTCCTGAACAACTGTAGCTTGTAGTTATACACTTTTTAAAGTCTTTCCGGGTCTCAGCTTCAATGTCACACATGGTGACTAAATATAACCCCTGTTTTTATGTCTTAATATCGAATATAACATAGTACAGAGCCTGTCACCGATATGTATTTTTCCCTGATTTTATTATTAACCTTCATTTAGACAGGTGATCTCCCAGAGGGTCTCATTAGAGAGACCTGGTCAAGACGACAGCAGTAGTGCGACACAAAGTTACAGACGGTGCGTTCAGTGCGGCGACAAAAGAGAACAAAAGTGATACATGCGAACAGCTGCACGACCATCATTAACTGATCTGAGCAAAGGTCAAAATGCTAAGCGCTCAGAAATAATCATTACTCTTGTGTAGACACTCGGCCTAGATCAGATTCTTATGGCTGCGGGGTTGTGTGATGGTAAAAGAAAGTTCTTATTTACCAGGGTTGTGTGTTACAGCCTATAATGAAAGGGAAAATAAGTGTCCGCAGACATCCAGAAGTGACAGCGAGCTAGCTTCGCTGGCAATGTGAGAGAACATCAACAGAATACAGCATGAGCCTGACATTTTTAGAGAAGAAGTTCTTTAGAGAACTGCTGAAATTCAGTTGTTGGGAAATAAGATCTCATGAACTGAGAGGAGTCTTTTGGAATATTCAGCAAAGCTGGCGTCTTTATTATCTAGCTCT
Organism: Diplodus puntazzo; assembly: GCA_963678695.2. Lineage (NCBI taxonomy): Eukaryota > Metazoa > Chordata > Actinopteri > Spariformes > Sparidae > Diplodus > Diplodus puntazzo. The sequence goes on from OZ023168.1 coordinate 9,622,518, forward strand.
TTTGCTGGAGGAATACGTTTCTGCCTTTTCAGCACAATTTAGTTTCATTAATCCCTTTACTTAACAACAGGCTCCCACTCTACCGACTGCTCAGGGCTCTCATTCACCAACTGTTTGCAGATCATCTTAATAAAGCTGCTAAATCTACGCCGCGTTGATCTGCGCGGGCGCTTTTATACTTACGTTCGTCACACAGTAGACCCTGTCTCCCGTAGGGGCAGAGGCACACGGCCTCCAGCGGTGACTTGGGGATGCATGTGGCTCCGTGACCGCAGGGGTCGCGCTCGCAGGCGTTGAACTGGCACAGCCGGCCTGTGTAGAGTGGGGGGCACTCACAGAACCAGTCCTCCGCATCGCTGAATGTGTAGACATACAGAGGAAGACATCATTAGGGCCAGAGGTGAAAATGGGCTGTGACATTACAGCAACATGTCCATACGCTTTACAACAGGGGGGCCCAAACCCTCTCCCTTGGAGGGCCAAAGCTGATACCTGAAGGCAGGGTCTGGGCCGAAAGCAAATGCATTCTATAGTATTTTCAGACAGGAAAATGGTAATAGATACCACTACTACAAATTTCAAGAGCATTTTTTCACACAAAAATAAAATAGCATAAAAGGAGATTCATATCATAACTATGCAAAAGTGCAAACATACTAACAGTAGCTCCTATTAGCTAGTTAGCTCAAGTAGCAATGGAGCCTGTGGTCTGAACTGTGATCTTGGAGGACCAGGTAAGTGCAGGTGCTTACGCTGCTAGCTTGGAGAGCTTAGGACCAGGACAGACCAGGGCTAGCAGGTTAGCATGCTAACTTCAGCAGATACCACTTCATAGTCCATCTGTAATTTTTTAATGTTACCAACTAAAATTCTTTTAATGCAACATTATATATTTTTTTTTCTATAGAAACATGTGGTGGGCTGATTTAAACCTTATGGAGACCCACTTTGGGCAGCCTGGCTTTATAAGCTCACACAGTGGCCAAAGAACACACAAGGAGAAGGGAGAAGATAAAACAGACCACCCTGTAATGCAAAAATAATGTGTAAAATAAACTTTTGATACATGAGGCCTACTGAATCTCAAGCATTTCAATGAATGTGTGGATAGCTTTGAAGAAAAATACGACTACTGCAACAGCTCTCGCAGAGGACGCAATGAGTTCACATACGTCTCTGGGTAAAGGTAAACACGCACAGCCTAAGAAATTACAGCACATGATTAGTAGCGCGTCAGAAAAACGTATAACCAGAAACCGCACAAGATTTTTCTGTCTCCTCTCTTCGATTCATATGCGAGCACTTCCTCTCCTGGCAAGAGGAGGAGGATGATCTAGCATGCAAAGTAATATGCAGACAGGGACTTTATAAAATGCTCTGAGATGTGCACAACTTTGAAAGGTATAATATCAGATGGAGGAAGCATTGGTGGGGTTTCAAATCTATAAATTAATAATGTGTTTTGAGCAGCGGCACTGCAGGATGTAGTTTGCTCCTCGAGAAACGGGCTCCTCCAAATGAAATATTTACATTCTGTCACCAGAGTTACGTACGACTGTACTGAAGAACAAAAGGATGCTGTATAATGTAGTAAAAAAACAAAAAACAAAACACCTGTGTATGATTATTTAACAGGCTGCTAATGTTAGTTGGAGACATTCAAGCACAGTGATACACAGCTACACTGTCGCTGCCAGCTATGCGACCATTATTTTTCAAAATATTAGTCACAGATAAAAATTGTCGTGCGTGGAACAGAACAGGCATTGTTTCTTGTATAATCTTTGACAACCTGAATCAAATATTTAATGGAGCACCTCCTGGTGCAGTCTCCATGTTACAGTGCTAATTTGTCCCTCGCGCTGTCAGTTAGTTGTTGCGCTTAAATGCCGGCGACACAAAAAACTGTGTGGGTTTTCCTCCAGATGCTCCAGTTTCCTCCTGCAGTCAAAAGACAGGCAGGTGAATTGGACACTTCATATTGATGGCAGGTGTGAATGTGAGTGCGAATATGTTTTTCTGTCTGCTTGAGCTGAGAGGCTGCCATCGGGAGCGCCAATAATCCGCCCTGCACAAGATGAGTGGGACAAGAGTGTTTCTATTTGACAGTGATGTAAAATATAAATATTGGTGAAATCAGATACGATAAATACTGTATCATTAGATAACATTCACAGTTTTTGCATTAGCTACCACATAGAAGAAAAGATAGTCATGCAGTCACTGGTCGATTCTCAACTAGTGGACAAATGCTTGTAATTACCTACTTAGCGTAATATTTCCGGACCTATAAAATCAAATGTTTCCCAAATTTATACAGGCTTTGTTAGGGATAACCAATGTTCATAAACCATTACAGTTGTATAAAAATGGTTTATTAAGCATTTCACCGTTTGTTGACTGTGAAATAACCATTAACTGCATTTTAATCAAAGTGTGTTATATAAGTTCTTGTGCATGTTAACGATCCTTTATATTAAAAAGAAGCTCCTCTCTCCCACAGAAAACACCGCTCCTGAAATGCCTCGTCAGTCGTCCCACCTTGAATTCCATGACTTTGCGACATCACAAGATGTCACAAAGTTGTAATATTTGCATAATTTACATCTAGTGTGCCAGTTTGAATTGTACGAATTAATTTATCAGCTGCCCCCAGCTGTTGGCGGTGCTGGCTCAGGCATGGGTGAGCTGACCAATCAGAGGAGGGAGTGTATTCGTGGGGTGTTTCAGACAAACACATACAAAAGCCAGGCTTTTAGTACAGGTATCACACAAGACAACACAACAATACCGACCCTGGAACCATTCACCACAGTTAACTCTCTTCACTACTTTCATTAGGGGGAAAAAAATCAATTCTGTTCAGAAGTGCTGACTCTGAATTAACATGAGAAGAATCACTTGGGCTTGAAGTTTTGGCCGACATCAATTGTCTTTGCAACAGAAAGAAATACCTTTGTGTCCTCTTAGAACAAAATACAAATAACCAGTACAAAACAACACATAAAAAGTTATCAAACTAATGTAAATGAATTGTCAAATGACTTAATTATAAGCACTCGATTCAGGCAGCAGGCATTACTGGCTCCAAGAAGGCAAAGTGCAGATAGACGAGGGGAAGGTTGAAAACACTCAAGTTTTAATTGGCCTAATCAAAAACTTGGATGTGTGGGACGACAAAAAGGTTATTTTAATTTGGCTGAGGTAATTGCTTTGATTATGAAATTGTACCAATGTTTCCAAAATAATCTGAATATGTTAATTACAAACGCCGGTGCTCGCCACATCTCACGCCGCTCACAGAGGGCCGCACGGCGAGAGCGCGCTGTAGGTCGCATAAATTATGAAGAAACACTACATTTTTAATGTAATGAGCACCAGATAAAACGATGAATAATTGACCGCTCAGCCTATGATATCCCTGTCAGCTGGAACAATAAGCCACATGCATTTTCTCAAATTTCATCCCGTGTAAGTTATTTACAGAACGCTTCTTTTTAAGTGCTTGCTGGTATGCAAATACAGTGCTACAGTAAGGCACTGATGAGGATCTGCTGGCATGGCAGTCCCTCAGTTCTCGGGATGAAAGCATTTAGCCTGCTTTATCCTTTGTTAAAATAAAAAAAGGACCACTGGGTTTAGCAGACATTATTTATAGAGGAGGACTGCTTTGTGTACTCAGACGCCATTTGCTTTCCAGTATTGCAAACAGCCAATTGGATGCCGTTACACTCCAGACACTATGATTCCGCTCGGTGGGTGAGAGGCAAAATCATCTGAAAGATGACTAGTTTCGCCCCGCTCAATTATTTGTCTCCTGAATTTGAGCAAAGGGATGTGGTGGAATTTACGCGTGACATTCACCTGCAGGTTCCCTTTTTAGCAGACGGCTGTTCGATACTTTTTCCCTGACCTCTTCCAGGCACCCTTGCAAACATTTTCTTGCTGATTGAAGGCGATCTGAGTCTTTTGAAACATACTGCCGCCGAGAAGCTGGTTTAGATGATACTTGAAATGAAATCCTTATAGAAAGGAGGCATAAAGGCGTGAGGGAACTTTTCTCAAGGGATAAGACAGTATTTCTACGGTCCAACCTAGAACACTGTGCACTCTGCAGAGAGCTGTGCCTTTCCGTCGCTCCTTTTAAAGCGCATTCGCATGTCTAAACTCGACACTTTTCCAAAAAATGTGCCGGCGTATTTGTCCATGTTTTTTTTTCACACTTCTACATTTCTGAGACAGGGACTGAAAAAGGAAGAAGACCCTCAGTGTACCTTTCATGAAACTGTCCTTGAATAAACAAAGTGTTGTCTCCATGTCAAAGAAACAAAGTTGTGTAACGGCGAATTAACATTTCTTCACTCGCTCGGGGTTCAGACCGAGGAACTGGCACAAGAATGTGCTTGGCCTGAATAACAAACAGCTGTCAAGTCAACCAGTCCTTTATTAATAGGAGAGATTTCTACGCACAAAACTTGTCCACTGCATGCTGTAATGTAGAGCCATCACTGGTCGCCTCTCTCACCGAGCTCGCAAGCTGTTGTCGGGCCAGATGAAGTGAAGCTCTACCTACTTCTGTGAGTAGATGTAGCGTTTGCCAGAAGGAAAGAGAAAAAAAGGCAAGCTGTTGAGCGGTAATGTTTCTTGGAACCAAAACCGAAACAGCTTTTGTTAAGAGCAGGAAGGAGACGAAAAACGTAACAGCTCAGACAAAGGGGTAAAAAGTCTGCGAGAAGAAAAACACAGCCATTAAGTGAAAAATGATGTGCACACTGAAGACCGGCTCGAGCTGGATGACTAAAATAATGAATCAAAGGACGTTTGTGTGTTGAACACTGTGGACATGCCGAACACTCCACTGCAGAGAACAGATTCCTTCAACTGGAGATCATGATGGTTCCCACAAAAGCCATCTGCAGATAATGGCTTCAAGGATACACACACACACACACACCACACGCACACCACATGCACTTATTTAATTTCCTTCAGTCTTTGACACGAAACCAACCACAGCAGGTTCCGTCGAGGTCACTTGTATTTCTTGTTTTCTAGTTTGGTCTCTTACATCGAAGTGAAGAAATATTTGATACCTGCAGATAGCTGTGCTTTATTTCTTCTGACGATATATAATCATTAGTTTAGCGACCCTTTTGTTTGTAGCAGGGTCACAGAACAATATCACAAAGTCAGACTCTTGGTCGCTAATACAGTGTGAAATTAAATTTGACAATCTTCAATCCGCAACTTCAAATAAACAAGGAGATGTAGACAAAGGAGACGTCTGGTCGCTTTATGTAACATAATGCAGATAAAAGCTGTGCCAGGTGCTCTTAGAAAATAAGAAAAAAAGAGTACATTAAAAAAAAGAAAAAAACAGGCAATCAGGCAAATAAGAAAAAGAACCAAAGAGGAAGGAAACATAACGAAGATCATTTTATAGTGTGGGAGCCCATAGGAGACTTTATCCAAATGATGATGTAAACTTTAAAACTCAAATGTAATTTTACAATAGCACTGCAGTTTAATTCCACACAGGTATGTGTTATATGATTACAAATGAAAATGAAAACGCAAAATTTCAATTTGCATTATCCTATACCCATATAGTGACTAAATCTCCAAACAACAACAAAAAAATAATATATATATATATATATATATATTAAATCCTGTATACATACTCGTATTTTGTAAAATAAAAAAAAATACATACACATTTCAAATCTATATCCACATTAAGACTGTGTCAGCAGTAGCCTGCGTCATTATCTGGGTTGTGGGATTGCTTCCTATTAGCTGTTGGCACTACATAGAGCCTTGATGAAGATATGTGGCGGAAACATCTAACTCGTCTGGAGTGCATCGCCTGCCTTTGGTTTTTGAAACAGTCGGATGCGCTGTCTTTTTACCTATTGTCAACAAAATTGAATGATCAAAATCAAACTGACCTGACTTAAGCATCGTCTGTGTATCAAAGAACTTATATAGCTCACTCCTCTGCGCTGCAGGCATCCATTGTTGTCCTAAAAACTAGTACGACGCCTCAATGAGCCACGTCATTGCACTGGATCACACATCCCTTCATTACCACAAACACAGGCACTGTCGATCTCATACACAGAACGCTGTCCTGCTGTGTAAATGCTCACTACAGCACCGAATGTGTATCAGTCTGTAGCTGAAAATAGTCTTCAACTTATTAAATCTAATTACTCATTGACCCATTCTCCTTTTGTTGTGCTGCGTTTAACTTCATTTATTAGGAGACAGAGGTCTGCTCCTCTCTTAAAGACAAATCAGAGGCACTCCCTGCTCCTACATGTTTTCACTCTGAGTCAGGTGAAACTTGTCCCCAAGTCATTTTAATACTTACATAAGCATCATCAGTTACTCCTAAGTATGTCAAGGTTACCCAAAACTCTTTTAAAAAGAGAAAATGGTGCATAAAAATAACCAATCTGACCAAAAAAAACCCACTTGCACTGTTGTTTTGAATGCACTCGTCCTCCAAAATTCAAAAGACACAAATACAATAAACTAATGAGCAAGTTTTCTCTGGAAATATTCTTCAGGGAATGCAACTGCACATGGGATGATAGCTATGTTTGTTTCTAATGGCGAATTTAAATAATTGTTTCTTGGACCTTGAGTTATTTTATAGGTACTTTGAAACAAGCTGGAAGGAGTTGGAAGTCTGATTAAGATAAAATTGGTTTTGCGCTTTCTTTTGCAGGCGGTGGAATGAAGCACTGGGAGAATTCACTGTTAAGTGGAGGATTGCGTGCCACCCGAGCTGGACTATCATAGAATGAGCAAGGCACCGTCTCTCCTGCAGCCAATTAGCAAGAAGTAATTCTGTCTGCATAAATTCCCTTCTGTCTCTCTATGTGTGTGTGTGTGTGTGTGTGTGTGGGTTAGTCCATACTCGACTCAGTAATAAACGCATCTATTTATGTTATCTGTGTGTTTATCCATTTTCTTTTACTTCAGAGGAGTACAAGAGGAAAAAAGCAGCAACAATCAATACTTTTATATAAATGCTGAATCTAGGCTACATGCATGTGTAAGAATCGTGGCGGCAGACCCGTGGAGAATTGTTATCTGATTGTGCGGTTCTCCTCAAAGATTCAGTGTTTTTAATAGAGGGGCATTTAGCGGCTAAAGACCAGCATATTTTTCTCTTGGCAGTCCAACAGCAACAATAAAAGGAAAGTAAATATTGGACTTGAGCCACCAGGTAATCAGAAACATCAATCCAATTGAATGCTAATGTTGCTCCCTGTCTGCTTGATGTGTACATAAACTAAAAAGGGGTTGTTAAAAAGTTTGCAGTATGAAGTTAAAGAAATGCGCTTGTTCGATTTCTTCCCAAGAGTTTGATGAGAAGTTTGATTTACTGATGAACTGATACCACACGGACTGGAACCAGTGGGAGCAGCCAATCTGTGGTTCTGTTCAAAGTATCGCAATTAAACTCAGGTACAATACTTTTAATTAACTACCTGTGCACAGTGCTGCTACATAAAAGTCACTGAACACATACCAACACTTTTGTACTAATGTAATGTCTTAGGCTGAAAATCTGACTGTAGATCTGCTATTCCAATGAGGAAAACAACCGTAAAGGTCCACTGGGAAAGCAGCTTACTATGATACATGTTTTTGTTTCTTGTTAAACGACGACCTCTAGAGGGTGTAGTAGGTATTACTGCAGCAAAGGAGGGGCGTGTTTATAAGTAGTATAAAGAGCGACATAAGAGGAGGTCAGAGAGGGATTGATGGGTCAAACAAACACATGACTTTCTCCCCAGGAGGATGCTGCTTGTGTCCAGTCTGAAAGGAAGCTGACAGTCAGTACGTTGTAGTAGTAGTACATGAAGTTACTATTGACTAAGTTGACCATTGTGTTAGTCTTGAAATTGCTTGGAATGACATTGTACTAAATTAAATTTCTAAAAGTCAGACTAACACACCAGAAGACGATTTACTCTTTCATGTATATGCCTTAGTCGGACCTGAACTGGCCTCAGCACTGACCCGGAAGGCGTACATGGAAAAAAAAAACGAAGACAACGATGATGTTCAGTGCCGAAAAGTCGTCCATGTTTTCACCGCTTGCTGTGCAGCGCGTTTGCTGGTTCTTAACTTGTTTGGCATGTGATTTATAGTTCCACCGAATGAAGGTCCAGTAGCAACTAGCTGAAACGGTGCATATCGCCACCTACTTGGGTGAAATCAGACATACATCCATCAATAAATCGATTCTCCTCTGGTGCTTGTATACTGGGACAATGACAGTAGTCTAATTAAAATGACCTCATCGAGATCTGACGGTAGCTTGACTTAAATGTGCATGGAAACATACCGAGTGACTACTTCAAACTTACTTAGGTATTCTCCTCACCTAGTAGTTAGTTTTGTTGCCTGAACCCAACAAAACTGTTGTATGTAGTATAATGATGTGTTGTGTTTTTATAACTTTGGTACTTTCGATACAACCAAATGCAGATATCTTATGCTTTTAAACATGGTATCGCTAAAAAAATTGCAGTATGAATACTTTTGACAACTTAACCCTAACCCAAAGTAAAAAAATAAGCCCACCTGCACCTCGAAGGGTCATTAATTAACATGTTACATCTCATTCATTTCATCAAACCACTTAAGTGTTTGACTGGCTGCAGTAACTTCCTGAAGTCCTGAGATGTTCCTGTGAGGTTGTCAGTGAGGTTGCAAAGTGATTAACATATTCATACCACAGTAAACATAAAAAAATATATATGAAAGAAAATGCTCATTTCTGTGCTGTTCATCTTCCGTCAATCTCACTGATCTAAAAATCTGAATATAATACATTTGAAGCATATTACGGTGTCTTGTTACTGTTACAAAACCTTCGAAAAAAAAGTTGCTGTATGTATCAATCAAGAATCAAGGTCTTCATTTTTTTTATATGTAACCAGGAAACTGAATATTGCAGGGTGCAGTCTGAAACCCTGGTCCCGATAGCCAAACCGCACACTCTACAGGTGAATATGTACATCCGCATGTATGTTACACAGGAGGCGTAATTGTCTAATCAGAGGATGATGACATGTGCATTTCATAACTAAGTGTTAACTGTCTACACAGGCAACAGATGTTCACATTTAGCTCCGACGAGAGACTCTTTTCTTATTTCTAGTGCTCCTGTTTGTGACAGGGCAATTATGAAGTACTTCCAGCACAAATGTGTGTGTGGAGAATCTTTCCATTCTAACATCTCCATCTGCTGTATTCACAGTCAGCCTAATGACACAGTTTCTGCAACCTGCAGCCGTGGTGTATAAAAGACACAGATATCAGAGGCATAAAAAGGCCGGTGTCCTTAGGTGCCGCCAGCCTAGCTTTTCACATCGGTGTCACTTTAACACCTCATATGTATGTATCACCCACCATCCACAGGCCGTTACCCTCTCAGGTTTAATATTGATATTTCCACATGCCTAAGTGAACAGGAGACCACATAAAAAGGGACGGCGCCGGAATCACCCCAACTGAACCCACTATCAAAATCCCCTTTTCGTTTCTATTATACTGCGGCAATCCAGGTCAACTAGCGGAATGAAGAGAGCTCTGAGAACTCTCGGTGACCCCCACATGCTGTGTGGTTCAAGGGGATCCTGCATAAGCGTGTATTCATCACACGGGTAATTGCAAGGCCCAACCAAACGCACACGACAGGCCCGTGTGACCACGACGCAACCAGCTCTTAATTGGTATTCTTGGAGCCATTCATATTCCAATATTCATGGCGCCCCCTTTCCATTTCCTGTTTTATTAAAAGCAACTGCTAATTTACAGTGTCATAACACAATGAAGACGGCATTTAAAGCAGCTTCTCTCTGGATTACCTGAGGTGAAAGGGCATCATGTGTGGTTAATGCACACTTTAAAAGACAAGCGAAACTGCTGGTAAGTGGGGTGTGATGGCTGTAAGATGAGCTGTACTGCAGATGGAGATGAAGGAAGTACAGATCCCCACATGTCTGGTCCAGGGATTACCGTACTAGGCCATACATACTGTAGATTCTGTAGATTTATAGAAAGGAGTGGGGAGGAACAGCTTTGGTGTATAGCTATTCAAAGAATCTTCTGTCTTACCCCTCTTTCAGTAAAGCATCTCATCATTTAAAGAGGTCATATTATGAAAAAAAACATATTCAGTCCTTGTGCACACACCTTTCGCTATGATTGAATGCCTGCCGACCAATTAATACCACCCAGTTTTTTTGTGGGCTGCCGAGGTCAAAGAACATGTGATGGGCTCAGCTAGCGTTAGCTTTGTTATATGAAGCCTGTCTTTCTCTAGCATCCTTGCCGTTAGGCTGTGTGTGCGTGGGAATGTGCGCATTGCTGCTGTGCATGATTAACTTGATAGACATGCCCTGAAGATGACAACGTAGCTAAGTGTGAAAAACAAATGGTCAAACTGCAAGACTTTATTCTCTTGGCAACTGTGTTCGACTAACTTTAACTGGCCTGCTGGGCAGTGAGATTAAGGCTAATATGGTTCATATTTCCTTTTCTAACGTGTGTGTTGAGGCTGGTTCAGGTTATCGTGAGCTGACCAATCACAGCAGACCGCGTATTCAGGAAGGTAATGAAATTGTCAAAACATATTTTAGTTGCTTTTTGTGAGCTGTTATAAATGTAACATGATTATGTTAGATTGGCATGATATCATCTCATATCGATCGCAGGCCCCTGTATCGAATCGAAATGAAGTCGCATCGTGGCAGACTTTGTGATGTCGGCAAATATCGCATCGTTGCCCAAAGAATCAATACAATATGGTATCGAGATAAAACTTGCGATTTACACCCCTCGCATATACAGCCCTGCAACAGTGGACAGTATGTGAAACATAATGTACATTTTGAGCATTCAAGCATGTAAACGTATTCTAGTAGTAACCCAAAATAAAAATATTAACTTGAAAATGGGCATAATATGTCTCCTTTAAGTAACTGACTGTGCAATTATATATTTCTCAGTATAATCACGATAATGACATTCTACACTGAAGTTTTTCCTCACTCGAATCGAGGGTCTAAGGACAGAGGATGTTGTTCGCTGTACAGATTGTAAAGCCCATTGAGGCAATATGATTGTGATTTTGGGCTATATAAATAAAACTGATTTGACTTGATTTACACTCTGCTGGAGGAAATTTTGGCAAGATGGTTTGTTTTCCGTCTTAAATGTCATATGATGTCAAATCCAGGACCAGGGCTCATCAGCAGGAGGTGGGCTGAAAAACGTTGAGCTGAGTCAAAGAAAACCAAGAGCTTTAAAGAGTAGCTGACCTCTGTTATTGCGCTGACTCCTCCAAGGGTGTTGCTGAACTGAGGGAGAGCAGGCGCCTTCACACTGAAGTTATGGCCCATTTATTTTCTGTTGCTTATTTATTTAATTGCCGCAGTGTTACAAACTCTCAGAAAGCTGGAACTCTCGACAACACTGAAAAATTAATCAACTTGCAAAGCTGCAGCCTGTGTAACAGCCTGTTATTGTCAAACTGAAAATATTTGGAAATGTAGTTCAGTACAACTGACTTGCTTCTCCTTCTACTTTACTGCAAAAAGAAGACATCAGAAAATGTTTAAAATTATGGAATTAAGTCATCTTAGTCATAAAAATGGCTATATCTTCTGATGAGGGTTATCCGCAGGGATTTCCCAATCAAATGATTCACAATTTGACGCTACAAATCCATTCGTATTGATTTTCTGCAGATGCAGAGTCCCAGTCCAATGTCTCACAGTGAGCCTAACCTGAAATTAGTCCGAAGTTGATAAGATAAGAAATAGTTGGTGCTGGGAAGAGGTGCCGTTGCCAAAACTGTCATTTCATGTGCTGGCTGACTGGCTGGGTAACTGTGTGTTCAAAGCTCCCAATGCACAGTCACAGCTCCATTCATGTTCTCAGAGATTGGGAAAACAATTTAAACGGGAATATATATTCCCACAACAGAAACACTGGCTGTGACAGTCCTTTCTCAAGCCGAGTCACACAGGCACAAGGAAACAGCCGGTCGAACACGGAGGTGAAATGGCTCTGTCACTCAAATTAGTTTCTCTTTCACCACTTCTGTTGTTTGTAAGAATATCCAGTAGACACTCCTTTTTTCCTCACTTTGACGCATGCGGGTAAGTTTGCCTCATTTCTGGGGTAATGTCTTTCACGTCGTCTCTAATTAGGAGGAAATTCACTTACAATAACTGTATTTTTTTCTTTCAAAAGGTAGTTTAGTGATTTTTCTTTTCTGTGAAAGGTGACCTCGTACCTGACGCAAGTCCCTCCGTTCCGACAGGGAAGGTGCTGGCAGACAGGCGGGTCGCAGTTCTTGATGTTCCTCCCTCTGACCGCCTCACCCGCCAGGTAAATCTCCTTCGAGTTGACCTGAAGTTCCCTGATACATCCAATGAATCTCCTCGCTCCCTTTGCTCTCCCGTCATGCATCTCCCAGTGGGACGAAACATCCCCAAGAAATATGGGTCCAAAGGTTCCCTGCATAGAAAAAATCAAAAAGAGCCGGAAAGCCAGTGATCAGTGTGATAGTTTAGTAAATCACACTAAATCGCAAAATATATGTTTCTCTTCTCTGCAGCTGAAAACAGGCTCTCAATATCAGTGTTGGGGTGAATGTATTAGCATCATTATTGCATTTACGGGACAGCAAATTAACATCAACATGGAAGATGAACACTATCAGCCGCTGTTGCTCTCCAGATCTACACGTAATCATGGAGTTATAGTCTTTTTTCTTTATTCCCTCCTGCCGACATCACATGGTAATACATATCCTGACGCTACGAGAGAGAGGTGCTAATATCTCCAAAATGCTGCAAGCTTTCTTTGATGCGCAAGGTAATTGGGTAGAATTAATGTAGATAAATTTCTGTGAACTTGCAGCTTATCGTACCGTAACGGTCAATTTAACAAGTGAGGCATAATTGTGTCTGCAACCAAAGTGGAGCCGCATGGAAAAAGAAAAAAAAAGAAAAAAAAAAGTAGCACGAGACCATCTCACATTAGCACTAAATTACATATATTTCATTCAGCGAGGTGACCCCCGGTTGTGCAAATGAATATTGAATACTACTTTCTATCTGGAAGGTTTACATAACACTTTCATACCCACTCTGTGTGCGATGATTAATTTATGAAAGACAAATCAGCATTAATCACAGCTTCATTACGCATTTCTTTTTCAAATTATGTAACAGGGTGACAGTGGATTCAAAAAAGACTCCCTTGAGTCAGTGTGGGTTTCTGTTCAGTGAGTGGATAGTTACATACTGTAGATTAAAGCAGTGGCTCTCCCAAGTTTTTCCCACCAAGGACCACTTAACTGACACCAATTAGACCACAGAACCCCCTTTTTGTGAGATGTAGTCCCAGTCGACCATCTGATTAGAATCTTGCTAATAGATGCTTTTTTTTTGTGTATAAAACCCATGACCAAAAACAGGCATACATTCTGTCGTTGTGTTGCATACAGATGAAATAAGTGAAAATGAATTATTCCCCTTTTTGCTGGGGATCCCCTGAAACCCCCTCGAGGACCCCTGGAGGTCCCACATTGAGAGCCACTGGTTCGCAGTCTACAGCAGGCCTATTCAATTCTGGCCCAGAAGCAACCTCTGAGGGGCCCGACATACATCAATCATGGCAAAATATGTAAACTACATTTATAGGATACAATTTATATGGCTTTGATGACCCTCAAATGTTACATTCATCATGACAGGGGGCTGGCGCTCGAGTAAAGGTGTTGGGCAGCTGCGGCGGAGGTGTTCAGTGGTCGGGATCATGAGGTGTTACACCACATAATCATATGGAAGCTGGCTTTAAATCACGTAACCGCTGCACACTCAAAAGCTCCCGAAAAGCCACGCATGACAGCGTCCACGGGGACGTGATGCCACCACAAAGTTAAGAGACCTTAAAAAGTACCTTTTACAAAGCTGAAGACTCGGATAAAAATAAAGCGGCCGTGGCTGGATACTTTTACAATGAGCTAAACTGTATTTTATGTGATACCACCAGCTATGAGCCACCGGAGCCGCATGATGACGATGGGCTGATATGGGAGCGACTTTACGACGCCTTCAAGTGTGTTTACCATGTTTATGAGAAGAGTCCATTTGAGAGACCCGCTGATGCAATATTCATGACTGATGTAAGTGGACTCACAGAGTGGGTTCACGAGTACCCTATGCTGATTCCTGAGGTCTATTTGAAGGCAGTCAATGCCGCCTCCATTTCATTATTATATTTCCAGATAGCCTTCTGAAGCACATGTGGGCAAGTTTAGATAAGGAAGCCGGTCACACTGATACAACATCCACCAGACAACAAACTGCTGTGAAGCAAGCCATATTTCAGTACTAGAAGCTTACTTTTTGAACATGACCTCGGTTTAAAATGAAGCAGTAAGACTTTCAAATTCAAACTGAGTTCGTGCACCCTGACTCAGGCAGGAATCAACAAATATTCTGTATAAAGAAATCTCCTCTCTCTGCTGTGTATTGGCTTCCAGTCTAAGCTGCCAAAGGTAACAGTGGCTGCGACTTGTTTATCACTCATAGAGGGCTCCAGGGTGCATCTGTTTTGGTCGCACATGCACCCAAAAAAATCTGCCGGATGCGACCGAACCTTTTTAATCGGCCGTTTGAATTCAACAAATGCTACTTCATTTCGGTAGAATTTGTGTGTAGCGCCGCGCTGACATCTGCTAAACTGCCCGATGAGACTCAGCAGTCAAGATTTGAAACAGTCAGCAGCTAACTTCACCGAGGTCTGCAGCTGGGGCATGCGTGTGTGCGGGTGTGGGTTTCAACCCATCACAAGGTCCTCTGTGGGTTCACAATGTCGAGTCGCATCAACTTTATTCATGTAGCCTAAAAATCACTCACACGATTTTGCCTCAAAGGGTTTTATAGTCTGCACTTCAGACAACCCTTGACAACCGTAGACATCCGGCTATATGAGAACTTTACATAATAGCATGCTGCTGGCTTGTGTGTTTTCTGCTTTTCCTGCTGTACTGTATATAATTAATTCGAGGGGCCCTATGTAGTTTTGGGGCTTAAATTTGAGTCAGAATAGAAAGATCTTCACTGACAGATTTGTTTTATGCCTAACCAACTAAGCAAACAATGCAACTGCATTCTGTTTTACTTTGTTCATATGCAACAGACCCTGCCACCTTTTGTAGTGTCAAACAGTGTTCTGGTGACCTTATTTTTAGCTTGTTCATTCAAGTATGGAAAAAATAAACATGTCTAAGTTTCTTTTATTACCTCATTAATATTGTGTCCGTGTAAATTAGCCAAACTGTTTCACGTCAGTAAACACACTCCTTTGTCTAAACTGTGTACACATCTAATTTTGTTTAATCTGACCGGTGCCGAGCGCTAACTCAAACCAAAACACATTCATACACTGTATCTTTTTAAAATCTTGCTAATAGATTAGTCTTTCCTAAAAGTTGGCAAATGGTCACTGGCAACCGACATGCAATATAACCACAGCAAAGATACCTGGGTAATAAATGTGTAACCGAGAGAAAAAAAAAAAAACAACAAGGAAAAAGAGAAACATCTTGGCATCTCAAATTAGAAGACCATAAATCACATTGAGGGAGGGGGTGGCGTGTTGAGCCTGTGGGAAGGTTGAGCCCCTCTCTGCGTTCTTGAAAGTGAAAAACAAAATTATTAATTTAATAACAAATATAGGTGTTGTTAATCAAATTAATGAGCCAGAGTGAAAAGACCAGCCTGTGATTAACAAGTGAAAACTAGCTTGGCGCTACTTACCCGCCTGCCATTAAGGACATTATTCGCCAAGTGTGATCATCTTGGCAAATAATGTAACAGGTGCGCCTGTTTTTAATGGGAGTGCCTGTTCTTCATTCATAAAGCAACTGCTGCTACTGAAACACAATGTGTTAGGCCAGCTTTAAAAGCATTTTGTTATTCTTCTCATGATGGCGCTGTCATGACTTCTGTAAGTGATTAAAGGCACAAATAAATACATTGAAAAGTCACAGAGGCCATGATTTAGCTGTATATCTACAGGCGGCAGCTAAGGGCTTTTGGCACATATGAACCAACAAAATCTAAAACTAGTGCTGGTATACCTGGTGGATAGCATCAGTAACAATACAAAAACTAGAATGGCATTCAATAGGGCTTAGACCTCCGTCAAGGCCCAACTGTCCACTTTAATTCAATCAACTCTAAACCCATATCACAGTCATCAGTCCTGTACCACCCATAACCGCTTAAAGTGAAACTCTCACCAAAATGCAACCTAGGCTTTTTTTTGTGAATGTATATGAGTCAAACCTTCGTGTAAAAGCATAATTACGACAAAAGAGGCACTTTTAAGATTTACCGTATTTTCGTTTTCGGGTCAAACTCATTTTCAATGGGAGTGCTAGGGGTAAATTAGCGATAGCATCAAAATCGCTATTTTTAAAAGACTAAGAAGGGTCGACACTTCATGAAACTTTGCTCGTAGTATCACCAGGGTCTCTATAAATGAACACGAGCATTGAAAACATTGTTTGTGCACACAGAGTTTACTAAAAATAAAGTTTTTATTGAGATTATTGCTCTAGCTCGCATTCATAAAGAAAGTAAGAAAAAAAATCCTGGATCCGACCCGTTTTTTGGATCTGCACCAATATTCAATGGGGTCTATTCTTGACTGAGACCCATCCTCCACCCAAGCTTCATGGAAATGCATTTAAGCAGTTTTAACTTGTCAACTCAAGCCAGCCAACTGACCCCACCTTACTCCACCCACTAAAAGTTTTATTAAGAGTTTATTAAGCAATTGTAAATGTTTATAACCATTTGTTGCGACTTTACAATCGCAATCTGAATAACATTTACAGATTTACTACACAGTATTCATTAACCATGTACAGTAGTATAAACATCAGCTGTAAATTTACAAAAACAACTGCTTAATAAATGTTTATAAAGAATTTCATTTTTAACAGTGAAATGACCATTAACCTATGTTTAATTAACTCTTAATGTACCATCATTAATGGTTATTATAAAGTGTTCCCAGAACATGCCTTAACATAAGCAGTCTACAGACAGAAGGCATAATTAAGATTTAAGTCAGAAACCATCTAATCAACACAGGCGCTGAAGTAAGAAAGAGCGTAATAATGAGCTTGGGGTTGTTCTATAATGGCAGGACCAAAGCAGAGAGCTTGAGAAAATAATGTCAAGTTTAACCCGGATCAGCTCGTGCTGGAACGACTCATCCATGGTGGCTAATCAAACATGTGCAAGCGCACACTCCTGTTAGTACTTTGTAACATGAACGCCACATTAATTAGTGTTTACCCCGCGATCATGGCGATGAAAGATAAAATGACTGCGGCCGTGATAACTTTCTTCCCCACGATGTTATTAACTGCTGTGCTGTGTTTTGGCACCCGCTAACCCTTCAGACTGAAAGACCCATTATTCGAAAATGGAATTCCTGGACTATTTTTCATGTCATTGTCTTTATTTCATGTCTCACAAGCTCCTGAAGCAACATCCCACCAACGCAGACCCTTGGGTTATTTTTTTTCAGTCTGAACGCCCACTTAATTGACACCGAAAAGAACAATATTGCACGAGTAGGTTAAGCCTCGAATCCACCTGATTCCAGAAAAGTTAGAGATAATATTGTTACACTTACATAAAGTGAACAGATTTACCAATACATCTCTCAGACTAAGATCAAACAAATGATGGTTTTTGCACATTTGCACAACTCATTGACGTTCATGAACAGAGCAGTTTATAACTAGTTGTTATGGATCTCTATGAAAACAAGTGAATGGAAGATATTTGATGCATTTCCCTTGATTGTTTACTCGTGGATGCTGAAGTCATGCATGCCAAATTGTACTGCTTTAATTAACATTTTAATATGTCCAAGGAGAAGGAGATAAAAAAAGACACATGATAATGAGTTAGAAATGCTAATTTAAGAACATGGCTGCACTAAGGGTTGATTTGACTGCAGGCAGGTCAGGTTACCTCCGACACAGGGTGCGACACGTACTCCTCCAGACGCTGAGCTGTGCCATTATCTGCAGCTATTTCAATCATACATGACCCTCCTTGTTTGCCGATAGGCAGATTGTATCTGTCGAGAGAGAGAACAGAGAGACGCCGGGGTCAGTCAGAGAGGCTGCGATATCTGATTTTCACTATAAATCCAGCAAAGCATGAAAAACATTGTGATGGAGAGACAGACAGAGCAGTCACAGTAGTGGAGCCACTAATGCGACCATTGAGACCATACTATAAACTGACAATCCATGACTTCTTATGCATATTTTCTGGGAGGGCTTTGTGCATTGGTAGATTGGGTTGAAAGCAATGGTGCATTTGTATCCTGCGCTAACGGCCAAAACCCAAGAGAGACAACAAAAATAGAGAAAAGCTTCCACAGCTGGATTTAAATAATAAGTCCAGAAATAGGGGTTTCGGCTTCTGTGCTGCTGTGATATTCTTTAAGCAGATAGGAAATTCACATAATAATGGCTCTAAACAGCGTACAGATAAACCATAGACCCAGAGCCCAGTCACAAGCAGGTTAAAGGATAAATTCACCCAAAAAGGGAAAATTCTGTCATTTTATGCTCCACCCCCCTGCTGATGGAAAGCTGGGTGGATTTTCGCGGTCCAAAAAAACATTCCTGGTTCTGAACAGCAAATCATCGCTGCATAATTCCCCTAAACAACTGAAGTAGATGGGGACTTGTTTTAAAATGACAAAGAACAGCCAAAAATAAACATGAAAAGTCTCCATACAGCTCGGCCAGTTCATCCATCCATCTCTCTTAAGCTCTGAGATCCCAAGTTGATTGGAAATGATGTTATTTACACCTCTGATACGCTGTCAAGCTCATTCCCCCTCTTCAAATGGGGTGTGTGCTAACATTTTTAGCTTAGCAGCTCCAGATAAAATTATGTCTTTAAACATGGATGAATATAACGTCTTTTCTAATTAATTTGGGATCTTGGCACTTAAAAAGAAGTGGGTTAGGCCAGGCGAGCTGTATAGAGCCATGCTTTGTCTTTTTAGTTGTTTTTTAAAATGTTTTTTAAAACAAGTCCCCATGTTTTTCAATTGTTTAAGGGAATGCTGCACTGCCTTTTGGCGATGAAGTTACAGCTTCCATCAGCATGGGGCCGAGAAGGATAAGGAGATATTGACTGAATTAATATAGTACATGATATGCATAACTAGTTCAAA
Source organism: Diplodus puntazzo (assembly GCA_963678695.2). Classification (NCBI taxonomy): domain Eukaryota; kingdom Metazoa; phylum Chordata; class Actinopteri; order Spariformes; family Sparidae; genus Diplodus; species Diplodus puntazzo. The sequence continues at coordinate 9,641,850 of OZ023168.1, forward strand.
CAAACACATAATAACAACAAAAACAACAATAATACAATTAATAAAATAATAAAATAAAATAATAATAATAATAATAATAATAATAATAATAATAATAATAATAATAATAAAAGCAAACAAATATGCCTGCACAAATATTAGCATGAGTGCTCATTATGTCATTCAGGATTCATTAATTATAAAAATGAGGGCACATACCAGATATACATTATAAACCTAATGAGTAGGAAGACAATTTTATCATTTGACCCCCTGTGTCTCTCTGGGGAAATACTCAGTTGCACTAGTCATTAATGTTGCAGCCATAATGTTAAGTAGCTGGTCTACTTGTGTCATATTCCAGCTTTGGCAAAGTCAAGTGATTCCCTCTCTCCAATTCATCATTGGCATTTACACTGGCAATGTGCAATCGCAGCCCCTTTACAAGGGCTGCACATTATGCAAAGGGTCCACACTGTGCACATAAATGCATTTCTGCTGGAGAGTAATCTATATGATACACCTCGTTTCTTGTTCCACTGGTTTATTCATTGTTGGCCCGTAAACATGTAACAAAGCTAATGCATCTGTGATCTGTGAAATCTGATTCTGTGGAATGAATTCACTTACTCTTTGTGGTCGCACCGCGGTTGATGAGGTAAAAACCCTCAAAAGCCTGCTTTAATGGCCAGATGGAAACAATCAGGGCAATCGCCCTCCTGCTAATTTGAAACAGCCTTCCAGGACGCCTCCCTGAGGCAATCACATGCCTACAACTTCAGGTAGGACTAATTACAGGTATGTTAATCACCAGAGCTCTGTTTTGTACACACACACACACACGCACACACACACACACACACACACACACACACACACACACACACACACACACACACACACACACACACACACACACACACACACACACACACACACACACACACACACACACACACACACTTATGAATGATGGATTATGAGACATTTATGTGCAATACAATCTGATGTCCAGAGAAAACATCCATCTCTCTCCTCGGGGTGCGTTTCAGAGGTCATTTCTAAAATAAACCGCCCGGCCACATTGTTTATTTTCAAGTCCCACGACTGCAGCACGATCCCGATGAAAGGACTGATATAATCCAACACTGCAATTGTTGTTGAGGCATGAAACATCACAACACTGTTACGAAAATCCCTCTTGCAGAGAGAGAGATAGTTTTTTTTGGTGCTTACAACAGTAGCTTTTTGATTCGGCCTGCTAATGTTGCAGAGGCTGTCCTTTGAGACAGGGAGAGCATGCTCACTAAGCAAACAGGATGATGTTACTTGATGAGCTCTCGTGAGCACATTGAATGCTCCACCGGGCTAATTTACATTGGTCTTGCTCTGAGGCAGAAATGACTATTTATAAAGATGACTATGACTACTTTACTTGGTCTAGTAGCTGGAAATTAGCGAGGAATACACCCCACAGCTCCACATCACCAATACAAAAACACACACACACAGACATACAAATTCAAAACCACAATGGATTACACTACAAAAACAAACATATCAGCGAATAAGATGAGAAAAGAGAGGCCGGGGTTTTGTCTAATGCTGAGATGAGGCGCGATGTAATTTCTTGTTGGGATCCCTGTGCACCATTCAGTGCCAGGTCTCACAGGACCAACACGAGCAAATTCCCAACTTGAAGAAAACAAACAAAAACGTATGAATATTTCATATTTGCTCCACACACACACACACAAACACACACACACACAGAACCACAATATGGCTGTGATCATTCCTCCTTACTCCAGCATCATTTATGCATTTCTTCATCTGGCTAATGCGCTAATCATAAGTGATTTGTCAACTCTAACGTGCTCATTTAGATTGCGTCGTGTGTGTGACTAATTCAGTGCAACTGCATCGCCGCAACTTTCACTGAAACGTTACCTCCACGTGTTGAGTGGGCCCTGCGCATATTTTTCAGCACAGCACCTTCACGCAAACGTGTTTGTGGGCGCTTTCCTTTACAATCCTACTTTGAACGTGCCTCCTTCACGGTCCCCCCTGCAGGAAAATTAATAATGAGGGAGGATCATCATTAAAATATCACTATTGCATAAAACATCTGAAAGTATTGGCAACAGATGGCAGTAAAACATCATGCACTGCACCGGTGCCCTTGCAACAGTTTTCACTCTGGCTGATCGGGAATGTGTACTTTCCTTTGTGTCTTATCATTCTCATCATATTTCAGATTCTTATAAAAAGCTAATGATAATGTGGAATAAGTTGGTGGTGATTTTATAATTTGCTGGTCTTTCAGTGATTGAAAGTCAAGAGTGTATTAGTTCTGCACCTAGAGACAACGCTCAGCAGTGTTTCATACCTGCAAGCAGACAGTAAATGGATCAATCATATCACATACTTGAGGAAGGCGAGTGAGGACCAACTGTTAGTTTCTTTTTGGCATGACAGGGAATAGAGTTACACATCAGATACGACTGAAAAGAGAGAAAATGACTCCCCTTACTGTATGTTTAATAATCACGTGAAGGCATATTTCACCTACTGCACAAGGTGTACGGATGGATGTATTGGTTGTTTTTTCCGTAAGTGCAACGAGCCCTGTATCAGACATTAATCTACACCTACATTGACTGTAATGCCTGCTCTGGCTCTGGTGCAGTGACTTCCTCACACGCAGCACTGCAGCATTTGCTGCATAATTTGTGCTGTGACTGGCAAGCCTCAATTAATTTGGGTAGCCTGTGTTCTATCATTATATCTCCGGCAATACAATTAGACGGCACACAGCGAGCCTCTTGGCATTGTGGGGCTTCACAAAGGAAATTCCCAGTAAGAAGACAGGGCGGCTGGTTGCTTCTTCAATGAATCTTTTATGGGGGTACTTGTCAATACAACACTGAACACTGTGTGATTGATGAAACATACGCTACCTCAGATTTGGCATTGTGTCAAGATGATATGGATTCAAAAACAAATCGCTTCATATTAAGAGCTCACTTCTCACCCACGTGCACATATGGCATGGCACGTGTCCAAATAAATGTTGCATCCTTTGTCGCTCTTCCAGCAATTGGAACCCAGTGGGGAAAGTGTAAAGACAGGCTCTGTCCTCTGTTGGTTCTGAAAAAGTAATCGATGGCTGCTTACTAATTGCTCTTGCAAATTGCAAGGGGATTACTTCATCCATTACTCGGATAAACACTAATTACAGCAGCGATTATTTTACTTTTAAGTTACCTATGACCCTGCACACATAGCAATGTGTACAAAAATGCAAAGCAGATCGATGGACACAGTCGTCTTAGTTCTTATTATTTCCTTATTGTGTTATTAGCAGGTAAGGGGAGTTATAGATGTGAACAGGAGTTTCTGACCCGAACAGAACTTAAACTTTTCTTCCTCCTGTGACATTAATTCAAAGAGCTCCGACATATTCCCTTCTAGTTTTAAATTCTTCTCAGCATTTCTTCCAACAGCACTTATTCGTTCCTCCCTCTTACAGCAACTGTTGCTAGGCAACATTTCACACGTGCATTTTTACATCAATGGTCAGTGAATAGACTATTAAAAATAAGCTTTTAAAGAGTCATGAAACTGAAAGAGTGCACTCAGTAGAGTGCAGATCTCCAGTAGGTGTGTCTGAGGACACACAGTATGTGTGGGAAGCAGGGAGTGCAGGGCAGGCTGGGTGTCCAGTGTGTGCATGTCAGTTGTGGAATGAAGAGGAGACATTATGCAAGATCCAAAACACCAGTGATGTGTAAATGTCCATTCCAAAGTAAAAAATGCCCAAAAAAGAATACACAAACAGTCACTTGACGGCAAAATATGTTGTCTGTAGCAGAAACAAGATTTAAAACTGCAGCAGTTGTTGATCACCTGCAGCTCCTACCAGAGTGTCAACAGAAAACTTCACCAAATGTCTAAAATTCAATCATTATCTACTCACCCCAACGTCAATGAAAAGTCAGGTTTCATAGTCCACAAAACATTTCTGGAGTAGTCTTTTCAAATCAATCTTGGAGCTTCTAAAGACTTTGGTTATGCCGGACAAGCTGTATAGACACATTTTATGTGCTGTTTTGATTATTTTTCATATTCTAAGTTCTGTTTCTCCATCTACTTCAGTTGCTTAGGAGAATGCCTCAGCGTTGTTCTGCTGTGAAGCTCAAGGTATGCTTCATGGACTACAAAACTTCACCCAACTTTCCCTCAGCATGGGGGTGAGTAGATAATAACTGAATTCTTATTGTTGGGTGGCAGTCAATGGTGGTATAAAACTGAGCAGCCAATAAAGAAAGAGGTTTTCCAAAAATGTGATTACACACACTCACCAACACGGCCAAATGCTCGTTCCCCCTCCAGGCAATTGTCAGGATTCAATGTGTAATGCAAATACTAGAATTTCCACTGGTTCAATAACTGATCACTGAAATTAAAGCAAAAATGTGTTTCATTAAATTGAAGTTAACAGTAACAGCGACAGCAACATTCCACTAATTTATTAATGCATTACCCACAGCACAGTGGTTTCAATATTTTAGATGTGCTGCGCTGTGTTGTGTGTGGACTTTTAAAGCAACAACACATCATTGCTCCGGGACGTATGAGACTTGAGGCAGAGGAGGCCGAGTGATTCAGGAATGTATAACCGATGGAGTAAACATCAGTAACAAACGTTTTAAAGAGACAGATTCCACCGTAGGAGAGGAACGGCAGGAATCGGTGATGGTTTTTATTCTGGAACACTGAATTTCTACTTAAGCCTTCAGTAATTGTGCTTAATACAGACATCTACAAATATACAGAAAGACCTGGGGTGGTACTGCTTACTCGTTGCAGGGAGTTTTACTCAGCCTGTAAAAAATGCTTGTCCAACGTCTTCTGTGGCTCTGGAGGAGCTTTGAAAAACATAAACGGGGGGCGGGGTATCTCAGATTGGGTCACAAATTCAATATCCTCACCAGCAAACCAGTGCTACAAACATCAACATGCCTCTGCTTTATCAATCATCTATTAGTTAGCGGATTGATCCCTGGCTCACCCTGTCGACATGTCAATGTGTCCTGGAGAAAGACACTGAAACCAAATTGCTCCTAAAAAGAAATTCATTCGGCAAAAAGTCGCATTAAGCATTTTGAATCAAATTCAAAGTTAGACCAGAAGCAATTTAAGGGAACTATGAAAAGACATGCAACAATATTCTTTCCCAATCACCAGTTAAGCATATAGCTGAGGTATTTTGGGTCCTTTACTCGCTGTGATCAAACGTTACACTGACATGTTACCAGCATCCATCGAAGAAGTTCAGAAAACTGCAAGGAAATTGCTGATGTAATGGCCAGGTATTGATGCACAACTCCTACAGCCACAAAATAATCTGGTGCATTTTTAAGCAGAAATCATATGACAGTCTACAAAGACATCAGCATGAACATCAAAACCCATGAGACGCCAGACACAAAATCCTCTGTCATAAAAAAAAATATTCCCCGTAAGTCAGAACCATACTTGAGACACTACTTCTATTCCTTTGACTGAAGAAAAAAAAAAGAAAAAAGAAAAAGTACCCACAAAAGTGGCATACATTTGAATAATCGTATCTGCCAGGGACTCACTGAGTTCACCAGTGACAAGGGAAGAAATGTGATGCCGCAGAATTGCTGTGTGTCATCCTTGTTAATCTTTGACTGTGTGTGAATGGAAATGGCTCCTAACAGTGAATGCTAAGCACGACGGGATTCAACCAATAATGTCAACACCCTTACAAATGACCGGAGGAGCATTTGGAGTCTGCCACTCTGGAACTTTAATCGTGGCAGAATTGCTCCAAACGTCCCCCAAGGAAAACTCACCGACATGAAAAAAAAACAAGAAAAAAAAAACAAGCCAAAAACAAACATGTCCTACCTAATGAAAAATGACACAGCCTCCCCCCTGTGCACACTCCCCTTTGTGAAATTAGACAGCAGCACAGTTGTGGCCTTTTGTCTTGCCAACTTTTACAGCCAATGTCAAAGTGTTACAGATGGGTTGTTGATTTTATTGTAAAAGAATGTTTTCAGCAACAGAAGACATACTTTAAACTGGAAATATGTTAGAATTTTAGACGAAAAACATTCAAAACTCAACTGCAGTGTGAATCAACAGCAGTGTTGACATCATGATGTCTACAATACGTATTGTGTCCAAAGCCCCTATGCTAGCAGTATGTCCTGACACTAACACTCCCCCGGTCAATAAGCATCCTAGTTCAAACCACTAGATGCACGGCTAACTGAGCTAAGGGTAGCTATAGTTAGCAGCAGTTAGCAGTTAATCTGGTGATATGCTGCCCCCTATTTGGTTTGGTTACGAATGTGACAGGTGGCCGATTCTTACATATTGCACCTTTAAAGTTGCTGTATGTCTTGAGTGTTTCACATCTACCGTCAGTCTGCCTGTCTGTTAGGCATTCTTTGACTTGACTAGACAACACAACACACTGTAGGACCATTAGCATCAGAATATAACTATTGTTAGCATGCCTATATACACAGGCGATAATATCCTACATTCCTCTATCAAAACATGCTGTTTCTACACAGGCCACAGTGTGTAAACTAAAACCGAATCCAAGTTTTTTTTCTGCTCTTTTTAAAGAAAGCTCTGCCAAGGTTTTAGGTACTTCAGTATTTGATCAATTTGGTTCTGGCTTTCTCCACAAAAGCTGCTACGCAAAAAGGAAAAAAAAATGTGATTCATTCAATTACGTTAACTGTCTGAACAGGCTGCTAAATTCTTGATTAAATATTCTGAACGCCTTTCATCCGTTTGTTGGTTGATGATGAGCAACGGAGTGTTGTAAGTGGCTTTGATGGAACTGCAGATAGGGATGGGTCAAGGCAACCTGAAATTCCTGCACAGCGTTGAATTCTGTGGAGGTTTGAAACATACATATTTTCTGATGTGTTGACATTTATTACCTAGATAGTGTTGATACTGGAGCTGTTTGAGCTGGAGCAACAGCTGTTTAGACCACCCGCTAGAGGGCTTTTAACGTCATTTAAATAAACCCTCCATATTGTTTAATGTGTTGTTTTGTGCTCATCATCACAACCACTTGTGGCAGCAATTATGTCATTATCAAAACTACAGTACATAACAGCCCAGCATGGATAAATACCAAGAAATTGAGGCACCACTGTTTGTCATAGTGCGGTGCTGTATGCTTAACCGAGATGTCATATCACTTTTTCATGTTGACAATTGTGCATAAGGGCAAAAGTCAGTCATCTATGTGTATCATATGAGCGATGTCACTGTATGAGAGTGGATATTCCAGATAAGAATGAGAATGTTTGCGAATGGTGAAAGAGGTAAAACATTAGAGAAAAAGAAAGAGGATGGGTCCGTGCTGCAGAGAAATTTGGCAATTTGTGTCTCCCTTGTTTGAAACTCGGATTACTAACAGTTAAATAAAACCACTGCCCCGCACTGCACACATGCTGACAGTGAGCTGAAGCAGCTGTATTCGGTGTTGCCAACTATCATCCAAGGAAAGGTATTCACTGCTTAAACATGACTAGATGATGTCACGCATTCATTTGCATATGAATAAAATTGCTGAAGCGATCAGGAATAAATAGAGGCACAGCTCGGCATCAGGGCCTCTCTCATTCCCCCCCCGGCTCACTCTGCCCCACGGTGCCTGAGATGGAAGCCTGTGTGTGCACTGCAGAGACAGAAGATCAGCTGTGCATGAGGAAGCATTGTGATCACACCTATTTGGATTAGACGAATGAGTAGTGCAAATGCATGTGGATCAGGTTCAACATTTGGTGCCGGATCTGTTGCCAAATGCTTCAGAGTGAACTGTGTTTTCGCTGATAATCCAAAAGAATAGCTACGTTCGTTGCTTGTGGCTTTTTAAGAAATAGCTGCACCCGAGGAGGTGTCGAAAATACTTTGCTAAATCTAGTGACAAGTGTGGGAAGTTGGCAGAAGTAATTGCTTTTGATTATTGCATTATTATCTAACTACTACCATCTGACTCCAGCTGAGATGCTGAGATGCAGTTCAATGACTATACACCATGTTACCGTAGCACAGCATAGAAGCATTTAAATACTTGGTTATTCCTTTGTTGTACCGTGATATGGTATTATTTGATCATGTTATGCATTTAATCTGAAGGTTTCTTAAGAAGAAATAACTTGTGAGTTGTGTTTCTTTCTTAGCTAGGATCTAAGGTTTTTTTAATGCTAAAAAAATCATCTTTCTCACACAATGTAAAGTTATTCTCAGCAAAAGCAGCCCTCTGTAATTTTCAAACAACCTCAACCTTACACACCTTATTCAGACTCATCCCAACAAGGTAACAATGCTGCAACAATATTCATCTGCATACATATAAGAAACAGAGATTTGAAAAAAAAAATGAACTAATGGAAGTACGTAAATATTGAAGGGCAGAGGTCCAAGCATGGACCCCTGCAGGACTCTACACGTAATCGGGAGAAACTCTGATGTGTAGCCACCAACTGTCATCCTGAAGGTAGAACCAAAACCGACCCAGGACCACATTCGAGAGAGCAAACCAGTGTCAAGTCTGTCAATAAGTATGTTGTGGTCAACTGTATTGAATGCAGCAGTTAGGTCGAGCAAGACGAGGGCTGAGACTTTACTGGCATCTATGGGGAGGTTAATGTCGTTGAGAACATCTCCCGCTCAGCTGTATTGGATAATTGTGCAGACTGAGCTGAATACACCCCGATACTCCTGTCTCTAATCAGGACAGGAAGTTTTAGTATCATATGATCAGAATTAGTCTGACATGGAGTGGTTAGATAGCCAGGTTTGACAATAAATAGGAAGCGGGAATAGGAATGAGTGAAACCTTTCCCAGATCATATCAATTTCTTAAGTATACGAGGCAGAAAATCACAAAGTCATTCAGCAGGTGTAGGTTTCTCTACTGTATGTGGTTGCAAATAGAGGATCTCAGGCACTTACAGGAAAACGCTACACAACAATCTACTAAAATGGCCAATTTTATCAGCAGAGTGCATGTCAAAGGTTTATGATCCTAGATCTCACTGTGAGCCATCTGTAAGTGATCTACAAGATGCCCACATGGTAACAGACACTGAATCTTTTATTAAAATATCTTAAAACAAGCTTGACCTTGTACAAAAAAGGAGCAAAATATCTGTGTATAATTTTCAGATAGCCTGTTAATGCACTTTGTAAATTGGGATTTTGTTGTTCCGTTCTGTACATGCGACATCTATTGAATGTCTGTCAGTCCTGGGAGAGGGATCCTTCTTGTGTGGCTCTTCCATCTTTTTTCCCCCCTTTCTTTTTCTTGAGGGTCTAAGGACAGAGGATGTCGCTCCCTGTACAGACTCTAAAGCCCACTGAGGCAATGTGATTGTGATTTTGGGCGATATAAATAACATTGATTTAATTTGATTGAATTCAATTTTCTGAAGAAAAGCTGACTTTTAGTTATCACCATGCCTAAAACAGCATACTGGACAGCTTTCTTTGTTTATGTCCCTTTGACATTTTCACACGTGTTTGATTTGGAGGCATTAAAAATTAGGATTTGCCTGAAGTGGTGAGCTTTCATAGAAGTTCTGTATTGTACAAGGGCTTTATCAAAAAGACCATGACATGCAACCTTGTTTAAAATCTCTTTTTTGATTTCGTGTTTTATATATTCTCCATTCCATTTTTAGGCTTTTGAAAAACTGAGTGAAGAAAGGTGCAATTAACTTCTATAAAATGGCAGTTTCTGTGAAGGAACAAAATTGTTGAAGTTGACTTGAATTCTTTCTTCGTTAGAGACACGAGTTCTGAACACTGCGGATGCAACGATACCAAAAACTGACATTACGATTAGGGCCGGGACTTTAACGCGTTAATTACGGTTAATTAATTACACAAAAATTAACACGTTAAAAAAATTAACGCATTTTAATCGCACTAATAAAAACCCGTGGATGGGAAATTTTGTTTTAAAAAGCGGACGGATGGCAGCGTAGACAAGAGCACGGTTGTGTGCAAATTATGCAAGAAGGAGTTTGTGTATCACCGCAGCATATCAAGCCTCAGATATCACCTAAATGCTAAGCAGCTTATGTATTCAGTCATTATTCAATGGTATACTAAAATCCATGTGAAAAATATTGCTTCTCACTGTTCTCAGGTCAAATATTTATATGCGATTAAAATGCGATTAATTTCGATTAATTAATTACAAAGCCTCTGATTAATTCAATTAATTTTTTTAATCAAGTCCCGGCCCTAGTTACGATATCATCATGATATATTGTCCTTGGTACAATATTTATAACAAAGAAAATAGGAGCGACATACCTGATTGTGATCGTCATCCATCTGTCAATATTGATATTCTGTCCTGCAGCTGCATTCAAAACATGGCTGCCACCGCATCCAAGTTCAGCAACAGGGCTTCCATCTTGAAGGAACACGTGAAGAAACTGATCCCCAAAGTTCTGCTCCTGAGCTGAAAAGGTAAGAAATATGGTTAGTCATGAGTCTCTTTTTCTGTACAACTAAATTCAATACATTATGTAAGCAACATTATTTATGACATTACTTCAGGCTTAACTCTCCAGATACTGAATACAGAAAACGAGTTCCCGTGGTGTGTGTCAAATGTAATAAAAATGTTTAAACAAGATGATGATGGAGACACGGTTGGAAAAAGGTCTGACATGAGCACAGTGGTGAGGAATTAAATTATTGTCAAGGAGGTGGATGGACAAACAAGACATCTTATATTTGCCTTTAACTGGCTTTATGAGCTGTAAATCCATCTGTCCTTCTCCGCAACAAGCAGCTGAACAGGACTCTTGCTGGACAGGAGTTCACCAAGAATCTAGTTCCAATTTTTGTGCACTCCACATCACATGCCATTACAAGCTCTGCTCCATTTTCTTCTTAAAGCATTCAGCTTGGATGGACCACAAGTCAGTCACTCTTAGCTGGGTCAAAACTAGCCAGATAACAAAAGAGACAATAAAAAGAGAGATATCTACCCAAAGGGCTTGGACAGCTCTTTTGGAGGGAGCTGAAGAACCGAAATCGATTCTTACAGAGCGACAAAGGAACTTCCACCTGCAGGTGCTTGTAGAATTTGAGACAAGAAGAGCCTGTTCTAGTAGCACCTGCAAGAAAATTAATACAGGGCTCCTTTTTCACTCACACCACCTATAGAAACCAAAATGATGTACCACAAAGCTCCTCTTGGACCTCAGTGTCAGCACCAATCTAGTTAGACAGAGAAGCTATCTCTGACTGGGCGTCATTATCAAGCGCTGTCCACCTGTGATAATGATCATTGTATGTATCAGGGGCTATTCTATGATTACCTTCAGCTTTGCTTGATGCCTCAGTAAAGGAAAGGGTTTTCTTTTTTTTGATAACTGTGGCATCTGTGCAAATATCTCCGATTGTGGACTGTCAAGGGTTAGCAGAAGGCATGGAGTTTTCTGCCTCAAGAGGAAAAGATCCACTTCTTCCGCAAACATTGTCATGAGAGTTTCTTGTTTCCCATAACAGAGGTGAAAGGTAACAGGAAGAGGCAACCCTCCACATAGAGGTTTTTTTCCCCCTTGGATTACCGGTTGGTCCGAACCTGGCTGGCTAGCAGGAGGATGTTCCTAAGGGGCAAAGCCCTGCATCCTTCCAGCATTAAAGTCAGTGTGAGGGGCCTTTTTTCCCCTCGCACCACACAGTTCTCGTTGCATGCAGGAGTATGAGCTCAGCCTATCGATGAAGGCCAGTAACGGTGTCTTTCTTCATGTAATAAAGGTCATGAGACAGGACGTCATATGCCAAAACCCAGACTTCTGTACATTATCACAACGGCTTGCACCAAGTCTCTTGCAAGTGAAACAGTACGACGGGGGAACGAGAGTCAGCGGCAGCATTAATCCTCCCACACAGGCTACTAGGGTCTTCAGGAGGGGCAGATGGGGAAACAGAACTCACCAGTCTCGCACCACTGTCTAAGGAAACATGAGCAGAGGGCAGGTAACGTAGCAATGGCAATCTGTAAAGTAGACAGTGATAGAGAGGGAGAGCCCGCCACTCACACCATGAGGACATGGTTGCAGGGCAGAAGACATAACAGAAATACCCTGTGAGAGACCTAAAATGTTGCACTGTTTTTAACAAGGTATATATCAGCTGAATTAGACAGTGAAAGCAAATCCGAAAATCCAGAGGGAGCTCCTCAGCAGGAGCAACACAAGTACGGATGACCCCTTGAATTGTTGAAAGGACTCTGTCAGAGGCGTGTGTAGCTTTGCGGGCTGCAGAAAAAGGCTTGGGTCTTCACTAAATGTGTGTCAGCTCTCATGAAGTAATGGCATTGGTGGCGGATTTGGACACAAAATGAAAAGTGTACAAAGGCTGGAGTTGTTGTTGTTTCAAGGCTGCTTGGCAACTGATATGAAAGCTCTTAACAATTCCTCCAGGGTAAAAAGAGCATCTAGGAAATCCAACTCTTTGTCTGAAAGCCCAATATACTGAACTCTGATGCATAATACATTTTTTAAGAGGACTTGGGGTTCATAAGACTCAACAGGGATTTGTTTAACAGTGCAATAATACTAATTATTGTAACTGAATGGACCACAAGAGGAATATAAGAGCATCCACCGTTTACTCATCCTTTGTCTGAGGAAGACCCCGACTCTCCCCACAAAGACAAAGATGAGAGCAAAGTATCATCATTGGAGTAAAATATTCCTTTAAATGCTTTTATTTGCCTGCAGCATTAACTAGTTTACATTTTACCTGATGGGATGGATCTTTCTGTTATCAGCAACTGTATGTCTGTAAAGGTTCATTTCATATGTGGCGTTCCCCTAGGGATCAATCATTGGTGCCATACTGTTCAGTTAAACCATGCCACCAGCAGGCTGTATCACCCAAACACGTTTGTTATTATAGTTATCCTACTGATACTTAGATATTCTGTTTTCTGTCCCACTGAGACATAAAAATGTATGTCCAACATATTCATGAAACTGAACATCTACTTTGCATTCCTTTTTCAAGCACCACTCAGGTCTGAAACCTGGATATGATTGTTTATAATGAGTCATATATAGAACAATAAAAACTGCTTATCAGAAAAAAAAACACTTATGTCGGAGGCTTGGTGCCACAGGTCGTTTTTTAAAAAAACATGTTGTAGGCTAACTATTTTCATTGCTCTACCAAAAATGTCCTTGAGCTGACTCCAGCCTTTTTAAAATGCTGGGTTGTTTCAACATGAAAGAGACGTTTTGATCCCATCTCACTGGTCACAGGTTTTCTGCTTTTGCTTCAAGTTACATTTTACAAATGATCATAATATTTAACCTTTTGTCAACAAAAACCCTGCAAGTCTTCGTAGTGCATCACTGACATGCACGTCATTACAAGGCCATCAGGACTCTTAGTCTATCTGACACAGGTTGACTAGTTTTTCCAAGGGTTCTAATTTCCATGCAACCATCTGCTAGAATTCTGACATTGTATTTAATATGGTCAAATGGTTTAAATTACACTAAAAGTTTCCCTTTCCCATGAATCCATCATAAGTATATTTGTTTTTATTTTAGTTGAATTGTGTTTTATTTGAATTCTTAGCGTACTCTGTCTGCATGTACATATATTATAATGTACTTTCACATTTTGTCTAATCCAATACATAGCCATGTGATGAACCCTTTAAGAAATGTGCATTGTTCAGTTTCTTGTGAAAATGGTTTTGAAAGTTTTTATTTAATCACATGCTTTGTATTGATGCCAAAGTTAAAGGTGGCGTTGAACTGGAACACAATGTACTAAGACGTGTTTCAATAGCTTTCCCCCTATTACATACATGGTGGTGTCATCTCTCAATATGCCTGGTGATGGTTGGCTGTTGCCAATTATGATAAATATAATACAATTGAGTTAACACCTCTGAGTCTCAGAAACGATAAGAACACCTTGGCATTATATCTCTTGTAGCAGAACAGTGTGTAAAGCGCATGAATCAAGACTTGCTTAAATGTCCTGACTTGTTTGTGAGGCAGAGCTGAGGAGATCAGCTGGAGAGCTGTTATTTGAGTTTACTCCTACATGAGCGAGGACCACCATTTAGTTTACACTGTTGAGCAGAACCACAGGCTTTTTTTCAATTACTTCTTTGCGTTCATCTATATCTCTGTTTGTAGGTAGACAGTTAATTGTCAAAATGTATTTGACTTGAAAATATGTGGCAAGTTGTAGGAGAAATGGTCTACAGTAATGTTCTTACATTCTTTTTTTCGATGAAAGACTTTTAGTTTGTGGCTCAAAATGAAAGCATCTATTGATACAGGGATTCCTGCTTATTTCGAAGGCGCAAGGCCATGTAACCCAACCTTGACTCTCCAGTTTCACACTGCAATATTTGACAAAATAATTTTAATAGGGTGTGGTGAAGAGAGTTCTTTGTCTCTTTTCATTTGTGATGAGAGCGTTTTGAGGAAACCTTGAAAATGTAATGGAAACACGCATCAATCATTGTGTTATGAAAATTATGACTGTCGGGGACTGTTTTTAGCAGCGGTGAGAGGCAGTTGAGAAAAGGCACAGCCAGAAATGTGACTTGAGGTAACAAACAAGCCAAAAGGCAATATTTTCAGGAGGATTTTAAAGCAAGGGGGCTCACAAAGTTGTTAGTGACACACTGACGAATAAAGTCACCTTGAACAGTAGGGAAAGGTTTAAATGTGGAATTTCTTGTTTTTTCTCTTGCATATAATAGCTGTTATGTCACAGATTTACATAAATGGTAAAAAAATGAGGGCAGTTTAGTTTATGTGATGAGAAAAAAGGCCTGGAAATCCTGTATATTTAGTATTTTGAAATACCTTAAATTAATAGAAAGTCCTAAAAAAAATTGACCATAAGAGTGGGTTTGTTTGGACAGGTAAAAACATAATTATGCGCGGCACATAGACGTCTACATCATTGCCAAACTACAGACTCAGTAGAGACTGGAGTTAATGAATGCGGCGTCAAAGACAACAAAAATCTCGGAAGCAACTTCCTCCCGCGACATGAGCCTTTGTCTCCTTTTCAAAGCAGTTGTTTCCTCTTACCCCATAACTCATTTGTTGACAAATATTATTTACTATAGATGTCAATGCTGCCCCATCTTTTTTTTTTTCAATTTTTTCTTTTGTAAGGGATATTGTTCCCCATTGTCCCCGTGGTCCTGTTACTCTGCGCAGAGCGTTCGTCCTTTTGTCAGCGCCTGTCACCTGCTCTCTCACTGGCTCTCTCACTCTTTATCTCTCTCTCTCTCCCTCTCTCTCCCTCCCTCACCCCATCTCCTCGTATTTTTCTCTTCTCAAGCTGACAATTGAAGTCCAGGGGGAGACTCACATGTTTGCTTCGGGGAGAGGTGTAAAAAGGGGCGAGCGGAGACTAAGGAGCAGGTCTGGCGTAGAGATTCGCCGCATCTCAATGCATGTCTTTTGGTTGTCTTC
The DNA here is from genome assembly GCA_963678695.2 of Diplodus puntazzo. Classification (NCBI taxonomy): domain Eukaryota; kingdom Metazoa; phylum Chordata; class Actinopteri; order Spariformes; family Sparidae; genus Diplodus; species Diplodus puntazzo. Next base: position 9,657,386 of record OZ023168.1, read on the forward strand.
TGATTAACTTTGTCTGTTTGATCTCTGGAGTTTTCTTTTCAGTTCCTATCCTCTGATGTGAGAAAGTTGGTGCACTGTAAGCCAGGAAGCATTACTAGATAAAAGACACTGTGCCCTCTATATATGCTTTCTGAACATTCATCTCTTCATGACAAGGCTTCACAGTCTGCTATCTGGCTTCCATATGCTGCAGCGGGGAAATATCATAAATACGATTTGGAATTAAAGATAGATTAGGTATGGATTTAATTGACCGACATAAAAGTAGGAATGTGCAATTTACACTCACTTTCACATTTATTCACATCCAATCCGGAGAGTGTGTGAGCGCTTTCAAAGTGATGTCGGCATCATGTTGTCGAAGTTTCTCAAACTACAGAAGAAATCGGTGACTTGTGATCAACACTGGCAGATGAATGGTGGCAGCAGATGTATGAGGCAACTTGTATGGCAGGGCGGAGGTGTGCAGTTTTGCTAGCTTGACTACTGACAAGCAATATCCAATTCACTTGATTTATATCAAATCTAGAAATTTACATCAAGCACTTTCAAATATGATCTTCCTTGAACTATCCCTACTGAGATGTTCTTCATCTGTCCCTGGTGTGGTTGCACATAAAATAAAAACTGCATATGCAAGAAAAAAAAACCTGAATCCTGAAAAAAAAAATATATATACATATACATATATATATACACATATATATATGTATATATATATATATATACATATATATATACACATATATATATATATATATATATATATATATATATATATATATATATATATATATATATATACACACACACACATATACATATACATACGTTTATTCAACACTTCAAATCATGCAGGAAAATAAATCCAGGGTTGTCTGCTTTTGGCGAGGGGGGGGGCGTCGGGCTCTCTGCATCTGCCGTGTGTTTGGCTTGCAAGTGGTGTCCACTGACACTGCACGTTTTGCCTCCTCGCCTTTTTCACGCAATGCGCTACTTTCTGTCAGTCAGTATCACACTGATGATCGCCATGGCTCCGGTGCAGCAAAACAACAAAGTACGACTTGAAATTCAAACCTTCCGTCGTGATATATTCAGAGGAAAACTCGGGAGAAGCAGCCGCTAGACGTTTCTCTGTTGACCCCAAGAGAGTGTGAGAAACGGAGCTTCAGCGTCTGTCCGAGGAGGACAGCAGCAGGGCCAGGCTGCCTGCTGGAGGGAGGAAGAAGGCTAGCTAGGAGCCTGAGATAAACATGCGAGGATGAGTTATCAGCAAACGGGCTCGCCACGACAGAGTGTCTCGCAAAATGATCAGGGCGTTGGCTAAACAAATGTACGCCACCGTGAGTGACAGCAGAGATGAGGAGTTTGCAGCGAGTGCTGCTTTTCAGTCTGCCGTGTTTTTAACGAACCGCCAACCCTGCTTCTTCTTCTTCTGATTCCCTTTCTTATACTTCTGCCACCCTCTGTATAAAGACTACAGGACGGCCGTAAATCATACAATGCGCGTTTTTTAAAATTTATTTATTTTTTTTATACTGAGCGTTAATCACGCGTTAAAAAAATTAACGGCGTTAAGAGGACGTTGCGTTAACGCGCTATTAACACGTTAACTTTGACAGTCCTAATATATATACATACATATACATACATACATATACATACATATATATACATACATATATATATACATATACATACATATATACATATATACACACATATATATATACATACATATATATATACATACATATATATATATACATACATATATATACATACATATATATATACACATATATACATATATACACACATATATATTCATATACATATACATATACATATACACACTTTTCATATAAAATGCATGTCTTTTTGTATTTGTGAAGGTATTCTCTCTGGGAAAAACTGACTGAAAATATGCACCACTTCCCTACAGCTGTATTCTTTTTGTTTATGTAATGTGCTGTTTTCCCACAAAACGTCCCAAAACAAACATTAAGCTTGTCTGCTTGCATAAAGCATACTAAAAGCTTTGCTTTGCAATTATTCTGCTGCTTTTGTCCTCAAACCTATCATCTGACATAGTCAAGTACATCCTAAAAAAATCTCTCCTTCACTTTTCAAACACAAACAACTGAAGAACAACACATGATTAATATGACAGGCCATGGCAAACATATACATGATATGGGGTCAGCTTTATCAGAATGGAAAAATGCTTGTGTTTTTTAAGTTATTGAGACCTCCTACATCTTACACTCTAATTAGGCACTTGTGTCACAGAGCACTGTGTATTTGTCTTAAAATCGACACTACCATTGTCTCTGTGTATTTAAAACTCAGCTGGTTGACCTTTCAAGTGCACCAACCTTAAACTGTATAAAGCACTAATTTAGAGTCCTATTAGGCTCTGAGAGCTGCCTAATTAATAGCTCCTTAAACACAAAGATTTAAGTCTTTGGTGAACACTAAGGCACTCAGCAGCCATCACGGGAGGCCAATGTCAGCTAACAAAGAGAAAAGTCAATGTATTATTACTCTAAGGAACACAAGACTGTTTTACGGTTTAACAACCAAAAACTTTGTAGTATCTTTGCAGACTTTACTTAGACCGTTTGAAGCATCTAGAAACAGGAACAATTCATTCCTGGTGTATTGTAATATGAAACCGTCTGGAGAAAAAGTTGATTGTTGAATCTCATCCCCAGGTCATCAAACACTGACAGCTTTGGTAGGTGGTTCAGGACCAGCCCAAAGCGTCAGTCATGTTATGATCCAAGGATGAGACTCAAAAGTAAACCATCTCCGGAATTGCCTTAAAAGTTACATAGTGTTGCTTTAAAAGGTCTATAAATGTAAATCAGAGGCCATGAACTTGTAGACGATGTGACAGATAAGGGGGTTGATCTACGTTACACCAGCAGGATGAATGTAGGGATGTCTCCGCCTGCTTAGTGCAGAATAAATCATCTGTGATTGACACACAATGCATGCTGGTTTAAGTTCTGTTGGCGCTCCACCGGACTTTGCTGTGGCGTCACACGGGGACAGCATGAGTCACAACATCAAAGTGGCTGCAGTTTTTTTCAGCGTGGAGCTGTAATTTCAGTCCACTGTGACGCACAGTTGGATGTTTCTGGGAGTCATTTGAGGTGCCACAGCTTGAGGCATTCATACGGTGGCTTAACCTCGAAGCTGGCTCCTATTTAAAGGAGAAATACGTAAGAATGTCAATTTATACGTATGAATCCCTTTGTATTGCCTATGTGTGGACGGATTGTAATGTGACTTAAAGAAAGAGACTTTCTTGGTTACCATAAGCCTGTGGAATGATTTCTATGGAAATTAATTTTTTTTCTCGGGAAATCCAAAGGATGTGACATTAAGCCCCATGTGTGGTCCCATTTGCATTTCTGCTCCCCTACAGCATCAACAGTGTGCAACACTAGCTAACATTAGCTTAGGAATGGCACCCACCATGTCACAGAATTGAACACAAAGTTCACATTACTCCTAAATTTAGTTTGCTTGCTGACTTAGCAAAACACTATTGTGAGTGGATAAAATAAACTAATTCATTCAGACATTCAGGGTTAATCTGGGGTAAATTGAAAACCTTTGCTGTTTGCAAATTAGCCTACTTTATCAGCTAAGGTCGCAGGGCAACCAAAGCCAGATCCATGCAGCGTAGCTAAGTTGCAGCTGGCCTTAGCTTGCTCGCTCGATAATGTTATCGCAAGTTGAACCAAGATAATTTTTTTTGTCTCTACCAGCCAGGAGTGATGCAAGGCAGCGGTAGCCGTCTAGCTCACTGTAACCTGAGCTAAGCTAAGGTTAGCCAGCTAGCTGTAGCTTAGCCAGGTGGCCGGTAGTGTCTGCTTTGTAATGGTAGCTGAAAAAGTATTTGACAAATTGAAACCAAGCAAGTATTATAGAGACAATGGAACGTCACGGACAGTAACATCATTCTAAATGTGGTCATATTGTATTTTCCACTTATCGATTGTCATTTCAGCATTTAGTCTCTTGTATGTTTTGGCCGATGATGATACTTGCTTGTGCCTAAGGAGCTCTTATGCATGCAACAGGATGCCGGCTGAAGTTCGCATAATGGTCTTCCGTGTTGTTAATACCAAATATTTCCTCACGGTACCACATTGCACCTTTAATATGCACCCATGCTTTGAGCAGAAGTATATAATATAATATAAATGGAATTTCTCATGGCTCAGCTTTCTCAAGCCCTAAAAAAAAAAATACCACAAATCTACCGACTCCTCTCTTCCCAAAACAATGCTCTATTGTTTTGAGGGTCTACTTGGTGGCAGTCGGGCCCACCTATCCAAATCTGTAACAAAAGAGAGCGCGCGTGTGAGCAGGTGTGGGAACAAAAGGAGTGGGCAGGAGGTGCATGTACAAAGTGGAGCGCACAGATGATCTAAAGGGTCAGCCCAAACCTTGCTTCTCATCGTGATGGACCGGCCTCTTCCTTCTTATGTGGATCCCTTTGTTCGCTATTAGGTTGTAGCTCAGATCATCAGCACTGACACAACAAAACAGATGGCTCACAGCCGTCAACAAAAGCCAAGGCTATCTGTTGTTCTCCACCAGAACCGCATGTACTTCCTCCCTCTCTCCCACTCTTTCTGAATCATGACACATGGCGTCTTTGCATGAGAAGGTCCTGTGATATTGCGGTTGAAAGCATTCGTGAAGAAGCAACTTACGAACGAAAGAAATCTGGTCGAATTCTCTTAAGGATAAGGAAATGACTCTCTCAGTGCTTCCTCGTCTTTCGCCTGTAGCCTTGGAAACACGGCACCCATCTTTGTGTCCCTACGTTTTCCTGCAATGGTAAAAGATGATTCATGCTGCTGGTGTCACTGAATGACTTCTTTCCATCAGTCCAGTGATGTTTAATATTAATATTTGGGATTGATGGCTACATGTGTTTTATAAAAACGATATTAAAACACCACAGGCAGCCGCTTTAATCCACTCTTTTACTCATCTCTAGTATGATTCTCCTCCACATTGTGAATACGTTACTAAAGTTGGATAAATTCAGATTTCATTCAGTCGTTTCTTGTTTTTCTATTTTTTTTTCTGTTGCTAAGCATTCTCTTAGCTGGTACTGAGAAACATTAGCCAATTTCCAATGTCTCTATATAATCAGAGACTGATAAACACAGCCTGAAGTATCCTTTCTGTATTATCAGTGATTCAAATAGAAAGAGGCTCAGAGCAATAACAGCGATGAGCACAAACATGACGGTAACAAAAGGTTTTCAGCGATGAAAAAAGTCTTGCGCTCATGAAATGACTAGATAGTATTATACAGGACAGATGAGTGCTTCTCATTGGAGTGGCTTTTTCTTCACAACTGAAGTAATGTTTCTAGGGCACTTCATTTGTTTTTCTGCAAGGTAAATTTGTCTGTAGCTGCGCCTACAAACAACTGGATGCGGTATCAAAGGATCTGTTTGTTGAACAGATAATATTAAGTATTTTGTTCAAAAGTTGACATATTTGGAAAGGTGTTTTCTTGCCAAGAGTTAGATAAGAATATTAATACTACTACTACTTTCCTGTCTGTGCAGTAAATATGAAGTTGCGGCCAGACGTCAGTTAGCTTCATTTATCATAAAGGCTAAAAACCAAACAAAAATAAGTGATATGGAATTATAAAAGTTGTTATATGCAGGCGGGGTATTGTTTGTTACCTTTGGACAGGAGCCAGGAGATGCTGTTCCCCCAGACGCGTGACTCATGTCATTCAGTCGAAGTTCCGAGTCGAGTAAAATTGCTGGTTGTGTCAATTCAAGTCAAGCTGACTACTTTGTTGAAAGGTGCAACATGTAAGACCTGTCCAACTGCCGAATTCATACTCAGAATTCACACAGAGGGCAGCATAACACCAGAGGAACTGCTAACTGTTGCTGACTGTAGCTGCTGTTAGGTATTTAGCTCAGTCAGCAGCGCAGCTAGCAGTCTGGACTGTGAGCTCAGAACAACAGGGGAGTATTAGACCGGCCTCGCTAGCAGGTAAGCATGCCAACTTCATTAGCAGCCTCTGCAACACGCCATAAAGTTAAAACTATTATTTCTTTCCATTCAACTGAAGTTCTTACATATTGCACCTTTAAGTCAAGTCACATTTTCACCCCAAGATACTGCGGTCACAAGATACCTGGCGTTTATACAGAGAAAAGATAAGCTAGGACGTCCTGTCTAATGATGATATTACTGGCCTGTTCTCAAAGTATGACAGTTGAATTTGTATTGCAATTATTGCTATTTAGTGAAATACATGTAATCAAACAGATTACTTTATAAAAGCTTATTTATTTGTTTATTTCTTCTCAATCAAATCATTTTCCCTCCCAGTCACATTTAAACATTGACATCACTGAGTCATCATGTCCCAAATTAAGTCAAGTTGCAAGCCATCAAAACAGTTATTCCAGTAGACTCGAGTCCACATCTCGGCTTATTCCAGTGCTTATGCTATGCTATGCTAAGCTTGTGCTAACATTGGCTTGTGCTGTAGCTTCTTACTCATCGCTCCCACCCATGAGAGTCATATCAATCTTCTCATATAACTCTGACTAACTCTTGCAGAAAAGTATATTTTCCAATTATTTGTACTACTCCTTTAAATAAATGCACTTGGTGGGAGAGAACGTGATGCATCATTGCAAATGTTTACAAATGTCGAGAGAAACTTCCACCGTGACCTGTAGCGGATCACATCGCATTCCCACTTTGTCAATATCCACAATAATGCCCAGATTACTTTCTTATTAAATAGTACGGCTCGGGTCTTTTGCGATAAGATGCATGAAAGTGACATTGCCAGCTAAGATTTTATTAAATATTTTGTATCCAAGAGAAGTTTTGAATCAGTGTGTATACTCAAGCTAGCACATAAAAGCACATTTATTCCCTACAGCAGCAACATATTAGCCAATATAAACATTATTATGTGAAGCACTGGTAGATGATTGCTTGCACTGTAGGCCTTTTTTCCTCCCACAGGCACATATATCAGGAACGAAGCAAATGAGGAGGTCTTCGGCATAATTTTCCGACCTTATGTTCACTTGCGGTTGTGGTGCTTCTTTTTTTTTTAAATGTTTGGGATGAGAAGAGACTGTACTCACTGTAGAGGATGGTGCCCTGCGTCGATCCTGTTTTCACTGTCAGGTAGAGAATAACAGTGGTGTCCTTGACGGCAGTAGGTAGATTATTGCTGGCGCCAGAAGGCTGCAGAAGGGATGCAAGAGGCTGCAGCTCCATGTAAGATGTGCCATCGAATGAGGGGATGTATACTGTGGTGTCTATGGAAAAAAAATGAAAACACATTGATGAAATGCTTTTAAATGAAGTGAGAAAAGTTGTAAACATTTGTACTAATTACGCATAAGTCTCAATGAAGAACAACCGATCTAGGTAATACAGTGTCCTACAGTGCCTTTCTCCGGCCACAGAACAGGCAAAAAAAAAATGGCCGGTGTGTGTCTTCACAACACTGATATCCTGCCTGTAAGCAGAGTCAGCAGGGCCCTGTGTGTTATTTCCCACTGGATGAAAAAGGGGTATGACTTGAAGGAGAGGTGGAGGAGGTACCAGCTCAGGTCATCAGCGCCACAATCCAGCGATGATCTGTTGGCTTTTACACAAAGGACACTGCGCACCTGGTGGACAGCCTGCCGTTCGGGTAGATGACAGTCCAATTCAAAATAGGCCACCCCGGCCTCAGCTCGGGGGACTCTCCCTTCAGAGTCCGGCTCGCAAGGAAAACTGCAGTTTATTCTCTGCTGAGACCTCATAAAATACAGTATGTTTGAAGGCTTCAAAAAACTTTCTTTTTTTTTACTGTGAAAGCAATATGAAAATCCTCTCATGATTCCGGTGTTCGCTTTTTTTGGGAGGCTTTGCTGTTGGATCAAATGGATTTTTAGAGCAGACCCGTGAATGACTGACGACATTTAGAGCAGACTAGACAGTACACGAAAAGCAATGTGGAGACAACTGAACGATTTGATGAACCATGTAACGTATAGTAGTGGTCTTAAAAGTTGGAATTGTTCATGATTGGCGGCAGGACTGGAGATGCAAGTTCAATCAGTGTCAAATGCTGGAAACGCTCACTCACGTAATGTGGTTTTGGCTTTTCTGATCATTTTTCTGGGACGTATTGTAACTGTGCCTATTGGACTGTCATAACAAAGAACGGACTATATGGGTGCTGCTTTTTCGTGTAATTTACTGTTGGACAGCCTGAGCCTTGAGTCAGACATACTGGTGGACTGGGGTGCAACCGGTTTATTAATGGCAGCAGGGATCATGCAATGCCAGTGTATCGTTCATTTATGTCATTTATGTTGACAGCCTATTCAGAAATGTCCTTAACGAGGCTATGAAAGCAGCAGAGTGAACTGGTAAGCGAAAATATAAGCAAGGTAAATTGCAGGGTTTGACAATAAGGACCGCAGAGTGGCCTCGGGCCCAGCATGATGCAGACTTCATTGAGTTTAATGATCAGTTACCAGACCGACACCTGAGAGTTTCTGGTGGTAGCATTTCTCAAATTGTCAAAAATGTTATCTTTGCCTTTGTGCTTTCTGCTGCCCTCTGAGTCTTGCTCTTTTCCCGACCAATCATGGTGAAGGACTCCTCTGAGTTGGGCAGAAAATTATGTGGAGTGGAGATGAAAGCCAACACTTAAAATAACAAAGCCAAAACTACAAAACTGTTTCTTTTGTTGAGGAAGGAGGAGCGTCTTTTTTTTGGGCTGAGAATGATGAATCAATCCTGTAATGTTTGTTGGCAATTTCTGAGTAAGACAGATTGAGCTGGCACATTTTTAAAGGCACCGGCAATTACAACAAACACACGCTCAATGCCCACAAAAAGAGCTGGCAGCACCTAGCCAATGTGTTGGCAAAGCAGGAAGTGGACAACCCCTCATCAGGTCCCATTATGTGTCAAACACAGAAACAGAGAGGCTCAACACCCTGAAAAAAGCTTTTTCTTTGCTTTTAAAGAAAGATGTTGGATAATTCTCCTCACTACATTTGGAGAAATGATTCTCTCTTGTCCTGATGTATAAATACATTACTTGCACCATAGGACAATTCATATAAAAAATTACAAAAAACCACACACATCACATGTAATCACAGCCAATTAAGTGCCCCTGTTACTTAACAATTGTTATATTGCTATAAAGCACAACACTGTATTATACTGTTTATGGCTAAGATTAAATTGGAGAAAGTAAAGGCAAAATATCAGAAGCGATTCGTTTTAGGAAAATACTTTTTAAAATTCTTCACACCAAAACAAAACAGCACTTTAAATGAAAAACAAGTGCACTATCTTATTGGGTCTGATGTCGTTGTGAGGTTAAAGTTGCTAAAAAGACCAAAATGGGACAAAACTGTGCTCTCAACTCTCATTTTATATCATTCCTCTCTAGCCAACATCCTACACCAAAGCTTTAAATGTGCGAGGAATAAGGACGTAAGGTAATGAGCCGTAGAAGGAGGTCATGATCAATACAGACCAAGTCTGAATAATTTCCTGCCTCACTGGTTCGGTCTTTTTTGGCTACCTTCTTACCTTGGAGCCTTTTACCCCGTAACTAATTTTTGTGATTACTTAGCTTTCAATTGAATACTTACATACCTGACAGAATGTCTTTGTCAAGGTCTACGACTTACTGTGTCTTCTCTTGGAGAGACAATTTATCATAGCTTAAAGCTCTGACGTACTTAGATGAACTGGCTTTATCTTGACAAAACCTGTCTTATGGTTGGCTACATGATATCAAATGCCCACTCAACCACTGGGTGCTGGCCTGGATTATGGCACACACTACCGGAGGTGCAGCCCCGGGGTCCAAACGTAAGAGGACAAGACTGACAGCTCGCACATTTCAAGATACGTATGCAGAGGCCGCACATAAGTTACCTTCTAAATCTGAGTAGGTCTGAAAGCTGCTTCAGACTGAAATTCTTCATGTGCTAAATGTGAGCAGGCATTCTGTTGGTAGTATTACCTGTAAAACATCTGGCTTTCTAACTACAAAGGGGAGTTTGGAGCTTTAGCACTGACAAGTGAAGTTAGGATCCACTGGTCACATATAAAACACTGATTTCATAAAAGCTACAGCTCTGTCTAAGCAGTAAAGAAAATCAGAATTGAAGAAACTGCAAACGAACTGTTTGCCAACGACACCTTTATGAAGTGTCCCTGAGCCCACGTAAAAATATCCTTTCCATAATCATGTTTCTCAAAGTGGTGACCCTCGCCCCATTTCATACCCAATCATGATACTATCGCCTTTTTACCAATTAATTTTGTTACTTTCTCAGGGAATACTACATAGATACTGATAAAAACAAAGCTGATTTAGGTGGCTGATGCCAATCTAAATTTAAATCTGGATGTAACACATTTAAATATGTTTACTCTAACATATTGGATGAGGCTTGATTGAATTAAAAGTAACTCTTCTGCATTGGGGGAGGTATGTGCTCTACTGAGTGGCATTCTAATTGGTAACAGGTGACTATTGTTGCTGTCGCATAAACAACCAGGTTGCCTTCTCTTTTCTCCACAGTAGTGACTACCAACAACACATCAGTTTTTTCATTCATTAAGTCTATAGTGGAGACATGAAAGCTGATAGAAAACTTAACAGGGAGCCAGCCTTCATCTTCCTGGGAGATTGCACAATATAATGACTAAAGGACAAAGCAATCAACATTTAATCCATAATGGTAAGTTAAAGCTAAACACAGGGTCTAAAATAGCTATTCTACAATGTATGAGTGACAATGTAAAAGGACTCGCTCGCTGTGATGACCTCTCAGAAAATCATCAATGGAAGCTGCAGCTCTTCTCGACTTTACTGAGCTGGATTGTGATAACTCAACTCATTAGCTGCCCGGCTCACAACATTACGGCTCTGATTCACTCCCAACACCAAACTACTAGCTTGGTTTGTTGGCCACAGTAGGCAATTGTTGTCTGCGAAAATCTCCTGAAATCCACTTGTTGCTGCTGTCCCGAAGACAAAAAAAGAGACGAAACAAAACTTAAAATGGCTGATCATTGTCAATAACATTGTAGGATGAGCATTTATGCTGCATTAAGTGCTGTTTGAATGTTGCAGCTCATTAAAGTGGAGCTCATTTTAACAAAGATATATACTGCTTGGTAGTATATATAGGAGTACATTATATTTCATCATAATATGTAATAATCATTGTAGGTTTTCTATGAAAATCTTCAATCTGCAAAGCAAATGTAGATGATATTTAACGTAGTGTAGTAAAAAGTGTATTTGCCTAGACGGAGTGAAGATAAGTGGCAAAATAAAATGTGAAACTAAGTACAGTACTTAAAACTTACTTACTTACTAAAAGTACTAATAAATAGACAATGCACAATCACGATGTATGTTCATCTGTATCCATGTTAAAAAACAGTAGGTGCATTTTTATAATAGTGGCATTTCAAATACTGGGAATCTTGTGTATCAGTGGGAGGTACAGTACTGTATGTGGGAGTGCTTGCTCATCTGATCAAAGGCTCTGAAGATGGAGGGTGTGATTGAGATTGCTTTGCCTTTAAGGCAAATTTTTGATCTGTGGTTTTGGGCCATGTTAAAAAAAATTGACTTGACTAGGTTCCTAATTTTCTTTTATGTATAGCCTGGGAGAGTGCTCATCACTCTATGTTTTTCATCAGATATCAAGCCAAATGATCTACTACTAGCCATTATTTCTTACATGTATTATTAACATTGATCACATCAGTAGCACATCAGACCTTCTTGAAAAGTAAAATAAGGGGCTGCAAAGATTGGTGCAACGTGACATTTCTCTTAGATACACAGTGTACGACATGTCAGCATTTCATCTAGGACACAAACAAGTCGACATCGTTAGTCACCGGGAGCAATGACATATCTATAATTAACCGAGAGCAGGGGTGACTTGTTATATTCTCGTGTCTATTCTTAATTCAACTCGATGTGAGGACAAGGTTGTCGCCCAGCGAAGTTGCCGCGGCGATACACACTCGTGGACCCTGTCAGCATATAAACAGCCTGTGGACTCCGTCTGTGGGCTATCAAGAACTACTGTTGCAAAGCACATTGCTGGATGAGTGCTCGTATGAGATTGCACTCCGTTAAAACCTGAGAGACTGAACTGCTTGTGAGGAGGAGCGATTCCTCAAACTCAGCAGAAATGACTCCAAAAGGCCACCGCTGGTATTTAAGGGAAAAGTTTATGTGTGACAAGTTGAGGGATAAGCAGGAACTTACTTTATGGTCATGGAGGGGGAAAGTCTGAGGGTAAATCCCATTACTTTTTTAAATGACTGATGAGAATGAAGTATGAAATGAGATTACACAATTGTGAGAATATATCAAATCAAGCATAACATCTGATTCATTTCACAGGTATGGGAATTTACCGCGTGCCTTGTTACGCACCATTACGTCAAATAGTGAGGTTTTAATGCACCTTTGGGTTATCAAGGTTAATTCCCAATTAGTAAGGTCACCCTTACAGCCGCACATTGTCACGCTGGCAATATATCCACGCACTCGGTCATCGTGCGATGATATTTCGTGGCACACTCGAGTTATTACCCTTCTCTGAACCTGGCGAGGAGCAAATGAATGAATGAATAAATGAGTGAATGGATCAATGAATGATTCATATTTCCTATTATCTACAGTCTGTTCAGAAGTTGGCTAAGCCTCTTTAATAGCTGGCGTCTCTGTCATGTATCGAGGGGGGGGGTCATCGCTGTCCTCAACGTAGGCGTCTCCCACGGGAAAAACAAATGAGAGTGAAGTCACAAAAATAGCATCGTTTTTGTTACAGTGCCTGGAGAGACAAATAACATTTCAGTCGGTTACTTAAACACCTGTAAATTAGCATTTTGAGAACACATGGCAAAAGGTGTCAAGTAAAGGTGTCAGGTGCACGCAGGCAGCTCAAGCCACGTTAACAACTGTTAACATTAACTCAGAGCAGCGTTTCCGTCAAACCTCCTTGTATTCTGTAAATACAAGGTTAAGCTATCAGCATAAATCATGTTCAGGGATGGTGGAGCTGAAGATCAATCCAGTGTTCATTATTGGGTTTTCTTTGAAATGCAAATTCCCGCCGCTTAAAATACTCCCTGGGCTTTAAAATGTACAGCACATATGACATTTGGTAGCTTCTGTTATCCAGAGCTCCTTATTCAAAACCCGTGACTGAGAGCATTGTTGGCGCGACGCTCTTTGACCTGCCGAGAAAAAAAAAGAGAGATATAGGCTCGATAAAGCTGTCTGTTCTCGCACAGACACGTTTACAGTGATAACGGTGGCAAAGTTATCACTCAGAAATCACTTGGCATTTCACTTCATTACTTTGTTCTAGATAGGAGTCACAGAACAGGGATTTATTTTCCGGATTTTTGCTGCGGCCTCATTTTAAAGCACTTCTTTCCATAATATAGAAAATATGGAGAAATGAAGGTCAGATGGTTACGTCATTCTGACATAAACCCATTAGCTTCTTTGCTTAAATACTTTGCTCAAATTTGATTCACTTTACAAGAGGAAAAAAGCCTTTAGGATGAGGACTAAGTGGTGTAGATATACAGTATAAAGTAGATGCTGCTTTTTATGGCTTGCGAGATGCATCTCTGCAGCTGCCATCTTGCTTCAGTGTTCTGACCCGTTCAAAGAGTAGAAAATGCCAGACTCTTATGCTGCTTTTGGATGTTATAATGAAAGAAATGCCAAAATCATGAAACAGGGAATGACATTTCACAGGTACAAAGTTATTTTACAATATCTCACTTGGTTGAACGCACTGAATTTGATATATTGCAATAAGCAATCCTTAGTTTAAGCTCACATGGTTGTTCTAACTCCAAATTAAACTCATTTATGTCAGGCAAGGAAAAAAATGATGATGATTTTTATTGAGGTGATATTAACAATATGCCTAAGAAAAACAAATACATACAACAACCCTGATCAGTCTTTTTATATTCAATTCAACTTTATGGTCATGCCTATACACTGGGCCGTCAGTTGCGGTATTACATACATGACATACAATATATATTAGAGTGCAACATTACAGTGCAGGACCACAGTAAACAACTGTAGAGCTGTTCGTATTTTACAGTGAGGTAGTATGTTAAGTATACGTGTAGGTCCCTGTGCAGTGGTAATAAAGTATCAATAGAGATGCAATGAATAGATTATTACGAGGGCTGGGTATTGTTAAGAACCTCACCATTTGATTCGATTTCGATTCTTTAGGTCGCAATTCGATTCAATATCGATTCAATTCAATATTGATTTAAATGCTTGGATATCTATTCAGTAATAAGTAGTAATGAACAAATAATTCATTAGAGTACCTGTTGATAATTTTTAAATTCAAAAAAGTAATCTTAAATTATAAGGGCCCTATTTTGACGATCTGAAACGCAAGTCTCAAGCGCAAAGCGCAAGTAGCTTTGTGGGCAGATCTCAGGCGCTGTTGCTATTATGCCGGAGGGATAAATGACTCTTGCGCCCGGCGCAAATCTAAAATGGGTTGGTCTGAAGTAGCTGCATTAGTCATAGGTGTGGTTTGGGCGTAACGTGCAATAAACCAATCAGAGCGTCATCTCACATTCCCTTTATGAGCAGGCGCGCTTGTTCCATGGCAGACTGCTATTATAATGGCGCATTTGCCAGGCGCACACCAGGAGCGCTTCACAGCCGAGGAGACCGGCGTTCTCGTCAGGGCTGTAAAAGACTGAGAAGTGGCCTTGTATGGGGATGGCAGAAATCCATCCAAAGTAGCTTTGGTCAAACGGGCGTGGGAGGAAATTGCCATCATTTTTTCTAAGCCAGGCATCCCCATGACATCGCACCTCGGGAGCAGTGCGCAACGGCCAGCTGATGACGGAGCAGCGCAAACACCAAGGTGCGGAGGATCCAGACCCACTACACGCCGTGGCAGCATTGTCAGACCGGAGGCACTGCCCGGGATGCAGCAAGGTATTAATGCCCGTCTTGACCGGGTGGCGATGTTGCTGCTGCCTCTCAGGCGCATCGCCTCAAGTCTCCAAACGCACCACCTGCTCCTCTTGTGCCCCTTCCTCCTTCCTCCTCCTCCCCCAACTCCATCTCCGTCCACCTGCTCCACTAGGAGCACATCGCGCATTGCCACTCCCGGACCCTCACAGCTACGGCGGTCGCGTCGCATATCAGAGGGGAAAATAATTAGTTCTTCTGTTTAAATCTTTTCAACTTTTTTTGTATGGTTTGCAAAAACGGGAACTGCTTCCTTGTAGATGAGAGAAGCAAAGTGTATGCATGTTGAGCACACGCTACATTATGGCCAAGCATGCGCCATTAAAATATCATCTGAATAAGCGCCACTGACTTTAGACCAGGTTTTTCCTGGTCTGTTGCTTAAGTGTTTTCTGAAACGGCAAAATAGCACCAGTGAACGTTTGCGCCGGAACACGCCTCCTCTTTTCGCTGAACCGCCCCCGGAGCGCAAAGTCATTCCCTAATTTAAGGACACGCGTCTGTGGAGGGAAAACTCCAATGTGCGCCCAGTGCAAAATAAGAATTACACAAGCGCCAGTGTACAAAGTCAATTGCGCCGAGTGCAAGATAGAGCCCTAAATCTTTCTTCTAGGAAGTTCTAGTTTGAATTAAAATGTAAATAAAGGCACACGATGTGTTTAGTTATAAAATAGTGCAACCATAGTTAAGCTGAGAAAGTGTCATTGTTTCTGGGACTGCATGGTACATTTTTGTCTGACATAAACATAGACATAACCGCGTTCCCTTCGCCCTCCGGCTAGACGTGAGGGGGTAAAACGTTGACACTGAACCCCCCTCTCTCCCCGGAAAGGGAGTGCTACCCGCGGGCGCACGGTGCAGCGGCCAGGGTGAGACCGGCTGCGCTGGGAGTTTACAGTCTCCGAAGCAGCGGTGTGTCAGACATCGACTACCCGCCTCCGCAGCTCCGACGGTGTTTCCGCGGCGCATCACCCTCCGACCCTCGAGCAAGGTCGCGGGCGAGGTGCTTCCAGCTGCTAGAGGCGGGGACCGAGAGACGTCCGGCAAGGTACAGCGGGTGGTCGGGGGCCGCTGCTTGCCTGAATCGATTCAGAGGATTTTCTGAATCGATACTGAATTGGGAAAAAATATATTGCAATTCACTGATGAATCGATATTTTTACCCACCTCTGATTATTACATAAATAATCAAATATTGTGATATAGCAAACGATTATAATATAGTCAGTATAATTCAATACTTTTCATAATAGAATGTAATAATGTAATTTAGTAAACAACAATGTGAGTGGACTCAGGGATGGCAGACTGTCGATGGAGAGTAGACGTCTCAGTGTCCAGTGTTCAGTCGTGTGTTGATAAGCCACAGACAGCTCTGGAAAGAAGCTGGATGTGAGCGTCTATATAGTCCAGCACATCCCTCTTGATAGTAGGGGGACGAACGGGTTATGACTCATGTTTGTGGGGTCACCGATGAAGCTGCGGGACATTATACATTTACATGAGATCGAGGGCTAAGTTTATTCATCTCTCTTGTAAAAACAAGCAGCCCCGAGTCATTCCTTGGTGCTTTTATTTTCACTTATGCTAAACCGTAAGATTGGTTCATCGCCGTTGCACTTCAACACTGCACAGCCATGCTGACGCACTGGAAATAAGTACTTGTTTGGTCATAATGTGTGACCTGAAAAAGTCCCCCAAAGTCCATTGGTCTTAATCCAAAACCCACAATTTCCTCTCAAATGCTAATAAACGTATTTCTTCCAATAGGGCTACATTTTCTCACAGGTTCTTTGGCAACAAAGTCAAAAAAGATTACAAAAAATGCAGCACAGTTTGATGGAACTACCAGCCGCTTCATATATGCAGTAAGAAAATGACAACCTAATTACGTAGGGTAAGTTCATCCTACATATTATCCGAGAGAACTGTAACTGTTTCTATCCAAGTATTTTAGTATGACAAGAATGATATGTATCAAAAATACATGTCTGACATTTGTAACATACCAAACAGCTTGAAAATAATTAAGTAAGTTATGATGATTTTAAGTGTGGGAGGGATTTTTTGTATTTTTCAACGCAACCTGTAACTACCACAAACTACTGACAAATGATATGGTCCTTGACCTGGAAAGACGTGATCTATTACCTCTGAGTTAGCTAAACTTGCTAACGATCGCTGCTCAGGCTTGAGCAGATAAATGTTGTTAAATCTAATCCTCACACTTCTGCTCTGGTTTTGTTTTGCACAGGCTACAAAAAAAAGAAGGTGCCGTCCTCCAAACCCATTAAATGTGAAGTAGCCCCACATGTGGAGAAGCCTGATAGACATGCCACGCAAATCTCAATCAGAGACAATTTGCATTCCAGTTGTAATTCCCTTCCACCTCAATCCACCTACGTAGCGACAGACAAGTCAAACAAATGCACATACCAAACTGACTAAACTCGTGCGACTGTCTCATCAACATATTTACACTGTATCACAGTGGTGTGTTTTTTAATCCGTGGTGGAGGATTTACCACATACTATAGCTCTTGCAGGGGAATGCGCATGGCTATCACAACACCATCCGACATGTCTCTCTCTTTTGAGCGGCTTGCCTTGCCTTATCAAGCACACAGGCAATTAATTCACACCTCTGGTGTCACTGCTGTTGTCAGAGACAGAGAATGGCCACAATAGCAAAATATAGGAGGCTGTTGTCTACACTGCCAGAGCACATCACGCATGGCGAGAGAGGCAGAAAGGGATGTCGGAAGCCACATCTAAGTGCACTGAAAGAAATCTAAGATGGAAAAGAAAACTCCTCAGTATGTGTGTGTGTGTGTGTGTGTGTGTGTGTGTGTGTGTGTGTGTGTGTGTGGTATTGCTGTCTCCCTAAGAATGAAATAAATATTTTTTGATGTGGACAAGGGTCAGCGCTCGAGCTGAATGTTGAAAGTGCTCGCAAGGTCGCCTTCTCGTTCTCGACTAGCGCTGGAGGTGAACGTGGACACAGCGACAGTTCAAGCAGCTTATACGGATCTTTCATTTCATTAATCACATCCTGAATAATTCACATCACTCAAAAATTCCTATTGCAGCCGACTCCATTCTCCCTCGTAGTGAAACCTATTAGCCAAAGAGGCTCAGCATATATTAACAAACATAATTTGTTGGCTGGCTCTTGGTGATACCACAGTGGAGGTCACAGTATAGTAGTTTTTTAAGCTTTTTTTGTTTTTTACAGCTCGTGTGTGTGTGTGTGAGTGTGTGTGTGTGTGTGCGATTGTGTATAAATCACAATCGCACACAGGAGCTGGGAGAAAAAAAAAACTGTCAGCTAAAAAAGAACTACAAAAAATTTCTAAGCTTACCTTTCTCACAAAAAGTTCCAGTAAAGTGAAGCGGGCAGTGACAGGAAGGCAGAGCTCCACCAGGCAGCTGATGACATGTCCCTCCGTTGCGGCAGAGACCGTCACGGCAAAGTTGAGGTTCACGCGGAGGTTGTTTTGGTGCTCGCGTGGGAGCTGCTGCCACCGCTGTCGTTATGTTCACTCTGTCAGAGGTGGTTGATTGAGTTGTCAAACTTGAGGAAGTTGTTGTCGAGGCTTCTACGGCATACAAAGTGTGTCTGTAAAAATTGGACAAAATTTGGAGCAGTCTGAGTGGACAAAAATCCAATTATTAGTTGCTTTTAGGGTTTCTTGTGCAGCGAATCTGCCTATTAAATGCGAGGTAAATGCAGTCATTCACCAGGCAGACAGACTAAAATCCCAGAAAGAAAGGGAAACTCAAGCACTGCTTATCATGATAAGTGGTCAGATTTCCTCCACTGCATTGGATAAAGCAAAATGTGACCGGTGGCGCTTGTTAAAACCGTTTGATCCAACTTTAACAATATAAACACACGTTTGTTAATGTGTTTGAGCGATTTTCCTTCGGGGACTTTTTGTTGCTCGAGCCTGGAAACCGACCAACTAAAACAAACCCTGATTCATGAGCGAGAAACAAAAGATGCCGGATGAAAATTAAATCAAAAAGAAGAGTTCATGATGAAGCAATTGATTTTTTTTTTTAGAATCCAGAGAGTTTACCTGCACTGTTCTATGTTGCTGCCGGCGATGGCATCAGATGTGTAAAAGCTCCTCAGCTTATTCATTTCAATTATTTCAATGCAGCCAGTGTAGTTGTGGAAAGGCTTTGCTCTCTAAAGGCAGAAAAAAAACAATGTTTAATTTGGACAATTCATATCTTTTTATAGTTTATATATGCAATTTTAACAATATAGTATGTTACATACATGCTGCTTTTAAGAATGCATCTCGTTTAGGATCTCATACTGGTTGAGAAATCAAACAGTGCTGTTAGAGCCTCACCTGATTGGGTAGATATTGTTGTGGCAGACCGCCTGTGAAGATGTGGTTTGTTTTCTGTATCATATGTCCCAACCAGTAATTACTGGCTGTGCTTCTGATTTTCTCGTGACCAGAAAGAGTGAGCTCTGCTTCACAAGGAGTCAAGCGTTGCCTATAAAAACAGTTATTAATTTCACATCAGCACACATGTTCGTGTTTTCTCTCTTTGGACCATTTCAATGATGAAAGGCTCCAAACTGCAAGCATGTTCTTTCAAGTTAAAATCGAAGTAACTTTCAAGGCCTTGATAAGAAAAATCGTTCATCCCCTTTTCAAAAATACAAGGTTTGGCTGACATTGACATGACAAGAGGTCTTATGTATGAGGTTAATAATAATAGACATGTTTTCTACGGCTTAATAATGAAAAGGATTTTCACAATTTTAGGGGTAAAAGGATGAACTGCTACAAAAGAGACTGCCAATTTCAACACGTGGATAATATGAACGTATGTGCTTTTAGTTAAAGAATTCTATTGTGATGCTCGAGCTTTACAAAATGGAAAGCAAAGATCCAAAAACGAGGTAATTGGCGTGCAATTGTTCTGTTTACTCTGTTGAGACATTGATTTATCACAATCCTGTTCCAAGGTGCGACGGCTGAACCCCATTGTGTTTTCTCTAGGTGTCTTACTATTTTGGACCCACCCCACAGCAATTCATAGATTTCTAAAAACCAATTCTCCACTTTGAGACAACGGGGGAAGGCAGATAATTACCTAAGTGCAGATTCTGGACTAACCATCTGCAGCTCGAGGGTACTCGGGCCACAGATGCACATTCTCCTCTCCGGTGTCTCCCGATACCCCTTGTTCCCCGAGTGGAAGTTAGGAGGCCCGCGAAGCAATCTAGTCTGATTTGTTAAGCCTGTGCTTTGCAGGCTGTTGCATATGCCGGCTAAACACTCGGGGCACTAACTCCGAGCTGCATAAGTCCTTCCTCTAGAGCCGGCGTGGAGAAGCGGTTAATTTAGAAGCAGTCTGCCAGAGCGGCCTGGCCAGCAGCCAGAGGGCACTGTGCTCACTGTCCTTGAGAAGTCAGCCCCACTGGGTTTCTATTTAACATATTGAAAAGCGTCTTTGACGGGAAGATATATTAAAAGTCTATAATGAGTTAGGCGGCGACGTTGAGGATGGCCGTGGCGTTGTAGCTCTGGGTCAAACCAGACAAAGATGGACGGACTCGGCCGTCAGACAATTACAAAGAATTTGCTTTGTGACACCAGGAACCATTTTTCCATACTCCCAACCCCCTAGTTATGACAGCTCTCTTTCTTGCAAATGTCTCCAAGGGGTTGGTATAGAACATTATGATTGATTCATACGGCTGTTGTATTTTTCTTGCAGGGAAAAAAACACGCACACACACACACAAAAAAAAAACAGGGGTGGAGCCTCGTATCCCTTAAACCTGATAGGCCTTTCTGGATGCTTTTGCATATTTAGGCCAGTGCAGCTTTCTGCCAAGAAACATGAGGCAACCTTCACACTCAGCTTTGCTTCGACAGGATATAATTTGCTCACCTTTGGCACAGTGTGCTCATAATGACCTTCACTGCTTTATCTTCTCTCTGTTTATAAACTTCATCTTCAGAAAACCTTGATTCAATTCTTTCTCTCAATCTCAGTGTTACAAAAAAGATTGGTGAAGAAAATAATTATCCCTGCCCAAACAGAACTTCTGCTAAAAGTGATGCAATGGCCTCTTTGCACTTAAGGAGAGACCATCGGGACTTTAACATTGCAAAGTAAACTGATTTGATACGAGTTGAACATTACCCGCTTTGTTTCAGCTTCCAGCACATACATAATAAACTTTGGGTCTCGAAAACTAAACCACAATCTTTCTCGTGTCAGGGTATAATGGAGAGGGCTGGCAGCGAGATTGCACATGGGCTTAGGAACAATATAACTAAAGGGGCCACAGCCTCACTTTAAATCATTTAAACATTGATTTTGTGCTCGGCTCCTGCTTGTTAATCTTTTCGTAATGAAAAACTGCAAATGAAGACTTTAGAACAGCCAATAAAACATGGTCAGTGATCACTAATGCATTTTAATAGGCACATTCTGACGTTTGTTTTAGTTCTTTAAATTGTAAGCCCTTTTGCCCATTCGCAATAAAATCTGAATTCTCAGTCTGGTGATTCCTGCCAATTAAACATCTTTCCCTGGTATTAGTTACAGTCCTTCTCTGAAGAGAAAGACTGCCACACTTGAAATGAGTGGATAACCACGGATCAAGCTAATACCACCTGAGGCGCTATTTGAGCAAAATTTGTATATTACTAAGTAGCTTATCCTGAACGTGCCTCTGTTTTTTTTTTTTCTCAACAGAAAATACCAAAAAATATGATCGCATGAAACAGACACATACCACACTGCAGCTAGGCTTGACGTCTTTGTTCATACATCCGGTAAATTAAAAGCTGGAAAAATGAAATTCTAACTCACTTAGGTTTAACATGTTTTTTCTCACATATGAGCTGACCACAACACAGTGTCGCGGAAAAAACAAAAAAGGACACACCTGATATTAACAATGTGAACCTCGCCGTCATCGACATGAACCAACGTGCCGATCCGTGTCACATCTTCCTCTTCATTGCAGCAAAAGGCGTACTGAAACATTTGAGAGCGTCTGAAGTTTACTTTTACAGCTAATAAGGCCCTTATAAGTCATTACAAGATGCTTTTTAACATTATTATGGGTTAGGACATTATAAGTGTTATTGAACATGTTTAGTGTCAGATTATAAGACATGTGTAAGCACTTTTTATAATCTATACAAGTTAATACAATTTATTATTGTTCATTCATGTTCATTATGCAATTATCAAAAGTTATTGTAAAGATTGTTATTTTTAGGCTTTGTCTTTATTGGGTGGTAGACCTGAAGATAGAGAGGAAAGAGGGGAAGGTAGTACATAAGTACAATAAGTACATAATAATAGGATTTATTAACTCTAACACGACATAATCCTTGATTTAGATCTGGTCACTGCAAAGAAGCATAGTTACCTGGTAATAAGAGCATAATGGCTGTTAATTGGCACGTAATGGCTGTTAATTGGCACGTAATGGCTGTTAAGTGCAGAACAAAAGTATGTTTTTTTATGAAGCTAGAAAAATGCTAGGTAAAAGTTTAACAATGACACAATAAATGAGTTAATTAATCAATAATGCTGTCTATGATGCTTTTATAAACAATCATAAGAAACTCATAATACTTGATTAACATTCTACAGCAGCCTATAAACTGTTAACAAGTTATAGTTATAAGTGCTTATAAATGTCTTATTATGTATCAATAAATTGTTAAAGATGCTATTAATACATAACACATAATAATGTTGTATAAGGACCTTATTAACTATTAATTAATGCTTCTTACAAGGATCTTTGTATTAAGCGTCACCTATTATTCTATGGAATGAGGAAAACGAATGCAGTGACTAAATAACTAGCATAATAATCATGCAGCATAAATAATAGTCTTTACCTGCAAGCGTCCCTCTCTGATGTACAGTTTCATGAAGAAGAAATCGCCGTTGGCAGGCCCTTGGTCCACGTAGAGCAAAATTCCTTGGGCCGCTTGAGTTTGAAATCTCACAGTGATATTGTTGAGCGCGTCGAGGTCGATACCCTCAAACTCCAGGTACGAATCCCCAAAGAAGTGAACGTAGCTTGAATCTGGCAAATCACAAAGTACAGAACACAGAAATGGCGAGGGGGGGTAAACAAAAGAAAAGATGGACTGCAGTTAATGCGTCTTCACTGAAAATTCTGCTGAGATTCTCTATTGATCCCTGAAAAAGGCATTCAACAATTGACTCATTTCATCCACTGGGAGGTCAGAGCACAGGGTGAGACAGAGAACCGCAGCCTCAGAATTATTTAAGATTCAGAGTCTGGGAGAAGGAGACCTTGGCGGGGCAGACGCTTGTTGCTGCCGAGGCTCAAACATGAACTTTCTGGCTTACACGGTCGCACACATGCTGCTATATGTTGCTGCATAAAAATGCAAATGCATCCATCAAAAAACCCCGGCATCATGGATGGAATATAGCTTTAAAAGATGAGTTCAGGCAATCTATTGTGGGAAGTAGAGGCAGAAAGTAGATAATTATTCTTTTGAAAGCAGAAGAAAAGGTTTGCAGGGCTCCGGGTAGCATCACAGCATTTTTCTCCCACTGTACGGGCATACTGTAAATAGTCTTATTTGCCAAAAAGCTGTGAAGCATGCAAATGGCACTATATTAGCCGAGAGAGGAGCCTTGGCTGCAATGAACGTATTCACACAAGTTTATTACATGCCTCATTTTATAGTGGAATAACTTGGCTTATATCATCCATGAGAATGGGCAATTACTGGATATTTCAGTAAAAGTTCCACTGCCCGCGAGCTTATTGAGGGTAGTGACGCAGACAAACTTAAAAGACTGACTCAGACTGCAATTGGATGGAAGCATTATGGGCGCTCATGCTCAATATATTTCTCATTTGAAGGAAGCAGTGCAATTTGTTGCCGAAAAGTCGGACCGGAGAGGCTCTTAAAATGAGAAGCGTAGCTGGATGCACCTGTCTCATGCTCTGTCTGTTCTTATCTTTGAAAAAAAAAAAGGAAAAAAAAATCATTACACTAGAGAAATCAGCAGTGCTCCTTTAAAGTTGTTGCCGTGATTAATCGTGCAGCTGCAAAGTGAGACCTTTATCAATATTTGTTACACGTCAGCTGCTAATAGGCCGGGCCCCCTTTGATCTGACAGCGGGGGCCCCTCAGGGCAGTTGGCAAACAAGCTAACCTAAATACTCACATTTCTCTGGGGAGCTATATGACCAATACCCCCAGGAAAATCCCCCTGACACAAAAAAATAAATAAAAAAGTGAGAATTATCGGGAGCAGACCTACTGTGATCTGGGAATTAATGAGGATGAATGCAAACAGCAACAATGCTGCGCTGTCTTGCGCTTCACTCCTGACAATGGGGTTTGCCAATGCTGATGATGGAAAATTACCCCTCAGAGACAAAGCTATTCATTAATTTTAAAGCCTTGTTTAGCCTGTTGTAGTCTTTGATGCAGTTTGAGGCTGCTGCCAGGAGGCAGCATCATACCTCATTAGCAGTTAGCTTCAGTCCTCTCCTTCAAAGGTCTCCTGTTTAAACCACTACCTGACGTTCGCACACCAGATTAACCTTCTAAGTAACTAGTCAGGCGGAATTTAAATTGTAAATGTGCACGATTTAAACTTTCACTTTCAATATCTTGTTATGCACAGCATGAGTATTTTCATTGTAGCAGGAAAAAGAAGGCTGAAATACTGCTGAGAAGGGGTTTTGTCACTACTGTACTCTGTTCAAAAAGCGTTTCTACTTTCAGTAGTGGCGGGTAAAAAGTCAGTCTCAGAGGGAATATTCCTTGACATAAAGCTTTCAGATCAGATTTAATTAGGACAGGTCTTAATACATGTCCATAAAAGAGGTGAGAAAATTGAAATGAGTCATTTAATGTAACTTAGGAACGAATGCTGCGGCGCAGACCACTTGCGAATGTCAGTCGGGTTAAAGCACAAGATACTCCAGCAGAAAAAATAAATTTGGAGAAACATGGAGTTGGGATCAATTAACACGAGGACAGACTTTGGACGGGGGGAGATATAATTGATATGGACGTAATGTCCCATTTATTTTTAAAAAGCTGGGATGTGACTCCTGTTTGGTCCCTGATTTATTGGGGGAGGTAATAGACTGACTGATTGAACTTGTCACAGGACAGAGATAAAATACTGCTGAGGATCATTCTTGGACCCCTTGCAATTTCAGAGCCCTGAGGGAAGGCAAAAGGTCATTCTGTACTTGTACTGGCAGAAAAATGTCTTACATTCAAGATATGCAATGTAGGAAGATTTAGCTGAATACTATTATCCGGCTGGGACACACATAGGAACGAAATCCTAAATATAATATGGCTATTTGTTTTTTCAAATATCTTTTCTAATTATATCTGCGTATGGTTTTAAAAATAACTGACGAAATCACTGCACTGTCAGTTACAGTACGTGATCACACAGGCCACAAACTGCAGCCCAAATGACACATTTAGACACTGCTTTCTTCTTCATCTCTCCTCATGAATATTCATAACTGTGCACATCATGCACATGTCATTATGACTCACTGGCAAAGTTGTGTCACTGAATATATCAGAATGGTTATGGGCACATTAATCAGCCACTGCCAACTCAATTATAAACAAACTATGATAAAAACATGCTAACACAAACGAGCGCTGCGCTGTATGAACACATACACGTGAATCTGAAGAAATCTGAAGGTTAGCGAGGTGACTGCCCTCGGGGACTGGCGGTGCATGTTTGAAAAGGACCCTCCGGGCTAACCTCTTACTCATCACGTTGATTTTTCGAGGAGCTTAAGTAATTTCCGTTTCTGCGGCGAAAGATAACGGCTTCACCTGCGCTGGTGTGATCACTCCCAGGAAAGTCAACCAAATCGTGGCTTAGCCGCGGTAAGCCTCCCTCCACCTGCAGTGTCCCCTTCCAGATTCTCATCAGCTCTCACATTGTGGAGCTAAAATTACTGTGGAGCTCAGCATCGCCCGTACAGTGATGGAGGGGAAAAGGAGACCCGGGAGAGACAAAAAATAAAGTTTTTGTTGTCACTAGTTTGCTTCGGAAACTCAACTGATTTTCCTTTTTTTTTTAGGATATAGAAACAAATTTACATGTAATTTAGTTGTTAACAGGAAATGGCATCCTCTAATGTGAGTGTACCATATAAACTACCGACTCTATGTTTAAATTCCCATTGACTTGCCATATTTCAAAGGTGGTGGAGCAGTCTTAGGTTTAAAGGAGCACTGTCTGAGTCTATTTCAAGCAGCACCAAGGGCACTGCATGCGTTTAGATGGTGACCTAGTTAGATAAAGTCATGAGTTTCTGGGCCCCCTCGCTTTTAAACTTATTTACTTTGATTATGCACTTACATGTAAGAGAGTAAAGGGATGTTTCGGTGTGCGTATGCTCGGGTTTGTTTTTCTTTACCAGCACCTTGTGTGTAAGTTTAACCCTCTCTGAGCCGTTGCGGTGGGTGTCCGCTGGATGAGGGGCTAGATCAGGTGCAACCAGGGAGGACTCCATTATGTTTGTCACGGAGTGATTTTCAGAGTGTCGCACTGAATTGGCTCAAGCTCGTCTGTGTTCAATAGGTCTGTTTTACAGCTCTGTGAACAGTTTCAAAGGTAGACAGACCTCATCTGTCAAGGACAGAACAATCTGCCCAGCGCTCCCAATTCCTCCTCTCACACAGATGACTGAATCCAATACCAATAATGTGCAACATATTGTGTTCTGTGTCTGTCATTTGAGTGCTAAAGGATATAGAGCCAAATAATGATTGGACTTATCACTCTTTGAAATTATTCTCCTCAAATAGAAATGGAAAAATGCACCTTAGTGGCCAATACAAAACTTGCCTTTAAAAGGATTTTTTCCCCCACCGCAGCTGCACAAACTGTGACATTCACTCAATCAAACCTAATATATCATTTCCTGCCATGTTCCAAAAGCCCTAGAAATCACATTTGGACTACAGGCTCAGTGGGACCCTTCTTTTATTCGCTACTGGCAAACGTTTTGCAGCAAAAAATGTTAGGTGGGAAGGACAAGGGAAGGATAGCTTTGTATAAAAAAAAAAAAAAAAAAAAAAGAATCCCTGGACCACCGTCAGTACAAATTGATTGGTGTAATGGCTTAACAATTGAAATAATTTAGTGTCACTTTCTTGCACACACAATGTTAATGGAAGTAATAGCATAGTAATGGGAGCTGTGACTTGATTAAGAAACATTCATTTAAGCTGATACACTGCCATATTGCGGCTGATCTATCATTAAGCTAATAGGTGCTATTCTTGGTGGTGGGAACATGATTCTCCATCACAATGATTCCCTCTCCACAACTCCAGTCTGGGCTTTACGATATATAAATATAACTCATAATGATATTGACTCAAAGTTCTTCCTCATAGCAGAGATTTAATATTAAAAGTATTGTCGAACCCCTCCTGAAAACACAGAAGAGTAAAAAAATAAATAAAAGAAAGTGAGAAACTACTTTGAACTTCTTAATTATATGCAGCCTTTGAAGCTGCACACACGTCTTTAACAATTGGAAACCTAAAATTGAATATCTTTCTTAAAAGATGACTGTGCAGCATATACTGTATACCCAGCGGTGGAAGAAATACAATACAACAATGAAAAAATACTTGCAACTTAACGTCAAGGTCTATTAGGGGTGCTGTTTGAGAAATGTACAGTTTTCATGGCTGGCTTTTGTTTTAGTCCCTGTTATTATTTAGTAGATTATACCCTTATGCGTCTTGTTGTGACTTTTCCACTTCCCGTCTTTGTCTTTTTTCCACTCTTTTCTTGTCGACACCTGTGTTTATTTCCCCTCGTTGTGTTTTTTTGCAATCCTGCCTGTGTTCTCCAAGCTTCATCCTTAATTGTACATCATTTAATTTGGTATTTCTTAAGCCTGTTTTGTCAGTTGCTTGCCCTTTTGTTTCCAGCCTTTGATTTTTTGTGGGGGATTTCGGCTCACCTTTTGTTTTTTCATCCATCTGTCTTGTCTTTGTGCTTTTTTTTTCTTTTTTTTTTAAACCACAACAGCAGTCAAATATAAATTGAAAGTAAAATGACTTAGTCCACAGACAGATGGACCCTCTGAGAGCTATATCAGATTGTTTTTACAGATACTAAAAAGTCTACGCATCAGGATGGGAATTAAAAACCTGTTCCCAAAGTGTCTGATCCATCAGAATCCTGTGCCTCCAAGCTTTCTGATAACACAACTGCACATGACAAAACACTGACAAACTCATATGTCCATGCTGCTAGAAACTCGCTTCAGGAATGAGTCATGGCAGACAGGATGGAACGCTCCAACTTCTGGTTTCATTCATGAAGATGACCAAAGTGCTGGGAAATGCCTATAAATGAACATTCGCGTGAAAAGACCAGCAATATGCTTAAATTCCAGTAATGCCATGTACAGTATGTAACTCTCCACACACAAGTGCCACTGTTGCTCAACTGTGCGGCACGTCCAAGGGTAAATATACTATGTGCAAATAACATAAGTGCCACGCAGGAAGGTTTAACCCTTTTTTCCACACAAGAAATTTATCAGGAATCAGCGAGGGAATTGATAAAGAATCGGACAATTTAGAGAAATGGCTTTATTGTCAATAAAATTTTAGAATCCTAATATGAGCATTTAGATGAAGCCATGTGAAGGGAAATGTGTCCTAGACATCTAAAACGGGACAAAGGGAGACAAGTAGACACTGCTTTTCATTAGGAGTCTCAAGCTAAAGAGGTTAGGAACCACTAACTCGAAAATTAAATGAAAATATAAAACACAAGATTCACCTCTGAAGTGTGCTGTAGCAAAAGTATAACAGATAACATAATAGGTAACTGCATCTGCTTGTCTGTATATGCCTGCCCAGTGCGATCTGTACCTGTGGATTGATCAGCTGCTGGTGCCGGGCTGAGTGTTGGCGTCAGCGCTCTGGGTGTGGGGCCGCGAGTGATGTTCTTGACTACAGTCGCCAAGGGAACAGAATCTGTAACAGGAGGCAGGCAGCTGACCTTGTTGATGCCATCTACACAGGAAAATGCTTCCGGACATGGATCCAACAGGCAGTCGTCATAGTTGTGCTCACAGTTCCTCCCCTGTGTAGGGAAAAATAAACAACTAAATGCGCGGTGCAATTCGGTGAGATGCTAAACAGCAGATAACGTCCACAGTTTAGGGAACATGAGATTATGTAACAATCGGCAGGATAAAAAAAAAAAAATGTGAGTGAATATAGGATCTGATGCTGAAAACTGAGATTATTTTCATTATTATGTGCGACATTAAAGGTGCACTATGTAGTTTTGGGGAGGGAATTTGACTGATTCTTTTTATGGCTAAACAAATCAAAAAATAATACTCTCTTTGTTTTCTTGACCTCAAAGGAAAGGACAGTTTCATAGTGTTTTCTTTTGTTCATTTTTGGTGTACCCTGCCACCTGGGTTCGTGGGACCTTATTTTACCTTAGTTTATTAACTAAATCTACATATCACCCTAACCCTACATATATGTTTATATTATTACCTCATAATATTGCAAATTTCAAATTCTGGGTTTGTATATCCTCTCCAAAACAACATGGTGCCCCTTTAAATATTTAAAATACGTAATAACATCTTCCTGTATGGCGTGTAAACTGTAAGACTATTAACAATAAATTAAAAAAAGGCAATCACACTTGAGAGGACTCGGGAGATGAGGGTACAAGAGAGTAAATGTTTAAGCAAAAAAAAAAAAGGGGTGGGTGGGTGGAGACGAGGAATAAGGTAAGAGAGCCTCACCACAAATCCGGGACAGCAGAAACAGGTGTAGCCATAGCCCGGTTCATTCTGAATGCATATCCCCTGGTTGCAGGGTTGTGGAAGGCACTCATTAATGTCATCCTCACAGTGAAGGCCTGTCCAACCTGCCAGGAACAAAAGCCCACAGAGTGCCGTGGTGAGCCCAGGCTCTCCCACTTCCACCCTCTGAAGTGAATATCAATCAGATTCTCCTACATTGATTTGCTTCTTTTTGGGTTCACACACACACACGAAGACAAGAAAAGGCTTTCACTAAAGAGCGTGCCACATACATTTTAATGAGGCCAGGCTGTACCGTCTTTTTATCACTGTCTTTTTTTCACTACTGTACGACTAGAAATTTCTCCCTGGAGGAAAAGACGGTGACTTTTGCGTGGCTTTGAGGCGCAGGAGTTATGCAGGCATTATGGTAACCTTTAGTGACTCTTTATACGGCCCCCTTTCAATCCAATACGGGCCTTCTATAAGCATTAGCGTGGTTTACATACGGCGTGCTCCAACACATCTGGGGCGCAATAAAACATCCATCCGAGCTATGTCTGAGTAATCGTGTTCATGAGCCACAAAGGTTTCCTGTAAAGGCAAATAAACTGCTTTCGGTTCCCTCATTTCAAAGTAAATTGAGAGACTCGCTGGATGCCTGAGTGACTCACCTGACCTGCAGTGGCAGACGTAGCTATTAATAAGATCTTGGCAAATGGCACCGTTGTGGCAAGGCGCTGAGCAACATTCGTTAACTTCCACTTCACAGAAGTCCCCCATGAAACCTGGCGGACAGCTGAGAAAACAGATCATACTTTCAAACTGTGAGGCCGTCTCGCCGCGCCACCGTTTTCCCTTTCCCATGGGCCTGACGCACTGTATCTGCAAGAGCTGCTTGTTTTCTTTATTTATCACAAACTTTCCTCCAGTCAGTTGTGGCTTCTTACGGCAGAGTGTGTTATTAAAAACAGACAACACATTTTTAGAATCCTGGGGGATACAGAAGTAGAATTAGTAAAGGAGGCGATAAGATAAAGAGTGGGGTCATTTCACAGTGGCAAACACACATTCATCTGAGTGCGCTGCTCACATCAATACACTGTATACAGCGTATCAAAGTCACAACAACACATCTCATTGACACCAGCTGCTCATACATTACAAATTATTATTAGTGTGTGCAATTTCCTATTATTACATCCAGTCAAATCAAATCAACTTATTACATCTCTCTTTTATAAGGGCAGCGTGGCATGTGTTCCATAATTGTGCCTGACACAAACAGTTTCCCATCACTTATACCTTAACAGATGCTAATGTAACGTTAACAGATGCATTTTCCATCCAGAGATGTAAGAGTTTTGCTTTTTTTTTAAAACAGAAACCAAAAATATAAATTCTTTACATGCAGCTGGTTCACTGGGAGCGAGCAATACACCAAGGTTAAACATTCACATCATTGTTGGATTTTAAAAAAGGCACTACTCTTAAATTATTTATCATTCAAGCTCCTTTGTAACATTCTTATACTGGATTTGTGGGGCTTCTAAAAAGTGTCTGTCAGTGTACAGTCACATCCCATCGATGTCATCTATGTATCTGTATTATTTCACAACACTACAGTATACGGTCACAGTCAAAAGCTTCCATACACTTGTAAAGAAAATGTCATTCACAGCAGTCTTCACTTCCAGGGACTTCTACATCTCTCATTTTTTCTGCGATGGAATGAGCGGAACACTATGTCAACAAAAACCCCTTCACGAAGTTTGTTAAAAAGCAGAATTTTTTAGACTTATAAAAATTCACTTATACCAACTCTTTTCACTAATACTAAGTGACTTTGTTTGACCTTTATTCAGTTCTTCAGCATATGTCAAATTACAGCTTCATTATAGCAACCTACTTTCTGTTAAACTCAAGTATATTTACATTTCTAGATTCAAGTGATAATCTTAATTTTTTTTTGTCTAAATCTATAAGCGAACAAGGTAACACAGTGGGGATTGACCCTGTGACCCAGTCGCTAAATTATTTCAATATCTCTATATGTGCAGGATTACAAACTGGATGTTGGTCTCTACTTTCTCTGAAAAACAGGACTGTATCAAGTTACTTTGCAAACATTTTCTACTTAAATAGACAGATGACTCAAAACAGACACACATTTTCAGAGCCCCAGTACCCATGTTTTCATATTTGATAACAACATAACACTTAAATTTAAATACTGCTGAAATGAAATAAACACATATATAAATACTGGAAAATAAAATTTTGCACCAGGGGTTCATTTAGATTTTTAAAATATTTTTTTAGATGTTTAACACTAATAAATGCTGACAGTTCTTTCCTCATCTGTCTGGGCCCCCTGGTGACGATAAGGCTCTTAAGGCATGTGTCTTGAATGCCTATGCCTGGATCTGGCCCAGCAGAGTGCTTTCACTCATCAAAAGTTTGTCTTTAAAACAAGACATCACTCACTTTTTGCCATTTGTTGACTTTGAAATCTTGCAGGGAGTAATGAAACAAGGAGTGGGCACAGTGAAGTGTCAGATGAGGAGCTGCAGGCAACAGGCTCTAAAACTCCAATGTCCCACCAAGGTAACCAACTCTTTTCACTGTGACCTGCTGTTCGCAATGTGCAGCATAAGATCAGATCGCAGAATGAGAGCCAACAGCCTGACTTCTTTATTATTTCAAAAACCTATTTTGTTACAGAACTCTGTGGCCTGCAGTATTAAGAAATGACAATTGTGAGTATTTACAATATTAATGATTGCACGTCTAACTGAGCTTACGAGCCAGTGGCAGCTACAGTTAGCAGCAGTTGGCTTTTGCTATGGTGATATGCTGCCCCCTACTTGGTTGGAGTATGAATTCAACAGATCACCAAATTTCACATGCTGCACCTTTAAAATTCTGTTGTTAACTTTATTAAATTTTTGAATATTTCCTAAGTGCTTACATATTGAGCCTTTAAACTGCATGTGCTGTTACCACTAGTTCCTACAGTTGAACTAAGACTGAATACCTTCGAGGTTGTTACTTTAACATTTATGCTTTATGCATTGTGTACAACTCAAGTCTTAACATCCACATGCTCTCCAAAAAAAAGTTTAGGATCGTTTACATTGTGTTTTTGTCAGTCAAATATTCCTAAAAAATCCCCAAACAACAGTGACACTTCCAGCACCTGAACCGAGTTTAGAAAAAAAACCGTTCTGCGTATTTAACAGATGATGTTGCCAATGCGCTGCTCTCGAGGTAAGGGCCTGGTTGTTTCGTCCATGGTTGGACCAAATCAATACGGCCCTAAATGTGCTGTCATTACTGCTAATTCCTTCCTTTGATGAAACCTGGTCCAGCATGTCAAACAAAACCAAAAAAACTCCCTGTTGAAAAACTCAACTTGAGTTCACAGATACCAAACTTAAAATTAAGGACCTTATTTGACGGGGGAGATAAAACAGAATTGATTAATACAGCAGTGCATAAAATCCACAGGCAAACAAAGTGGAAATATTTAGGTGTGGTAATGGCTTTCTGTTGTGGGGTTGGTGATTTGCACAGGATAAGCTACAGCTTGAGCAAAGAGAGGTGCCACTCGATTCTGCAGATGTCATCCCCACTGGCTTAAAGTTTTGAAGAGGCGCAGTCATTTTCCAGATGGACAATGAGCCTGATCATGCATCAAAGCTACCCGAGGCCAAGGAAGACCAAGGTCTGCTGGCTCGCATAGATTTCCAATTCAGAGTCACCAGACCTCAAACCCACCGAACATCTTTGGGAATATTTGACATCAGAAAAGGCGACAGGTGCAGAAAATAGGAAAAAAGCAGCAAAATAGATTTTCAAATCTACCAAAAGAAATGACAATCTTCCTCTTCCAGAATGTGTCTCTTTGCTGTAAACCTAGATTTGTGAGGCACGGTCGCTTTACTCATGCAACAACTGAGCATGGGCAAAAGGGGTTTCATGCATAACCTCTTTGCTGACCACTATAATAGCAAGCGAATCGAGTGCTTTTGAGGCCATTTGCTGAACAGGTGCAGAATTGAATAAGTACCACTTCAGAGGTGCATGCAGATAAAACAACACTGTATTTCAAGTTTTGTAGACGGTCTGGAAGCTACCGCAGGACTGATTTTATATTTCAGACCATTAGTCAGTGTACTAGCCTGACCAAATCCTCCTCACTGAAGTGGAAACAAATATGTGGATTTGAAAACATGGTCGCCTCTCAAAATATCTTCAAACGTGAAGCCTCCTCCACCAAAAACAAAAGTCCGTACAGTGAGCTGATGCTCAGAAATTGGATGACAAATCTTTTCACCAACACCACATAAACTACTATGACAGCTACACTGTTTTTGAAGGAGGCATATTATTCTCATTTTCAGGCTCGTGATTAAATGTTGGGTTACTAGAATAGGTTCACATGCTTTTACTGTCTAGTGCTGCAGCTCTTTCTTCCCCCTCTGTCTTAAATGCTCTGTTTTAGCTCCTGTCTCATAAAGGCCCCCCCTCCCCAATACCTAGTCTGCTCTGATTTGTCAGCTCAAACATGCCTGAGCCAGCACTGCTAACAACAACAACATGGCAGCTGTGCTAACTTACTTATTGCATGCCAAACTAGCCGCCAAGTATAAATTACACAAAAGTGTGACATGGTGATGTGGTGTGATGTCACAAAGTCACAGAGGCGGGACTACTGACGAGGTGTTTCAGGAGTAGTGTTTTCTGCAGGGGAGAGGAGCTTCTGTCAGTACGGACTTTGACCTTCCTTTAACTTTCAAGATCTTTTACATGCAAGAGAACATACTGAACACTGAAGGAGGGAAAAAAAAACATCAAAAGCCTAATAGGTCTCCTTTGACATATTTTGTTGTCCTAAAATTCTTCTCTTACGTCAACAATGTCCATAACTCTTTAATTATGTCTGCAAATAAGACCCAAAACCGATCAACGATCATGATTACTGCATCTAAATACGGCAAACAACCAGTTAATAAAGCACTAATCCCACACTGTATTTTGATGTCCAACTTCTGCAAAAGAATCCTCTGTTCTGGAAAGAGCACACGAGGCACATTTATCATACTGCAGATCAGCAGGACTCTAAAGGACACTGTTAGCCATAAAACGTGTGCATTCACCAAGTTTGTCCTTGAACACATTTATCTTTAAATGCACAATATACACTGCAGCGCATCCCCGTAATATATGCACGACTGCCGTACGCATACAATGAAGCAAAAAAGACAGTAGGAGACAGTAGCAATCCACCGTGTTCACACTGCGCCCCAACCTATTTGGAGTCACGGCAGTCCAGGATACATTAAATCATGACACTGAGCAGCGGCACATCAGCACAAGGTTAGACAATGTAATTAACTGTAAGGTGTCCGGGGAGCTGCTGTGTCAAATCCACACACTCTTACCACATACACCTTGTATCCAGATACACTTCATCACTCAAGGGAGAGCGTGTCAGCAATTAAAAAGTAATGTTTCACTTGCGACAAATGTGGAGGATGCACTGAGTGCACAGGCTGCAGCACTGTTCTCACAAGACAGGATGTGCGTGAAGTTAGAGACAAGCAATTTGGAACAGAATAGAATAGCATAGCATAGCATAGCATAGAATAGAATAGAATAGGGAAGGACACAAATATCCCTCGATATTTGTTTATTGACCTTTTCCTAAAGCCTGTCCTAATTAAGCAAACATTAACATTAGTGTGATAAGAGGGTTTTTCATTGCAACCTGCAGCCCCTCAAAATAATCTACCTCTGTTATTGGATGATGTGCCTTTTGGCCTATGAGGTTACCCTCAGGTACGATCAGTAATCTAGTTTGCAGGACACGCTAATTATCAAAGTTCACTTAAGCTTCAAGCATCATTTACATTGTTTGCTGTGGTAATATCAGTTTGCAATGGTTAAAAAAAAAATATATATATATATAAAATATATATATATATGTATAAATAAAAAAGGAAAACTAAAACTGAAAACTCTCGGAAACTCGAAACTGTGCTGGAAGCAGAGTCCAGTTTATTTCAGTGAAAAGCTGCTAAGTGGCGCACTTGAACAAGGCTGAAATTATTTAATGGTGTGGCTCTTGTGGACTGTCCAAAATGTTATCAGACTGAGTGGATCAAATTATGATAGTGAAGTAAGTCATTTCGATGGGGTTATGACGCTCCCAAATAAACTGATTTGCCGTTTCCCGTCACAATGTAGGCTTGTGTGGAAAGGCTATTTTTGGGGCCCTGGTGCGTCGCGCTTTTGACCTATGTCAATGTCAAATTGATTGCAAAGTGCGGTTGCTCATCTTTGGGGCTCGGTCTCGCCTTGTTACGGTCGCGAACCTGTGATTAGACGAATGCAGTTAAGCTGAGCTAATGGTAAAATTAACAAAAATCTGTGTCTATGTTTCGTTTAGCTAGGTCAAGTCGGTTTAAATGTCCTGTGCATGAAGACAAATTTAAATTATCTGTGCAGGCTCCGCTCAAGGCTCCAATCAAAGTGTAATGCACCAGAGAGGGTACAAAAAGAGGGCCTGCAAAGGCTGAGACCATGACTTAAACACATCACACATAAAGTGCCCTGCTACACTGTTGGCATTGAAACACTTAAAACAGGCACCGAAGTTTAAATTCATCGGGCACAGAAAACGGATCGAGCATTCTGCTGACAATAAAAAGACTTTCAACAGTGGACCAACTCACCTGCACGTGAAGTTTGATCCCTCACCGTCAAGGCAGGAGGCTCCATTGAAACACAGCGAGGCGTTAGACGCCTCGCAGACATCGACATCAATCTCGCAAGTTTTCCCTGCATAACCATCCTGACAGAAGCACGCGTATTTATCAATGAGATCCACACACGAGCCTCCATTCAAGCAGGGACGGGGAGCGCAGTCCTGTGAATGAAAAGGCATCAAAGGCTTACAGGAGCCAGGCACTGTACCGATAATGCTGAATAATTGAACAGATGCTACCTTAAAATGGCATGATTTGCCACCTGCAAAAAACAACAATTTGGTCTCGGGATGAATTTTTCATGGTTAAAAAGCGGATGATCAGATTATCCACTGATCTTAATGTTCACAGAGACTCTGTAAGCAACTCAAAGTTTTATCTCTGGGTCCCGGCATGAACTGTGGCTTGGATCGATTAGGCATTAGCAATTTTCTTTTAATCAGGTATTTGTACAATGCTTACATGATCCTGGTAGTTCAATTGACTTATCTTGGAGGAAAAAAAAATCAATGGAGTTAGTGATACCAAAGGCCACACAAAGACTATGAAAACTCTCCAGACATTGCTCTTGAACAGGCAGGTTTGTTAATTAAGCTCAACTCACGTCAATGTTTGTTTCACATCTGCTGCCGGTCCATCCAGAATCACAAAGGCAGGAGTATGAATATACCCCATCTTGACAGCTGAGAACACCAACAAAATGACAAGGTCAGAACTAATTCTCCACAATGAAATCAACTAAAAAGCACTCATTTATTTATAAAACCCTTTTAATGCACAGTTCATGCAGAATCCCTGAAGAGAGAAAGCCGGTCCTCTGGGCGAACAAGTATTTCCCCTTCAAGAGAATTAATGACTATAATTTAAAGACCAGCGAGACAACCTGTAAGCGCGTCACATTAGCTCCTTACAACATGTGACATATGTCTCCACTCACGGCGCTGGCAAGGAGTGTAATTAAAAATAATTCTGCATAATTTGCTGTGTTTCTGCTTTCAGAGGCAGCGAGGAGTCCATACCTCCCGTGAAGACAGGGCGCTGCTGTGCATTCATCAACGTTGGTCTCGCAGTGGAGCCCGGTGAAGCCATCAGCACACAAGCAGCGGTATCGATTAGCAGCGTCGATACACTGTCCATTATTTTGGCATGGGTTTGAAACACACTCGTCGATGTTACCTTCACACCGTGGCCCTGGGAAAGGAAGCATATTTTGGTAAGGCATTACATATTCAACAATGTAATAAGAAGAGAGGTTCTTTTAGAGCTTCTGTACTCAAACCGTTTACACAGACACAGATAAAGCAAACATTACAAAAGGATGTGTAGTCTGGTCACGACAACAGACAACTGGCTCTAGACGCGGTGAAGTAGTTGTGATTCCTCTGTCAAGCCCGGGTTCAATTTTAGTTTCTTAGCCTCAAAACATCTCTGCAAGGCCGTTATAGAACTAAACAAACAATCTACTCATTAAAAGGCTGAGTTAGTTTTGATATTTTCTGCAAAAACTCCGCGACTGCATTTTAGATCTCTGGAGATGTCACTGCACAGTGCACACGCTCCCGGACATGGTCCCATTTTCACACAGTTTTGTTAGTTTGACAAAGGAATTCACTGGGTTTGTTTAGTGCAATGTGGAACGACGCTGAAAAAATTCATCAGTGTGGCTCGTCCATGTGAATGCTGCTGAAGTGTATGGCAAAGTTCATCTACTGTATATCAGGCCGTGTCTACAAAGACCTCTATGGATTAATTAATTGCTGGTTTCAGTCTTTTCATGGGATTTATTGACAATACAAAACACCAGCTTTATCCTTCAATGATAACCGCAGGGGTTATAGCCATTGTCAAGTTATCTGAAAAACTGTGTATGGCTTTGACCTTGTACACATAATTTTTACCCGCAATACTCATGGGCAACCGACATCAATGTACGTTTCAGATTGTACGGTCAACCTCAATCTTCTTTGCAACTAATTCTGACCTTTAATGTGGAGCTTCCCAAGGACTGATTTTAATGGAGGAAAAAAATAAAGTCTGAACTCAACAACTCTCAATCCATTCAAACTGAGATTGCATACATGAATGTCGTACTCGTGCTTGTACATTTCTCAGTTGACAGAGAGTGATGAATGAAAACCTACTGATTACATTTCTTTTTTTAATGCATGAATAAACTAAATAAACAAACTCTTCGTTTTCATGACTGAATAGACAGAATTTCATACTTTTCTCCATATTTTTTCCCCTTATTTTTGACAGAACAGTGTTGTGGGGGGCTTATTTTCCTCTGAGAGCAAGTTAGAACTTTATTTTTTTTTTTAGTTTGTGTTATTACCTCATTGATTTTGTAAATTAAAGTAAAATTCTGTCTTTGAATTTCTTCTCCAAATTACAAAGCGCCCCTTTAGAGTTCCTTTATGTGATACAGTGTCGAAGGGGCATTATGTTAGAATTGGCCACCAGTTGAATTCATGCATAAAACGAACAGGAAGCAGCATGTCACCAAAGTAACCACTAACTGCTGCTAACCGTAGTTAGCTAATTAGCTCAGTTAGCTGTGCAGCTAGCGTTCTGGACTGGGAGCTCTGGGATCAGGGAAATATTGGTGTTCACAACACTAGCACAGACATTTTGGACTGGGATGGGCCAGGGCAGGCTGGTTAGCATGCTAGATATCTCTGCAACACAATATATAATCGTCAAAACATTCAAATCATGTGCTTGATTTTACTTAAATATTGAACGCTTTCAACTAATGTTCTTACATGTCGCACCTTGACTGTAAATAGCTCTATAATGTAACAGTAATCACTGTTATGTCTCTCCTCCCCCTGCTCCTGCAGTGAAAGAGAAAATACATTTTCTGGTATCGGCGCACATTTTATCCAATCAGGACAGAGAACTCCATAAAGAGGCGGTCCTGTTCGCTCTGTTGTAGAGAGGAGGGAGGGGGACTGCTAACTGCAAAACTGAAAGGAAGTTGACGACGACGCTTGCAGCAACTTTCAACTTGAGATACGAGATCCATCCCTGTCCAGAAGTATCGGATTGAAGTTTTAGTCAACACAATCAAACGTAGCTGTGAAACTGATTTGCAGCAATCTAGCATCTGAACTTACACTTTAAAAAAAATATAAGTTGACAAATTAAAAGATGCAAAACAAACAAAGCGGTCCTCCAGCAGTGAGCCTGCTGTCCAGAAGAATAATCCACCTGCCTCACCAAAATGTCCTGTTTTTCCTCTCTGGTCTCTTTAGCAACCGTTGATACAAGGTGATCACAGACCAACAGGGCTGGTAGACATGAGTGTGTTGTTCATAGCCAACCAGCATTGCATTAGGGGATTTCTTGGTTCCTTTTTTCTTTCTTTTTTTCCCTTTTTCTTTTCACCTTGTGTTACCTCTCACTCACATAATGTTGTTATCGTACTGACAACTCACCTCAAATGCTTTTAATGAAAAGCGCGCTATGAGATGTATAATTCAAAGTGGCTTTAACTCATGTCTGATAATGCCCTTTGACATTTCACTTAATTATTACACGCGGAAAAACATCCTTTAGTTTCTCGCCCGGCATTAACTTTAATTATCAGTTTGCTGCTTCCGCTAAGTAGAAACTGAATCAAAGCATTAAATCATTGTATTATCTCTTACTGGAAGTTTTCAGCCATGTTAGTCTGCGAAAATGTGAACTTGTTCAAATGGTAACTCAAATTTCAAAAGGACTGACAAGGTTATGTGACGTACTGAGAGTAAGACCAATGAATGAGGACAGGATCGGTTAGTTATATGCAGCATAAATATTGCCACGGATCTATTAACATGTGAGCTCTGACACCTCAGTTCAGGCCTGTGTTCATGGAAAAACACAAGGGTGAAAAAAAAAGGCGTGTCACAATGCGTTTTTTTTTGTCATTTATGTGAATTGACCCTTTAAGAAAACACCTCAAACTTATTTTAAAAAACAAATATATAGGTATATTCATCAAAAACCATTTTAAAAGAGAAATGTGCAAAGTGATAATAGCACAATAAGCGCGACCTAAGCTGACTAAAAGAACAGCGAGCGTTTGAACAATAGATGGCCCCTTTAAAGTCCCGGAGAAAACTCAGTGAAGTGCAGCACCGAATTAATGGAAAAGTGTGTCACACACTCTCAGCGCTGTATATCCTGTATATAATAACAGCTATGACTACGCAGTGCCATGTCTACGAAGGCACAATCCTCCAAACATGCTGACTATAAGGAAACGCGTGGAATTATCCTCCAAACTATTTTTTGTAAGTCTTCACTGTCCGTCGTCTGCATTTAAGACAGTCAGCTTCATACAGAGGGTTGATGACATCCATTATTTATACAGGCCTCGCAAAAATAGCAACAAGATCACAGAAGAAATTGACGAGGGCGGAGAGGGTTCATCATGCTGCGAAGGAAACACAGATAACGGAGGCTGTCAAAATTAACCTCCATCCTGCCGACAAATCAGAACACAAGCGTCAGACCCCGGCGACTGTTTAAAGCATCTACATTACAGCAAGAATGGCTTCAAACGCATCCACACAAGTGACTAGTCTGCTGAAGAAATAAAAATTAATAAATAGGTTGCAGAATATGCTACAGTCCATTTCCACAAAGCATTCTTGATTTGTTTTTTCGCTTAAGTGGTCAAAAGATTACCTACTCCCCCCCCCCCCAACAAGCAATTTGGGACTTCCGAGAATCGAGAGATGAGAAATTATGACTGATTGTCGTTAATCATTTCGGTTTGCTTTTCATCTGTGGCGCTGGGCCAGATGTAAACAAACATGGTGACAACAGGAGCAGGAATCTGTTTTACCATGAAAGAGAATAAATGAACTGCTTCAAGTGTACACCAAATCTAATACTTTCCCTCGTTACAGGGTGTGAAACGGCTTCCATCTAGTGCCAAACTGATGACTTCTTTCGCTTAGCCGAGGAGGGGAAGATATACTGCAACTGGAAAAATTCACACTTCTTCGAGCGCAAAGGTTAAAAACAATCCCCAAGCCCAAAATATTAATAGAGAGCCGTGACAGAAAAATGAACTATGGGGACTGTAATACACAAGTGTGACAAAGGAAATGAAGCAATAAGTGAAAAATGATCCGAGGAAAATCTCTTTTTTATTTAACACATATTTTATGACACCTCTTATTCACATTTTCCACAGACTGATGCTTCCATTATGTATCTTTTAATGTTTTTATTTAGGTTAAAAGTCATAAAATCCTTTAGGATTCTGGGCTGGCATTTTACACCATATCTAAAAGTTAACTACAAATGAGACATGGAATTACACACTGATTATGTAAAGGCTGCAGACTGGCCAACAAAGGCTTCAAAATCTCTAATACTTACTAATTTGAACAAA
Source organism: Diplodus puntazzo (assembly GCA_963678695.2). Taxonomy (NCBI): domain Eukaryota; kingdom Metazoa; phylum Chordata; class Actinopteri; order Spariformes; family Sparidae; genus Diplodus; species Diplodus puntazzo. Next base: position 9,699,526 of record OZ023168.1, read on the forward strand.
TATTAGTAATTACAACTGGGCTGAAAAGAGTCTTGCTTGTCCGATATCGCATGACAGATTAGATAGAGAGGGATAATCTGAAATCAAAAGAGCTGGATTTAATTGTGATAAGCCCTTAAAATTAAATTGGCTGGTTTCTTGAGACATTGTACTACTAATGCTTCTGTTTTCTAAGACGATAACTCGAAAACCTTGAAATCCACAGCCAGAAAACCCCCACGTATAAGTCGCGTACCAGCACAAGAACCGTCTCCATCTTCAATTGACACTATTAGTAAATTCGATTGCAATGTTTGCATGGGCAGAGCGTTCCATTTTCAGTCGCATCAAATGTGCACTACATCTCCAAAGCAACAGATCCCCGCCGAGAACAAACATTATTCATCAAGTTCAGCCCGGCAAACGACTCAATTTACTGAAGCCAAACAACACTGCGAGGGCCAGAACATCATCATCCAACAATGTGCTGACGGAGGAGGCTGCAACAATGTGCTGATTGCACTGTACCATCACTCAGGGGAACGCGCTCCTTAATGATGGGTGAAGAAGAGAAAAGAGAAGGTGACGAATAGTGTGCTTAAAGCGTGATTTATATAAACGAGATTACCCATTAATCATGTCTCTGTAATGACTTCTGACCCCCGGTACAGAACGCAAACGCCCATGTACAGTTAAATAATACATTATTGGGATTGCAAGGTCTTTTAGACAAAAACATCCTAAATAAAGATCAGACAGCTCAGATCCGAGCAGCTGCCAAGACTGCTGCGGTATAAAATACGACATCCTTTATAGTGTTTGTCAACACAAAACGACACTGCGTACAAAAATAAAGCATAAATACACATGATTAGGTTAGAGCCATAACTAAAAACTGCTAATGGACAAGTGATTCATATTGACGCCTGACTTGCTGAGAAGTAAAAAAAAAAAAAAAAAAAAAGCAATACAAGATAAAAAAAAAAGGCGACAGATTAATCTTAATGTCTTCTGTCTAAGTGGAGGGAGCTGACTTTAAGAGAGGTAAACCATGATGACAGAAGCTGCAAAAGTGTCAGAAATGTGAATAAAACATTTTGTCGGCTTCTTGCTTCAATTATTTTTCAAAGCTTGAGCACAGGAACGGCCCCAGGATTTGGTTGCCACAAAAGGATTCTGTTTAAGGCCACCAAATAGAGATGAACAGATGAATTAGGCTTGAAACAACAAATGAGGAGATGAATGGTCCTGGTGCAACAGATAATACAAAACCCCAAATATTTATATAATTAACGGCCATTAAAAGTTTTTAAGTATAGGCTTGAAGACATAACAAAGTTGTGCTAATCATATCTTCCATATCTGTTAATTAACCACGCAACAAATGCAATCGTATACAAATTTGAATAAAATAACAACCACAAAGGCATCCAGGAGTACCTGACAGTGCTGCCAAGCAACGGTAGACATAGTTATTGAGCCTAATGTTAGCTAGCATACCCCTGTTGACAGGAACTGAAACACTCACATCCAGTTCTCAATGAAGAATAGAAATGCCATGTTCACCACATCTGCCCACTCATCGAGACTTGCTTAATTTTCTGCTTCTTACTGCAACAACTCACTACAGCAAGTGTCACGCCAATCTCATTTTGTTTACTTCCCCATGAGATCACGTGAGAGGGATCACGTTTAAACTCAGCTTCAGTCTGCAGAGCCCCGAAGCCATTCTCCTGCAAGTGACAAGTGATGTTTGCTGTTTATTCAAAACATATATATACTGAACGTGTTTTTTCTCCAAATTGCACCAAATTGGACACTGCAATTCTATCAAACCTCAGCAACAGTCCTGCCAAGTGTGAGGTAGATCAGATGAACGGTTGCCAAGATGTGCAAGTCACATACTGACAGGCAGACAAAGATTGCTTGTTTTATGGGTTAGATGCTTGCAACCCTATTTAAATACATGTATAACTTTCTAGCCAGCTTGCCAGGCTAAAATTATTGTGGCTGTTGGTTTATTCATTCCAAGTCAGAACACTGCTTTAATGTTGCGAGAAAACGTAGCATCACTGGAGGTAATCAGCTGTTGGAACCAGATGATTTAATGAAAGAGCAGACGCACTGACTGACTCACTGACTCACTCACTGACCAACCACTGAGAAAAATTCAATATGGACAGTGACGCAGGCGGGAAGGAAGTGTCATTACAGCTTAATCACATCCATGGAAGTGAGTAGATATAGCACCTGGCTGGTGTATTAGTAAGCAGCTTCAGCTGTTCCAGTCAAAATGAATGTTGGCGTTCGAGACGCAAAAAAAACACCCCTTGACTCCCCTGATGGCTGAAGCAAATAATATGATGATACTATCAAGTGACACAACAAGTTACGCTGCTTTTAAAAGGTAGGAGAGATGACACATGACGCCATCAAAGCGGAATTACATTTCAGTCGATTCCAATCGGGATGCGAAAACATGATGCAATGAATCACCCTGAAAAGATGATGGAACATTTTACGATTAAACTCAAAAAGTAAGTAACAAGGAGCTACAGCAGCACCACTGGAGCTCTTTGTGAAAAGTTGCAGTGCTGCTACACATGTTACTGGAGCAAATATTTTGTATGAGTTCTAGTTGGTTTGAGCCAATCCAAACTGTATCCTCTGGCCGCTTGCTCTCTTGGGGAACCCTGTTTCCTCAGATGAGCTTAGAGCAACAGAAAAAGTAATGACTTGTACTACGCTGTGCCTAGGCCTAATAATAAAAGCCGCTTCTGTGGGAATTGGGCCATGCATGTCAGGTTCGGCTCTCCAGAGTAGCAATGCCTCAGAGACTTCCCCCTCTCTCAACTGGGGAAGGATAAATTGATGATACAGTGTGGAAGACAAATGAAATTAATCTTCTCGGTACCTGACAGGAATCGGCTTTAGATGGTGCGCGCGCACGCACACACTCACACACGCACACACGCACACACGCACACACGCACACACGCACACACACAGGCGCTAAAATAGCTTGATAGTCATCTGAGTGGAAAATAAGACAAATGGACTAAGGTAAAACAACAATAGCGTTCTGAGACTAAAGAGCCTGATGAAGTAAAATAAAGGCAACTAACAGACACTGAGACGTTCCCATCAGATAAAGCAGGTGACATGAATTTATCTCTTGTTAGCTTTACTGAAGAGCAGCCACTGTATCTTCCAGAGGCAGGCTGGGCTAATTAAAAGCAAGCATTGGGGGGCATTTTTTTTTTTTTTTTTAACACTAAGCTAGATCTGTGTCATGAGGTGTCTTGGTGGCGTGCGGCCGCAGGAGTCAAGGTAAGCTTTTTAGACTCTCATATTGATCTTCGTGTCACCTGAGGGCAAGAGAGCTACCTGAGTATCCAGGGCGACAGACGCACTTGAAGCCCCCGGGCGTGTTGATACAGATGCCCTCGTGTAGGCAAGGTGAAACTTCACACTCGTTCACATCCAGGTCACACAGCGTTCCAAAATAACCAGGAGGGCAAATGCAGTGGAACCTGAGGAAGACGTAATAACACTCAATCAGTAGGAAATAAAGTGTGGTGAGGAACAGACCGAGGACAGTAATGACAGCATACTCCTACATTTAGCACTTACTATAACTTTAAAACAAGCTACATAATCTTTCTCAGTGAAGAATGCACACAATGATTTTGAGAAAAATGTGTGTTCGTGTGTGTGTGTATGTGTGCATATCAGACACTTAATTGAAGGCAGAACATGTAAGAAAAGCAGTCCTTCCTCGACTCAAATGAGGTTTGTTAGAGTTTCCCTTTGGATAGGGATACATGTAGACATAAAAATCACAAAAAACCCTCCAAGGCTCTTTCTTTTAAACTTTTAAAATGTATTTATTTTATTTTCACAACAATCCTAACAATCCTAACTAAATACAGCCTTTTGTTCCTTAAGATCTGTTTGTCTCAGTGATGAAGTCTTGGCGCGTGAATGCGCTGTTCGTTTTAAAAGGTCGACCATTGGCCATGTCGTGACAATAAAGGCTTTTAATAGTTTAAAAGAGTGTGCTTTGGAATTGTCTTGATTTTTATGACTTAATTAACTGATTTTTTAAAAAGGGACACTATGTAGTTTTGGGGAAGAAATTCAAACTCAGAATTTACCATTTTAATGAGTTATTAATACTAACTCTGAAACTTTTTCCATAACTCAATAAACAAGCTGTTCTCAGAGGAACATAAGGTCCCCAGAACACTGTTTGAAGCTAGAAAGGTGGCGGGGTCCACCAAATACAAACAATGTAAAACAGAAATTGTGTTGTCAGTTTGTGTATTCAGTTTATTCAGTCATGAAAACAACGAGAGTTTGTTTATTTGGTTTGTTTAGGCAGAACAAATTATCAGCCAATGAAGATCTTTCTCTGCTCATTAACATTTCTGTTAATGCAATGCATTACTCCCTGAGACATTGATGAAAATGTAAACACCTTTTATCCAAATGTAAAACAGAATTCTGGACAAGTAAAGTTATTTGAAAAGTGCAGGTGGGTATACAGGTGGGCTATTTGTATGGTCTTGTCAAAGTCAGGTTTTATGTTGGAATATGGCTATTTTAGTTAGCCAGGTTAAACTACATTTTACCAACAGATGGATGCAAGTATGAAGTAAAAGGACTGTAGTAGGTTCAGTTGTAGGTTTAAAGATTTGTGTCGGAAACAAGACTTTCATGCTAAAGAGCTGGACTCATTTTAACAATAAAGAAATTAGATGAGATGTTACATTAAATTAGATCAAATGTTTGCAGCATTTGACAGCTCACAAAGTCAAATGTAAAATTATTCAATGATTTATGAGGACTCATATGTATTTGTAAAAATGAATTAAAGACAATTTAAGCCTTTTCTAAGGAGTGTCACAGCGTGGTTTTCTGTTCTCAAACTGACTGGGCAGCTCCTCACACAAAAACCAACAGTATGACAGTAATTAAGCCTCGCCGCGTGTAACTTAATTTAAACTGTGTTTGAAGACTTATTACTGACGGGAAGAGCTTAACCTGTCCAATAATGCGGTTTACTCAATTCAAATTCCTCTCCGTGGCTGTCGGTGGGGTCTAATATCCCCTCACCACACGCCTCAGAGGAGATCGTTATCCTGCTTGTCAGCGAGATAATAACAAAACATGCCATTAAGTACATCTGTGCTCAAATTTAAACTGCATCTTCTGATTAGTCAAATATAATTTTTCATCAGTAAATCAGTTACATCACATTACATATCTGTAATATGCTAAACAGCTTTTACTGTCATGTTTTCTGTTATGTAAATTCCAAAGGCTGGCCTGGTATGAGATATGGTAAGTAATACATTCAGAACATGTTTTTTCTATTTATCTATTTACATTATTACGTTTTTAAAAAAAAAAGGGTAAATATAAGAGAGCGGGGGCATACAGATTCCTCATCGCGGTAGAGATGGACTTCCTGGGTCATGGCGACGGAGATAGCAGTGTAGGAGAAAGCAGCACGCAATTGTTTGCGGTGGGCAGCGGGGTTAAAGCACACCTGATGTGAACTCCCTGGACTGTGCAATCAGGGAGAGCGCTCTGAGCGGGGCCAGGTCACATGGGAGCGAAATCATGACGGGAGACAAACTGGAGACAAACCATTTAGGACTCAAATTGGCCCTGGGACTTCTCTACCCATCTGTCCGACTAAGCCTGGAAGCCCCGGGGCTCCCATTAAGCACAGCAGAGAGAAGCACCAGTGGAGTAAAGCCCAATCTAGATACATGATGTGCTCCTGCTGAATTCGCTCTCTTGTCTTTAGACTTGCAGCTTATGTGTGTCAAGGATGAAGACGGGCTAGTTATATAAACCAGAACACTTTGAAGGTGAGCACCGCCGCCTCCCGTGTTTTTCTTTGAATGTGCTTTGTTCATTTGGCTTTCAAATCAGACTGAGGAAATTAATTCTGCCTGGCCATTACGGCAAATGTGCTGTTGTTGTTTTTCAATTTTAATACTCACAATGAAAAAAGGAACAAAAAGAGTATACATTTACACTTACTTGTTCACAAGGTCTTGACAAACACCGGTGTTGCGGCAAGGGCTTGAGGAGCACTCATTGATGTCTTCCTCACAGCGAAGGCCAGAAAATCCCATCTTACAATCACAGCTGGAAGAGAGAAATCATTAATATTGATATTTTGTCTCAGATGGGAAAAAGAAGATCTATCTGTTTCCCACTGGCACATTGCACGGAATGAGCAAAAATCATTACAAGTTTAATGATATTAATTACACATCATATTTAGCGTGATTGCACATACAGGCATTTAACATGAAGGCCCTGGGTTTGGGCTCTTGAACTAAAAACCAAAGCCGGCATGACAATTCGACCTAATTTCAACCTGAAATGCTACAGCACTAAATCCATTAAAAATACATTTAAAAAAGGGCAGGAGCTCAGAACAAATCTATTAACTCAGGGTAATCGACATCAAAATGAAAGCATAATGGTCTGAAACCTGCGCAGGGATGACGCTTACTGGTTCTGACACTCCGGATTTGCTAATGTTTAAAGTCCATCAGCGTAACTGACATTTTCGTGACTCTCTGGAAATGAAAAAGCTGGTTATGGATAACGCTCTCGTTACCTGTAGCTGTTGACCCGGTCCACACAGTCGCCCTGGTTCTGGCACGGATTTGAACTACACTCATTGGTGTCAATTTCACACCGACTTCCTTCAAATCCTGAAAGACAGATGAGATGGTCATGGATCGGCGAGCCCCACTACATCCTGAAAACGTCAGGGCCGATGATAACAAAGGCCCCAGTGAATGCCATTTTAATGGAACTAGTAGCCCCTGTAGCATATCTCATCTTCCAGCTCTCAGCACTCACTGTTTCCCCTTTGAGAGTGTGTAAGTCTAATAATACTTTAGTGCCACAGACAGATTGGTCTGAGGGTTAGTGGTTTGGGGGTTTGGGAGGTGTGTGCCTGTGTGTGCATATTGTGTGTGTGTGTGTGAGAGAGAGAGAAAGCGAGCGAGTAGGGGGACATCTTGTTAAGTTAGGGTAAGAGGGAGAGCCTAAGCCCAGGAGCTCTTTTGCCCTTTTACATTAGGGGGTTGAGGGGCACGATGGCTAAGCAGATCAGCATGGATGTTTTGTTGTACTTTTGAAGGCAGCCTGGGAGCTCGCAGTGTTCCGCCTGTCAGAGGTAATTCTCTTGCGCTTCCTCCGGTCCATAAGACGGGGTTTCTGCTGACCATGTCCAACTGAACGACTTAGTTTGATGAAGTTCAAAGGAACGAATGAATAAAAAAAGAATAAATTAACCCTTCATGCACATTTGTGCGGAGGCAATAACTGGTCATGATGATTTGAGTTTCTACAAGAAACTGAAACTTGATGGTGAAATTGAATCACTACGGTCTATAACAGGGGTTCTCAACCTTTTCAAGCCAAAAACCCCAAGATCGATGGCCCCAGATGAGTTTTTTTTTTACTAACACCAACTTGAAAGTGCAAAAATAAGGCCGTAATGATAACATTTTTAAGTAGACAAATCTTTTTTTTTTAAATAATACATCTACAGAGCGTGTAGAAAAGTAAAAAAAAAAAAAAAAGTTTCTATTCCTTAAAAACATTATTATGATTGAGAGTTAATTATTTTAAAAAATGTTGTTGGGTCCTAAATGATTGCTTTGTTTACCAGAATTCTGACATTTGGTTTCAGCTTCTAACAAGGTTCGAGAGCAAATAGTATAACCCTGTTGGTATCACTTGATATCTGTGTTTCGTCAGCAATTGAGAGTCTTTTCAGTTGCCAGTTTAAAAAAAAGTAATATGGCTGAGTTCTACAGCAGGTGCCCCGCATATGGTACTGCCCTAACATAAGCTCACTAGCATTAGGAATGGAAATGTATATCTCTACTATATGTGTAAATGTAAACAGCACTGACTTCATAGCACTGGAGTATTCCGCTCTGAAAACTGTCTGTATTAATTCACGTGGCCTTAATTTCCCTCTTTTACAACTGTACATTTCAGAGAAACCAATCTTAAATATAACAGAGCTCAGATTAAGATCTAATAAAGAAACAGTGGCTGACATTAAGACCTGAACGACCAGACGATAAACAGGATAATAAATTAAACCTAGATTAGTGATTCTTTATGTCTATCCTTTGCCTCCGTACCACTGATCTCCTGCTTTCTCCAACTGTTTTCTGCACTGCATTTACACTGTAGTGATGTGAGCGATAATACAAACACACCATTCCCTGTGAAAACTCTGCTATCAGACTCCAAGCGCAGACGTCCAAAGACTAGTATTGTCTTTTCCCTGCAGAGCACCATCTGCCACGCATAATTAAAGGCGATACAAGCATATAACAAAGTGTTTATAAAACTAGCTTATAATGAGTTCTGTTATTGTCTCCTTGTCTCATTACGTTCACTCCCACTGCTTCAAGTTGGAGTTAAATATATATTTCAACGATAATGCTTTTGGGCTCATGTCAGTATAAATCCCAGAGAATTGCTCGTATTAACAATCATGAGCTTCCAAACTTATTCTGAGACAAGAACATGAGGAATGAACCTAAGGATGGGTTAAATAAGATATGTCCTCTATCATATCTTACTAAATAAACATGGATGCACGTGTATCAATGTAATGCATGTATGTATACAAACCTTTGAACTACTACATGATTAATACCATGTACATTTCTCAAGGTCTAAACGTATATAATAGCCTCTGATGGCAACAACAATTTCTCTACTTTCAGTGCTTTAAAAATCAACTGTGAACCAGATGGCAGAACGTTAAATAGTTCAGACATTTCTCAGTGCACATAGATGCAGCAATTGTAATCAATTATTTGTGGGTTCTGCTTTTCAGCCAGATGAGGCTCAGTTCTGTTGATTATTAAGTGTTGTTCAATAAAAAATGCTCTCTGAGCAAACCCTCACTGCGCATCTTTAATCAGCCGAATAAAGCTGAAGTGTATATCATTTATGTTTTTTTAAAGAAAGACATGTTATCAGTCCGACTCAAGTGACGGTAGTGAAAAATGGCGACGGCCAAGCAGCCCTGTGCGTCCTGGGACGTTCGAGCTTGAGAGGGAATCCGCGAGACCACAGAGAGCACCGAGCACCCGGTGAATTATGGGACGGCACAGGTTTCCCAAGCTGGTCTGTCAGTCAAAGCAATGGCGAAGCACCTCAGGGACTATTTCGAATGTCATCACAACGTAATGCATCTTCTGCCACTAGCAGTGACTGGAGGCTTCTCTTTGACAGAGCACAGAGAGGGATACCCAAGGCGCATCCTCACGTAGTCATTCCATCATCTGGCTGGGGCTTGCGGTGTGCGATCACTGCTCCTGCCAGCGTATGTCTCCGAGGAGAAGAAATTGTGGGTAATCCCGCATGGATAGTGAACTAACTTTGATGGACGTCTCAATTGAAATATAAGTGATGTCTTCATTTTAACAGTATGAATTTGGTTCGGACTGATACATTTGTGACTGCAGTGTTCTTATCAAAGCTGCTGTCAGACTGATGTAAGAATTTCTCAGAGGCAGCTCGGTAAAAAATGATCCACAGCTTGTGCAATATAGATTATGGTCTTTGTCTGTGGAGTCTCTGTCGCAGTACATCAAATGTCAGTCCTAACTGATAACATAACTTAAGCTGTGTGCAATTTCCATGATGAAACTACAAGCTTAAACGCAAGTTTCCTTTCAGTTGAACTGTGTTGAGTTGTTGCCAAATGGTTGTTCAACTGTTCTATTACAGGTTAGTGTTCTGTTATGATTACTTTCTGATTACTTTCACCTTTAAACACAGCCTTGAGTTCTACTCTTGATTTTTTTTTTTTACGATTTGATTTCACCAAACGTTTAAGAGATCATAGTAATCACGGTGATACAGATGATGGTTCAACACTATCCCTCCAGGTTTTTAGATGCGGTGGACAGTTATTAACCCAGTTTTTGATCATGCAAAGACGTGTTTCTTTTTTATTTCCTAGTGTGTTAACTAATGTTTTAGAAGTCACACAAAGTACCAGGTGCTCGTTTTGATGTAGCTCCTATTATGTTTAAAAGTCAATGTGTTTTAATGTGTCCTGTTTTTGACTGTTACATGTGACAGATACACATTTTTGCCTTTTGCACACAAAAAGGTGGACAGATCTAGCCTTACAGATCAAATTGTGCTCAAATTTGAATGTTTTCCTCACTTTTCCTGTCTTTAAGTTAGTCTAAGAACAAAAAGCAATGCGCAATTTACAACATGTTCCACACATAAACTGGTGTACATAAAGCGAGCAGTCCTCATGCATAGTTGAAACCATGCCCACAATTGTTCTATTGAGAGCCAAGAGTAATATAACAAGCTAGAGATGAGATATAAGATATACGACATAGAGGTTGTTCGTCAGTTTCACTGATTAATTTTGCTAGACTAAATATATTTCTCCCTTGATGACTGTGACGTAGATGTCACTGCCGACGTCGGTTTAAAAAGTGTTGAATTAATCCTACAGGCAATGTCATTACCATGCTTTTGGTCATGCAAAATGACAGCTTAAGTTGTGCTGATTTTCGCGTGCATGCAATGTGTTTCCGTCAAAATGTAACAGAGCAGGGTTGCTATGATATGTAGTGAGCACATCTAAGATGCCGGGCGGTGACATATTTTCTATTTTCAACTCCTCCTTTTTATCTCATGATGCCCACACACCAATTTGTCAACCTGGCACTAAGATATCTCATAATCTGAGACCAAATCTAAAAAAGCTCTACAACTTGACTACCTTAAATAACTACAGTAGGCTACATCAATAAAAAAAAAAGTAAATTAACACTGGAACCTAGAGAGATTTCATATCTGTGATGCCTTTGTTTTGCGGTCCCCAAGAGGCCTGTCAGCAAAAACCATACGCCCCTGTCTGCGACTGAGCACGAACTTTTCTCATAATACAAGGGGAAATTGATGATACTCTTAAGGCTTACAGTAGTGTATGTGCTTGCCGTGAATTTTTGTTGAAATGAAAAATGTGCCAGCACTGTGGCAGTCTGAAATCGCACGGAAAGCGAAAAAGGGCAAAAGGAAAAGGAATGTGGCAACACCGATGCATCACTGCGCGGAGAGGGATTTGATGGAGTGTTGCTATGCATTTTGCTTTGTTTCGGGATTTTCCTTTTTCATAATTCACATGCAGTTTATTCTAAAACATCTGGTAAGATAGCTTTTAAAGAACAGACGCATCTGACACAGGTAGACACATCGTCAGTCCTGTGCAACAAACGACTAATGTTAGGCAACTAAACACAAATATAAATGGGCGGACAAAACAGATATCATATCAGTTATCGCGGTTGTGTCAATCAAGGAGTAGAGCACTCTTGGCACCCCAGTAGCTCAATTGGTAGATTGTGCCAACCATGTACAGAGGATTTGTCCTCACTGCAGCGGACCAGGGTTCGTGTCCTAACCCCTCTCTCTAATACCATTTCCTGTCATATCTCCAAATTCCCTGTCAATAGAGCCATGAAAAGGGCCGAAAAACAAAAAGGAGCACAGCACTCTTGTGAGTCCTTCAGATGCACTGACCAAAAAACTGGGTTACTTGAATAAGTGGGTTAAGAATAGAAATCTGTTTTACATTGTAATCACCAGCCGCTGCAGCCAGTCTACCTTGCTGCCTCACACCTGGACCACCTCTTCAACACCGCTAACGAAGTCACAAAATGATTAAACACCGAGTTTATTTAAAATTTGTTTACTGCACAGCTGTGACAGAGCCAGGACTATTTTTATATGCTACGTGTAAATGCGGACGCTTTACTCTTACAACGGCCTGCAAGTGACTAAACACAGCCGCTCTCTGGTTTATAAGATGCTTACGGTAAACACCTGACCTTAGCTGGTTTACAAATGGCACACTATGGCTGACTACACTTTGCACTGTGTTGAATAACTACAAGGGTCTTTTGTTAATTTAGCTGTTACATAGTTTGGTCTCGGATGTTCAGAACGCAGTATTTCTTATTCTAACTTTGACGTTTTAAGTGTTTTCTTCTAGTTAAAGCATGCATACTATAAAACCGGAAATCTACACAATATTCAAAAGAGAATAAGTGATAAGAGGTGGTGTGTTGGTTCGTTACATCAGAGGTCTGAGATAAAGACTGCCACCTCCGCTAAATGACCTAAAATAATGGAAATACTTGAGTTGGCTCCAGCTGCTTCCATCTCATATATCATTCACACTTAATAACCTTGTCTCTATAGCTCTGCAATTACAATCTGTACTCTGTAGGATGACAGAATGATCAGACTGTGCCGTGAAACTAAAAGATCCACTAAGAAATGTTTTTCTTAGCAAATTAATCAAGGGCAATTAGCAATATGAAAGGGTCGCAAGTACCGCTGATCCCACTGTGAATCAGCAGCAGCCGCCCCAGCTTGCTGTTTGGTGCTTTGGTTTGCTGGTCCGTATGTCTGAGTATGAAGGCTATCACCTCTTCTGCCACTTGACAAAACAAAGTCTAAGATGTCATTTTAGCAGTTGGCAGAACAAACGAGGGACGAAATGTGAGCAAACAGTGGTCTTGGCCCCGACAGATGACACAAAAAAAAAGGACTCTCAAAAAAGCTGCCAATATTGCTCTGCTACTGCCCACTTGCCTGCTTACATTTTCACCAGAAGAACAAGACACTTCTGCCAATAACAAAATCCGGGTACATCATTATGTCCTTTCGGTGGGACAGTGTCCTCTACCGCCCCGCTGTCATAATCAAAGTGAAAGTAGCACTCCCGACTTGATACAAATGCAGATGCACTCATCTAGGTCGCCCTCGGCAGTTGCCCCGTGCTTATAGCAAGAAGCTTCATGAGACGTAGCGAGCACGGGCTGCATTTAGCCGTTTGATTGTTGGAGCCTGCCGGAGCTCTACATTTCCTGGCGCCTTTGCATACAGCAATCACCAATTGGTTACAGAAAAAAAAAGAGAAAAACATGCATATTTAAAAGACTTCATCGTGTCCCTCCACTTTTAAGAACTAAAACCTATGCTTCATAAAATGAGGATATCCTGGCGGCAGTGTGTTCTGTCTCGACAGAGTTACATGGAGACCATTTGGGTATTTTTTACCTGCTGGGATGCATTCAGGGGTTAAACACCAATATGTTAGAAGCTACTGATGACTGAGAATTTTTATGAAGAACACAACTGATACCACTATGTGCTCATTAATGCCTGTTTCTGCCCTTTTCGAATGCAGCTGTTGTTCAGGCTTGAAAAAGAGGTCTCAAAGGGAAAATGGAAGAAAAGAAGCACCTCTTGCCCTTAGCAATAGAATATCAGTAGTGTGCCGAGACCTTTGCTCACTGAAGGGGCGAGCTCTCACACTGAGACTGAACACCTGCTACATTTTAATATTTTGTTGACTCACTTTCAGAATAATAGACCAGATACTCCATTGCTTCCAGAAATGGAGCTGCTGTTTACATGATGAGCTTAAATTTGCTTAAATTACAACACAGTCATTGACCGCCTCATGTCATTACTCATGTTTACTTGGAGGTTTTTCTTTGTAATATCTTTAATTTCAGTAGTTAAAGACGTTATTCTGGATTCTGGAACTGTCTAATTAAATTAACAAGTCAAGATACATACATCACATTGTCTTGTTATATATAATCTCTATGCTCTACATGCTGCTGCTGTCTGAGCGTTGACACTCGGGTAAAAACATGTCGACCCAGACGTCAGACTAAGTGGCTGTCCAGACGGGCGAAAACGATCTTTTTTTTCTCCGTCTTCCTGGGCATCGTTTCAAGAATATTTGCGTCCACACGGATCCACTGAAAACGACTGAAAACGCTGTAGTTCATACTCCAGGCCTATAGGAGGTGCTTGACATTCACCAAAAACGGAGAAGGCGACACGGAGCATGCGCATTAAGCTTGCGCGCTGTAAACAAACAGACAGTAGACGGAGAAACCGAATGCAACAAGAAGATGAAAATGGCGAGTGCAAGGAAACCAGAATCATTTGTGTGGACCGGTAATGAGGTCGAACTGCTGCTGCGACTCACACGCAACTACAAGGCGAGTAAGTTGCAAGAAAGGCTCAATATCTTCTGCGGCACGAACATGAGCATGTAGTCCGCCATTGTTGTTGTTGTTGTTGTTATGAGACCTCGCGGGGTGGGGCGATGGCTTCGTTTTCCGGATTTCTTCACCCTGAGACCCGTTTTCAAAAAAGTGCGTTTTTAGGCGCTGCGTTTTCAGGAGCCGTATGGACGGTCTGCCAAAACAATGCAATACATGTGCGTTTTCACAAAACAGCGTTGTCTTCTAGACGGGGCCTAAAAATGTCAGCATTTAACATTTCTGCAAACCAAAGATACATTAAAATGTGTGGTATCATATGCTATCTTTCAGCTGCACAGCCAGAGACTGCTGTTCGGTATTGCATTTATGTAAGCATGAAACTAGAGCCCGATCGATTTATCGACGGGCCCATATAATCGGTATCGGCATTTACAATGGCCAATAAATGAATATTTGAAAAATAAAATAAAAACTGACGAAACACCCTCCAACCATGTTATGAGTGTTAGCGTCCACCAGAGGGCACTTTACAACAGGTCGAGTCTATGCCACCTGATTGACGTACAGGACAGCCAGTCTGAGATCTCTTCTTGTAGGGTCATCCGTCACGTGTCATGGGTCACCATGCATGCGCAAACGCGCTAGCTACTGCTAAATACAAGCGAGCTAAGTGTCCTGGTTAGCGGCTTCAACTGACATCAACAAAAGAAGGGATATAAAAAAATGTGCATTTGTCAAACTACCATCGCTATTCTGAAGAAGGGAAATGTTGAGAGGCACTTTCAAACTGTTAAAAAGTACGACACTGACTCTCCGCTGATAAGCTGTTAGCCCTGCCGATCAGCTGTTAGCCTAGCAAAGCTAACTTTCAAACCGACGCACTCAATACTCTTTGGGCTGTCCATCATTGCTCCGTCGGTCCTCCCTCCACCACAACCTCGGGGTTATTCACCGCCTGGCTCCATTCCATTGTCGCTCTCCTCTGCTGCTGTGGTCTCCCCCCGGCTCGTGGCAATGTTGGATGGTCATGGTACAGTTACACAGCGCTATGAAATAATGGCCGAGGATTTGACAAAGCAGTTTCGGAGAGACATCGCAGACTACGAGTGCTTCTCACTGCAGTTAGACAAGTCTACAGACACCAGTGATACAGCCCAGATGTGCATTTTTATTCGGATGGTGTTTACAGATATGATTGCAAAAGAGAAGCCATTAAAATTACTGCCCATGAAAGAACGCATGCGTGGGGGGGTTAATTTTTCAGTCATTCAAAAACTTCACTGAGAAAACCACCAGCTCCCGGTGTGAAAACTGTGAGCAGTACTGATGGCTGTTTGTCACCTATGTGCATTACTGCTGTCAATTTTTATGTGCAATACCAAGGGTTACATTACTCTCTATATATCAGTTATGCATTGTGTTTTATAAAGTATACTCAGTGTATGTATAGATAAATAGATGTTAAGTATTTTTTATGTAGGTAGATCATTTTGAAAGTAGCTCGCAAGCTAAAACAGTGTGTGCCCCCTGCTCTACAATGTCCCTGCAACACGTTTAGAACGCCACAAACCCTATAATATATTTTGATGTTCAAATAACTACAAATAGTAATGTTACGGAAATCTGTTTATGTTTTGTTATGTGTTTCTGGATTTTTAAATTTTTTTTAAATCACCAAATATTTGTATCGGTATCAGCCTTAAAAACACTTTATGGGTCAGGCTCTACATGAAACCAAGCCATCTTTAACAAAGGAGCATGCAGTTTCAACATTTGTACACATGAAACCGCTGGACATTTTAAATCAAGACACTAGATAATTTAGACGAGACGCTGGGGTAATTTGCAGCAAAAATCTTTTTCCAGTTGGTGACACAACCATGTAGCGTTACATGATCTTTTCCTAACCCTGACACATTGGTTTTGTTCCTAAACCAAACCAGATTATAACAGCAAAGCAATGTCAAAATATAAAATTGACGTAAACCTAAAGCAAGATAAATTGCAACATAAAGAAATGTAAACTTTCAACGTATCTATGGTTTGCAGAAACATCATTTTCTCGCATTTATTTTGGCGTTTGGGGTTAGAAAATGTTGATCTCAGTGTGAGACTATCCTATAACTTTGGGATAGGATGACACATCATAAAACCCCCTCGAAATAAAGTTAAGTTGATTGGGGGTATATATTTAGCAGTGATGGCCCAAAAGTGCATTATGTTTAATAACACCATACAGTGCTGAGTGCTCCGTGATATTCACATACATCTGCCCGGGCATCTGGTTAATAAATTGAGACACACATCCACTATAAGTCATATTGTCTCGCTTCTCCATAAAAAAAGAATAATCACTTAAAATGAATGCTGCAAGGATAGACTTTTTCAACACATCTTTGGCAACACATGTTCTCAACACATCTTTTTCAATATCATATTAAGTATGTGTCAGTTCTCTTGTTGGCACAGCTTCACAGTAGCTCATTAACCAACTGTTTGGTAGGACACAATCTCAATCTTGTGGAAGGTGAAGGCTAGTGTAGCATGCCATGCAAATAAAGGGGTTTGTTCTCCATCTGGCCAGGAACACCTCTGGGGATATTCCGAGCCATGGAGACCAAATGGTTTTTGCATGTAAAGGGACCACACAATGCCTCTGAATTAATTCGCTGCACTGCAAGAATCATAGCTCTCTACTTCACGCAATAGACCAGAGGGGATCACATTGTCCCATTCTCATATAGCTCACTTTTAACTCTTAAATATGCCAACCCATGAGAAGGTGGTAATGGACAAAGGGACATTCTAATGAAAATATGTAGCATATCATTAAGTCTTTACTAAATGTAAAACACTCAACACAGACAGAGTGTTCTTTCTATTATGGAAATACAAATATCTATTCATCTATCCAGCCATCTATCTATCTCTCATACTGTTTTCATCCGTTTAGCTTGCATGTTTCAATTGAATTATCATATTTTTAGATTCAGTTTCACGGTAACCTCAGTTCTGACCATGTGAGAATATTTTACCACCGCTCAGATAAAACCCTGCAGTAGTTTTGTAGTGTTTTGCAGCGCTGCATTGTAAAAACCCTCAGACAGTCCTTTGTGTTTCCAGGACTAGTGGTAGCTGTAGTTGAAACAGCTCAACCTTGACATTGATTTTATTTATTTTGTTATTTTTATGTACTAGAAGAGCAAACGCTTCAGAAAACAGAGCAAGGACACCCGAGCCTGGCGCATTGTGTACAAGTCGGAGAATCTGATGTAACTCTGCCTTGTTCCGTAATCCGTGTTGAGTGATGCTATGTGTGTTTGTTTCATTTGTTGTGGTTGTCGGCCAGTAACCCTCACCCCAACCTCTACCCTAACTCTCCCATTTTCAGGTTGCTCTTCTATCAGGTTTGGCACTCCCTGCTGAGGCCCCTCATTAAGAGGAAAGTGGAACATCTGTGCCGGTCAGGCAAGATGACTTAGGCCTCCTGGCCAGAGCCTCGGCGGAGAGACACTGCTAGGAAGAACAAAAACTTCCTACAGGAGCCCTCTACAATCAGGAGAGGATAACTACCTCTGCCTTATGCTTCGCTTTTAAGAAGATTCTTTCAGCTGGCTCTGGTTTTATTCTGGCCTGCAGGTTCTCACAGCATACCTTTGTAGACAAAACTCATTTCCATTGTGTCTGTGTTTTACAAATCCCTTTAATGCTTCTCCCAGCAGGCACCTCCTAATGGCTGCCTTTTAGCTCCCGTATAGCTGTTGAATAGAAAAGCTTCCACATCGCCCTTTGTGAGACTGATACAGTGTAGTGCTCCGTCTTGGGAAAACTCCTGTATGACCACACGCTTAGCTATGTAACGAATTTGGCATAGCCGGCTTAAGTTGAGAAAAATTATCATTAAACCAACTGTAAAAGAAAAACTCTTATTAAACTATTGGGGCGGCAATAGCTCAGTCTGTAGGGACTTGGCTTGGGGACTTGAAGGTCAGCGGTTCAAGTCCCACTCGGACCAAAAAAGAATGATGTGGACTGACAGTTGGAGAATGCTGGTTCACATCCTGGGCATTGCCGAGGTGCCCTTGAGCAAGGCACCGACACTGCTTGTTGGGCGCCGTGCCATGTGTGGCAGCCCCTTTGCTCATCTCCTCTACCCTGCGTGTGTGCGCACTTGTGAGTGATAAAAAAAGAATTTCCCAATTTGGGATTAAAATAAAAATATTATGTATAAGACTGGTCACAATAGTTTGACAGTGACTATCAGTGTATTACTGTTGTATCCTGGCCACTAGCTAGAATATAAACACAAGACATGAATTACAAATAAAAACGTATTCAAACGAAAATAGAAACAGTGAAGCTTCATGAAATTCTGAGAATTAGAAAAATCCATGAATGATGTAACAGCACATAATAAATGTCCTTTGGGCTGCTGGTTTAGCTACTGCACAGCTGGCTCAGAGGCTGTGTACCGTCAGCGGCGCACATTGTTGTCATCGCTAACCATATCCAACTACATCATGTCTCACTCACATGTAAGAAGCTTTTAACTTAAAATTATCATGATGAACGTACATAAACATAGCTCTTAATAGCGATCACCGATTGTCAAGCATAGAGTTTTAGCATTGGTCCATTTTTGGCTTCCTCTTCCTTTCCATTATGGTGCAACTATCTCGACTGCCCGATCGTGTACATATGCACTGCATGATGCGATTAGATGGGCTTTTAAGAGCTTTTTTTATGTAATAAGGTAATGTTAGCAGTTTTCTACAAATATAACAACAATAATTTACCAACCAAAGCTTTAATATAGTTTTTCTAGAGAATTATGACAAAGATTTGTGGATTCAGACATTTGCAGTTCGTGTCTGGTGGATGCCTAAATAACACTACATTATCTCAAACATATATATTCTTATAAATGTTTTTTATGATAAATATGGCAACAGCATTTAGTTACAGTCAATAGCATATATAGATATATACTGTATATAATATACATAAAACCACTTCACTGATTGGCTGGCTGTATGGCTGGCCCAATGTCCCCTCATATCCTCAACATGTTAATTGTTCAAATGATCCAATGATCCATGACATCATCATGTCAAGGAGAATGAGCTCTAAGCTTGGACTTCAATAACCCCCTCTAACTGCACATACACCCCACAAGTCTAGACAACCGATTCCTTAATACATCCTCGTTAACGGCACAAGCCTTCATGTCTACCCCGAGGCATGTTTTGCCACGGTGCAGCTGCCATGATTTCAAACTGTGCCCACGTACAAGAGCACACACTGTCTCTATTTGAATGTGGACCATGCTGATACAACTGAGCTGCAGTTCAGTTGGAAGGTATTTGGGCCTGTACAACAATTGAGGGCGGGAGCTGCAATGTTTCCATTTCATTTCTCAAGGTTTGGTTTCCGAACGCAAATGAGAGGTTTTTCATTTTGAATGCAGTTTTGTTGTGCACATGAGCTTGTGCAGTACATACTGTAAGCCATACTTTGTTTTAGACCAATTACTCCAAAGGTCTTTACCATCATGTGTCATATTAACGCATCAAGCCCTAGAATTTTAATTCAGTTCATTTTCCTACCTTCCCCATCAAGCATACAGCATGCAAGACAGCAAATAAGCACATCTAAAAGCCATGGACAAAATGGCTAATTGCTGTTGACTTCATAACAAGTTAACCTTGATAATGTTTACTGTGAGGTGTCCATCTCGAGTGTGTGGGATGAGATTTGTTTATGGCAGTGAATCTGGCAGGCACCGGCAGACACATTCCAAGTTAATTAGGTCTGGGGAATAAAGTGAGGCCTACACAATTTCCTTGACAAATAACCTACACTGAATGGTAAATAACAAGTCTGTAATATTGCTGCATTGGAATCAAACCACAGATTGTATAACAGCTCATGGTTTGTTGTGTAGTAGCTATGTAGGATGGATTTATGGTGAATAATAATGACAGTAGTGAGTCACAATGCTTGTGTGAAGTGAAAACGACCAAGCCCACGCAAAGCTCTTGGTGTAATGTATGCAGCCAGCACCTAATTTCCTATTCCTCTCCAAGGAAGCCTTCTGAAACTAACCCAGTCGCTCTATTTATATCTGGCAACATCTTTTCATCTCTGCACTGATAAAGCCATTAGGTACAGCACAACCCTATAGCATCTGAACCTGTTAACTGATAAGTTGGAATGTTAAACATTATATCATCTATAATTGCTAAGCTTCTGATTTGTTATTTCAACAGGTCGTCATTTTCATTGCTCACAGTTTTTTTCTTTGCTTATAGAGTTTGGGAATTGAAAATAATCAGACAGTGGGTAAGTGATGCATAATATACTTTGGTCTCTGTCACTGTGATCTGATTCCATCAAACTGAATTCAAGCTGGCCACAGTCGCAGTCTTCCATGAGGGGTGAAACCGCAATCTTTTTATCACCAATTTGGCACAAGATTCATTTAATTACCTCCGGAACATACTGTACCTGCGAACAATGAACTAGCGGCAATATGGTTTGTTTCAGAACTTCAGACCATGCATGTGAAAATGCATGTTACTTGTGGATCTGTGGGTTTTTTTAGTTTGGATTTAATATGGCTTGCAAGTGGAACCTGTGAGTATAGTAAGATATCTTAAAAAGGATGTGACTAAAATACATACAATTGTCGGCTTCTTGTTAGTGGAGGTTAATCCACTGAATTCATATAGGTTGGAATAATGATACTGTGCAATTGTATCAGCTTATATGTACATAATTAATAGACCTTAAAGCAATGGCAGACATTTTTGCCATCCAGATTAAACTATCTATTGTCTTTTAGTTATCGATACCTAATCGATCACGAAGCAATGATCGATATTTGCCAACATTTATGTGACTTGTCCCTTGAACACTGCTGTATGGCATTTGAGCACCCTACTCTGAGTGTGATGGCAGAGGAAAATGGCACTCAGTAGAGAGCATACCCCGGCCAAGGCCCAGCAGTCCATCTCTAATTCAATCAAACCTGATCACTGTCGGTTCCTTTCTGAATCCACATTATCTTGACTGCACATTGTTGGTAGTTGCAAGGTTCTGTCGCTATTTCTTTATCGTATAACACCTGGAAAAATGCCTTCATGAAAATCTGAATCCAAAAAATATCCTAAATCCAGATTCAATGAGGAACTGCATCCAATTGTACTCGTATATGCTAGCCACCAAAATATATATATCGTTTTAATCAAGATCCATGCATTATTCCCTAAGACCTTAATGAGTGTGTCTTAAAAAACGCCCAAGTTTAAGAAAGTGGAAACCATCCCTCTATTGAGATCCACAAAGAGTTAATGGGGTTTATTCTAGGCCGAGAACCTTCCTCCAT